>JAJJWW010009310.1:600000-817839 GCA_023531295.1 Papaver armeniacum | reverse complement strand
TTTATTGACAAAAAGGGGAGAATTAATATGTAGTTCACACTACAAATACATATGGTTTCGGATCATTATGTAAGGGGAGTGGTTTCCACGTGAGATGGAGTATTGACTAAGGGGAGCGATACATATCACCATAGTATTGTTGTTGAAGTTGTGATACAATTGGACTTTGACGCTGTGTAATGATACTATGACACTGTATAACAATGATTAAGAACTCTTGTTTTCTTATTGTTATAGGTACGGATTTTCAACAACGATGATGCTAAACTTACAACCTTTGGGATCATTGGAGTACTTGGAAGTGACGAAGATTTTGAGTAATGTTGAAGATTAGACATGTGGAATAGGAGCTACAAAAGTTAATTTATTTATTTATTGTATTCTATATGTATTAATAGTTTTGTTAAAATTGATGATGATGCGTGTAAACTAGGTGCAATCAAATTAATTAATATTTCCACTCAATTAAAAATAATATAATGGAAGTCAAATTCGTTCCCACGAGGAGCAAGAGATTCTAGTTGTAAAAATTGTCACAAAAGGGAGGATGTATAAAGCAAAAGAAAATAAACAAAGCAATTAAAAGATAAAGTTGAAAACAATAAGAGAGACAAGATCAAGGAATCCTTCTTCGTTGCAAAACAATGATTCAAAGTTATGTTCTTTTCTACTTGTTATTAGTCACAAATTATCACCAACCGTAGGTAAAGCAGCTAGATCAGTGCTAAACCCCTAAATCCCTTGTATCACCGGACACGGAAGTTCTCGACTACCGGATTCTATTTAACAAACCACCTACTAGTAGATCACTCTAGATGTAATTTAAATAAACGCATTAAGATTTATGAACTTATTAGGTTAATATTAGTAGTTAGACTCTTAGATCAAGGTCTACTTGCTAACGTTGTTTTCACACACACATTGCTCCACGGAATCCCTCCCGCAAGGTCTCGTGTTTGCTACTTATGTAAAGAGTCAAGAAACGATTACTTATCTCCTAACTTTCACTAGCTTTAGATCAAATTAACAAATCAATTTAGTTGGCCACCCAAACAATCTATCAATCAATCATGAATGTCATTAAGATCATTCCTATTAGTAAAAACAAACGATAATTATGTGAAAAACTTCAAGATAGAATTGAAAACAAAAACTTAAATCATATTAAGAACTAGGAATTCATCCTCAATCAATAATAAAATTAGCTACTCATGTTAAAGAGTTCACACAAAGAATAAAGAAGAGAGAATTGTTGTGTGTGTAAGGTGTGTGTAAAAGATATAGACTCTATTTATAGGCTTCTCTATTTAAGTTCAATAATAATAAAATTAACTTCTCTATTTATAGGCTTCAATATTCTCCAAATCTTCCAAGGAATAGAATCCTTTTCCTTTAGCAATTCAATTTCCAAATTCAAGTCTTTCTCTTCTTCCCTCTTCTCTTTCCAACTTTGAGCCTAATTCTCCATCCAATTCCTAGCCCAAGTCTTCACACCCATGAGAGAAGTCCATAGAAAATTCCGGAATTTTTGGCTCGCCTGGAAATCGGTATTATGGCTTAATCCACCTAATAGTCGCCTTGAAAGTTGTCGCCAATGATGGAATATTCCGTCAAGATTCTCGTTACCGTTAGGTCAAACTAGCAGTCAACCGTTAGTCAATGGTCAAAGGGAAGGAGAGTCGGACTCGAGTTAGCTTCGACTCACTAATGGGCTTACTCAATTTGAGTCGATTCTTGGTCACCGCTTACTCAGGCTGACTTGATCTAATTCAGCTAACCGGAATCGGTCACCGAACTCGGTTGGGATCGGTCTTCGGCGGCTGCGAGTTGACTCGCCGGTAGGGAAAACCGGCCGAGTTTCGGCTGATTACAGGACTTCCCGGCCGTTGTTTCAGGCCATTCTTTTCCTGCTCTTCTCCTGTAAATCCTAGCATACATCTATTCTTCTCATTACCCTGTTACTGCTGCTGCAATATCAACTCGGTCAGCATCTCCATTTTCAACTCACGAACAGCAGTAACAGTTGCTGCTTTGTTCTGCAGCAATTCATACCGGCATCACCAGCTGTGTCCTGCCTCATACTCTTAGCAGCTGTGTCCTTGAGCTCTGCCTCATACCAACAATTCCTTCATAGACTCATATCCTCATTCAATTCAAACAGCAGCAGCACTAGCATCCTTTCTGTTCAGCTCAACCCAATCACACAGCCACATACCCATCTGCTACTCTGTCTAATTTCTCAACTCGATTCTCAGCAGCGACTTCAATTCCATCTTCTTCCATCTCTGAAACCGGCAATACCCATCTTCATTTTCATCTCTAATTTCAACTCAAACCCCTTTTGTTCTGCATCAAACTGCAACAGCATCGAACCCTGATTCTCTGATTTCTTGAACCTCAGACGCCACCCTTCTCTCCACGACACCGATTTACTTAAACCCATTCTCTACTTACATCTCAAGAACATCGATTTCTTCTTCTCAACTTGTTCTTCATATCAGCTCTCGGTCCAACAGAAATCAATACATACCCCATCTCGATTTCAAACTTCTTCTCATCTCATTTTCCTCCGTTTGCTTCTCTTTCTTTCTCCATTATCGATTAGGTCCAAACCCCATCTCTGCTTTGTTCTTGATCTCCTTCACAATTCCACTCGATCCCCTGAGACCCAACAGCAAACCCATACCTTCCGAGCTGCTTCAATCCCACAGATCCCCTCAAATCGAACCCATCTCTTAATTCTTTCTCTGGCAGTCATGGCTGCTCTCTCTTTTCTTTCTCAATTTCAGTTTCAGAAAGAAATACTCGATTTTAGGGTTGGAATGGGCAGGATGGTTACACCCAGGACAGTGACCACCCCAATTGGGTGCTCATAATAGGATGTCACTTGATAAGGGCTAGCAGGATGGCGGCCCTTAACCTTGATTAGTATGTCTTTAAAACTTTCCAAAAGGGTTACCCCTTAACATTAACTGAGCTCCATATATCAATCGCCTGTAAAATGACCTTTTTGCCCTTTTGGCTCAAATTGGGTGATTTCTTCTTCTTTTCCTCCGTGCGACTCCAAAGTAGCTACAAAACTCAAAACAAGCGTAAAATACATAATTTACAAGAAAAATAGCAAAGAAAGCATAAACAATAGATAATAAATAGGATGTATTCTACACCCTATCAAATTCCCCACACTTAGACTTTGCTAGTCCTCGAGCAAATCAAACTAAAAACTCACAACTTCAAAGCGTTCAAGCGTCACAAGCATCCAAAGAGTTATGAGGGCATAGAGTTTCTGCATTCTAGTAATAAGAAGTTAGAAATACTAAAGAACATATTCTCATTCTTAAATGTTGAGTGAGAAATAGCCACACCATAATGAGAGAACGCGTGTTTGAGAAACGATCAATAAGCATTTCGCCTCGACTTCTACCTCACCAAAAAGGATTTTATGATAATTGCACTCAAAAAGACGGCTTTTTTTATGGGTCTCACATGTGTGCAGGTAGGAATGAAGAGAGAATTCCTGCAACACGTTGAATGGTGGGAAGGACAACTTCCGAAATATTTTGAAAACCCACATCTTTTAACATTTTGAAAAACCATTTTTTCTGACGATCTCTAAGAAAGGAAATCAACCATTTATTATCGAGGATGAGATTACTTACTCACCTTCACATCCGATCGCCAATTATGATAACACCACTCTCACGGCATCCAATAGAAACGTCTTCCGCTCCTCGTCTTCGGTTTCAACTATTGATGATAAACCTTCGAATTTCATAAATCCTTGACAATTTTTAACTCTTGTACCTTAAAAATCCTTGTCGCTTGAAACTTCCTTATAAATTTTCCTTTCCCACGGCTTATTAAATAAATAAAAAACAAAACAAATATTTCTCTTTTTTTTTTTCTATGAATTTTAATTTTTTTTTTTTTTTTTTTTCACACAAGAGAAATACAAAACAAAAATTAAACTATGGCCGTGGGAGAAGTATTTTACCGCTTGATTCTTCACAACTTGTATCGTCTTGAAATCATAAACTTCAAAAATGCTCACCTTTTAATTTTCTTCGCTTTCATGAATAAGTCTTCATACTTGGATATAAAATTACCTCATTGTATTGTAAGTCCTCAACATATATGTAAAAATCCGCTCTTTGTATGTTGCTTTACTTATATTTGAAATTTGCTCTTTTTCTCATTCCGTTGCTTATAAACCTTAAACTTTTCCAACTTTCCTTGTAGATTTTGATGTCGCTCCTTGTTGATGATGATGGTGTTTCTATGGATCCGTTGTTGTCGAGAGAGAGAATGGTGCTAACTGCAAATCGAACTACAAGAAGGAAGCTTTCATCTATAGACGTCACCCTTCATGATTGACAAAATTAGCACTCAAGAGATCAAAGAGTAGTGCTTCTATTGGTGGGAGGTTGGGTAGCTCACCATTCTACCCGGAATTAACGTACGGTGACACACACTCAAAAGAAGCTCTTTAGTAGATGGAAAATTTCTGGTCGGTGCCTCTCATGATATGAATACGGGTAGTCTCCACTAATGATTGATCAACAACTCTAATAATGCACTTCTCCCTGCACCAAATTCGCATCACCGGCATGATTAAATCCATTATTTAACACTCTAACAAGAAAGAAATCCGAATGTAGTTCCCTAACATTTCCAAGTTCAATTATGTCAGTCAAAATCTCTATGTTAACATACCTAGAAGTATGCTAGTGACTCTAAAATCTTTAAAAGTTGAAGTTTTTATGTAAAACTTCTTTTTTGTTTTTTTTTTAATTTTTAAAATTTTTTTTTTTGTAATTTTTTTTTAAAAACATGCTTAACCACTCCCCCACACTTAAACCTTACATTGTCCTCAATGTAATTGAATCGTCCTAGTAAAGTCAAGGTGGGAAATTTGAACATGATAAGAAACAAGAAAAAGAAATAACAAAAAGCAAAAAGCAAAAGGATAAGAAATACAAAACCTATGGGTTGCCTCCCATTAAGCGCTTGTTTTAAAATCGACGGCCCGACTTAGCTCTTGCAAGATTCATTAGCCCGGATCAATCTCTTTCACGGGAAAACATGACTTCACATCACTAGGGTATCGCGTTGTCTCAAAGATATTGAAGTGGATGAGTGTTCCATCAAACTCCATAGTCAAGGTGCCATTTTGGACATCAATCTTTGTTCCGGCGGTGCTTAAGAATGGTCTACCCAATAGCAAAGGTGTAGACTTGGAAGAATTCTCATCATTCATGTCTAAGACATAGAAATCGGCCGGAAATACAAGCTCATTAACCTGCACCAAAACATTCTCAACAATCCCTTTCGGGTAAACATTAGATCGGTTAGCAAGTTCAAGAACTACCCCGGTCTCCTTAAGAGGACCAAGATTCAAAGAATCATAAATTGAAGAAGGCATAACATTAACCGATGCACCCAAATCTAGCAAAGCTCGAGTAAACCTTGTTTTACCAATTGTGCAAGGTATAGTGAAACTACCGGGGTCCTTTAATTTTGGTGGGAGTTTCTTGAGAATAAACGCCGAAGCATTCTCCCCCACACTCATGACTTCATTCCCTTTTAAACTTTTCTTCTTCATGCACAACTCCTTTAAGAACTTTGCACAACGAGGAATTTGACGAATAGCTTCAACGAGTGGAATATTGACTTGTACTTTCTTAAGGATGTCCCACATATCCTTGTATTCCAAGTCTTTCTTTGATTTATCAAATCGGCTAGGGAACGGGGGTGGAGTTGTGAAATAGGAACCGTCTCCTCGGGATGGTTGGTTGGAGATGTATTCTCCTTTGGTGCGGTTTCAATTTCCTCTTTCTCATCATACACCTCATCTTGTTGATTTGGTTTCTCCACTTGTTTCCCACTCCTCAAAGTAATCGCATTAACGCTCTCTCTTGGATTAACAAATGGTTGTGAAGGAAGCTTTGTGGACGCTTGAGCTTTCAATAGATTCACATCGGTCGCTAATTGCCCCACTTGAATTTGTAAATCCTTGATCGCCGAATCGGTCTTTTGTTGGTGTTCTTGAACCAAAGTGGTGATACCTTGCATCAATGCATTGAGCTTGTCATCAATTGAAGAATCACGTTCCTTGACTTGTTGTGGTTGAAATTGTTGTTGAGGTTGGAAACGTGATTGTTGGAAACCACCTTGTTGCTCATACGGATTGGAAACCGCCGCTTGCTTGTTTGCATAACTAAAGTTGGGATGATCCTTCCAACCGGGATTATAGGTATTGGAGTATGGATCGTACCTTGGCCTTTGATTTGGATATAAAGCATTCACTTGTTCGGTCTCACCATCCGGAATAATTACCGCGGCCATCCTTTGCATCATTATCTCCATGTTACTCATCCTTTGATCAAGATGTGATGATGAATCACTAACTTCATGCACTCGCCTAACCATGGGTTCATCTCTTGTGTAGAATTGTTGCGAGTTTGCCGCCATACTTTCAATCAACTCGGTAGCTTGGGTCACCGTCTTGTTCATTAGTGCACCACCACCCGCGGCGTCAAGAAGAGACCTATCACTTGGGTTAAGAGCTTCGTAAAAGTATTGGAGTATCATAACGTCACTAAATTGATGGTGTGGACAGCTTGCCACCAACCTCTTGTACCGCTCCCAACATTCATCCAATGATTCTCCCACTTGTTGTTTCAATCCACAAATCTCCTTGCGAATTTGAGTAGCTTTAGATGTGGGAAAATATCTCTCGAGGAAAAGTTTCTTCATCCCATTCCATGTTGTGATACTTCCGGAAGGTAAATAATACAACCATTCCTTAGCATTGCCCGCCAAAGAAAACGGGAAAGCTTTCAACATTGCTCCATCCGCATTGGTCTCCGGTGGAAGCATGGCCATAACTATGGTATAGAAGTCCATAAGATGTTTATTTGGGTCCTCATTCACCATACCATGGAACTTTGGTAACTCCCTATTCAACCCCGGCTTGATCTCAAAAGTTGAGTTAGTTTGGATACACCATTGTTGTGTGTCAAGCTTGTGAGAAGCTAGGTCCTTGAGTGTACGATCAGCCATTGTTTCTTCCTCTTTGTCCGAATCTGTGAAGTCACTTGACGAAGAAGGAGGAAGTGGAGTGTTAACCGCACGAATGAAATCCTTTAGTTGAGTCTTGGGATCGAAGACGTATTGGACTCGGTCTGCCCTCTTTAAGCATTCACCAAAGGTATAGCACCTGAAATAAGATTCTCGAAAACTAAGTTAGATACGGTATAGAATCTAACAAAGCAAGAATAAAGCAAAAAGAAAAACAAAAAACAACTAAAAATCGGCCGTTGCTCCCCGGCAGCGGCGCCAAAATTTGATGCGTGTCGTAGGTGCAATCAAATTAATTAATATTTCCACTCAATTAAAAATAATATAATGGAAGTCAAATTCGTTCCCATGAGGAGCAAGAGATTCTAGTTGTAAAAATTGTCACAAAAGGGGGGATGTATAAAGCAAAAGAAAATAAACAAAGCAATTAAAAGATAAAGTTGAAAACAATAAGAGAGACAAGATCAAGGAATCCTTCTTCGTTGCAAAACAATGATTCAAAGTTATGTTCTTTTCTACTTGTTATTAGTCACAAATTATCACCAACCGTAGGTAAAGCAGCTAGATCGACTGCTAAACCCTAAATCCCTTGTATCACCGGACACGGAAGTTCTCGACTACCGGATTCTATTTAACAAACCACCTAGTAGTAGATCACTCTAGATGTAATTTAAATAAACGCATTAAGATTTATGAACTTATTAGGTTAATATTAGTAGTTAGACTCTTAGATCAAGGTCTACTTGCTAACGTTGTTTTCACACACAATTGCTCCACGGAATCCCTCCAGAAGGTCTCGTGTTTGCTACTTATGTAAAAAGTCAAGAAACGATTACTTATCTCCTAACTTCTCCTAACTTTCACTAGCTTTAGATCAAATTAACAAATCAATTTAGTTGGCCACCCAAACAATCTATCAATCAATCATGAATGTCATTAAGATCATTCCTATTAGTAAAAACAAACGATAATTATATGAAAAACTTCAAGATAGAATTGAAAACAAAAACTTAAATCATATTAAGAACTAGGAATTCATCCTCAATCAATAATAAAATTAGCTACTCATGTTAAAGAGTTCACACAAAGAATAAAGAAGAGAGAATTGTTGTGTGTGTAAGGTGTGTGTAAAAGATATAGAGAACTTCTCTATTTATAGGCTTCAATATTCTCCAAATCTTCCAAGGAATAGAATCCTTTTCCTTTAGCAATTCAATTTCCAAATTCAAGTCTTTCTCTTCTTCCATCTCCTCTTTCCAACTTTGAGCCTAATTCTCCATCCAATTCCTAGCCCAAGTCTTCACACCCATGAGAGAAGTCCATAGAAAATTCTGGATTTTTGGCTGCGTCGGAAAAGCTGGTATTATGTCCTAATCCGACCTAATAGTCGCCCGAAAGTTGTCAGCTGGTGATGGAATATTAAAATCCCAAGATTACGTTCTGCGTTAGGTCAAACTAGCAGATCAACCGTTTAGTCAATGGTCAAAGGGAAGGATAGTCGGACTCGTTAGCTTCGACTCATTAATCGGGCTTACTCAGTGAGTCGATTCTTGAGTCACCGCTTACTCGGTGACTTGATCTAATTCGACTAACCGGAATCGGTCACTGAACTCGGTTGGGATCGGTCTTCGGCGGCTGCGAGTTGACTCGCCGGTAGGGAAATTTGGCCGAGTTTCGGCTGATTACAGGACTTCCCGGCCGTTGTTTCAGGCCATTCTTTTCCTGCTCTTCTCCTGTAAATCCTAGCATACATCTATTCTTCTCATTACCATCATTGCTTTGCCGCAATATCAACTAAGTCGGCATCTCCATTTTCAACTCACGAGCAAGAAGATGTGATTCTTTGCTTTGTTCTCAAGCACAATTCATACCAAGCATCACCAGCTGTGTCCTGCCTCATACTCTTAGCAGCTGTGTCCTTGAGCTCTGCCTTATACCAACAATTCCTTCATAGACTCATATCCTCATTCAATTCAAACAGCAGCAGCACTAGCATCCTTTCTGTTCAGCTCAACCCAATCACACAGCCACATACCCATCTGCTACTCTGTCTAATTTCTCAACTCGATTCTCAGCAGCGACTTCAATTCCATCTTCTTCCATCTCTGAAACCGGCAATACCCATCTTCAATTTCATCTCTAATTTCAACTCAAACCCCTTTTGTTCTGCATCAAACTGCAACAGCATCGAACCCTGATTCTCTGATTTCTTGAACCTCAGACGCCACCCTTCTCTCCACGACACCGATTTACTTAAACCCATTCTCTACTTACATCTCAAGAACATCGATTTCTTCTTCTCAACTTGTTCTTCATATCAGCTCTCGGTCCAACAGAAATCAATACATACCCCATCTCAGTTTCAGCTTCTTCTCATCTCATTTTACTCCGTCTGCTTCTCTTTCTTTCTCCATTATCGATTAGGTCCAAACCCCATCTCTGCTTTGTTCTTGATCTCCTTCACAATTCCACTCGATCCCCTGAGACCCAACAGCAAACCCATACCTTCCGAGCTGCTTCAATCCCACAGATCCCCTCAAATCGAACCCATTTCTTAATTCTTTCTCTGGCAGTCATGACTGCTCTCTCTTTTCTTTCTCAATTTCAGTTTCAGAAAGAAATACTCGATTTTAGGGTTGGAATGGGCAGGATGGTTACACCCCAGGACAAAGTGACCACCCCAATTGGGTGCTCATAATAGGATGTCACTTCGATAAGGGCTAGCCGGATGGCGCCCCTTAACCTTGATTAGTCTGTCTTTAAAACTTCCCAAAAGGGTTACCCCTTAACATTAACTGAGCTCCATATATCAATCGCCTGTAAAATGACCTTTTTGCCCTTTTGGCTCAAATTGGGTGATTTCTTCTTCTTTTCCTCCGTGCGACTCCAAAGTAGCTACAAAACTCAAAACAAGCGTAAAATACATAATTTACAAGAAAAATAGCAAAGAAAGCATAAACAATAGATAATAAATAGGATGTATTCTACATCCTATAATTAGAGCATTACTCGGTCGAACTCGCATGCGTTGCTATCTCAAGCATGTTTGTCAATGTTAGTGATCAAAACTATAAGTCTTGATTTCTAGCCTATGTAGCTAAAGGTCTCGGACTAGGATAAAAAGTGTAGTTGAGCTCAAGAACTCCATGGCAATCATCATACAAGACGAAGGACTACTCGAGGAACTAGTGGAACTTCATCGACTAAAAGGTATGTGGAGACTTGAACTTATCTGTCACTCAAAAGTCTATTTAGTCTATCTCCTACTCTTGAGACAAAAGTCGTTTAGACGTATAGACTTTCACTATACACATTTTCTATTTCGAGCCGAGTTTAACTCGCCTATCTATTTCTCGAAATATGTGTTGGTAAGCTTTCGCTTTAACCATTTTATCTTTACCTAATGACGAAAGTCATGTTATGTTTCAATTACTTTGGAAAGTGCTCTGACGAAAAATGGTCTGTGAATAACGGCTATATAACGTTCTCTGTGAATGTTTCAATGATTGAAATGAGAGTTTAGATTACATAACCATTGGTAGGATATAAGCATTGTTGTGGAAACACATATATGTATAAGTCCTTATTCCTTAAACCAAAGTTTGCGAACTTTGTTGATCAAGAGAAATGGAAGTGGCGTGAGCCAAGTCCACGAACTCAGTCTGCGAACTGGCGAAAGTTCTCACCCGAGAATTTCTGCTGGAGTTTGTGTACTCCTTCCATGAGCTTAAGTCCGCGAACCCAGTCCGCGAACTTGAGTAGGTTATATCTAAAACCGGTTGTTCTTGAACTAATGTTTATTTAAACTAAGGAATGCTTTTGCAAACCATGGCTATAAAGTTCATGAACCGATTCGAGTGAATCAAACCGTTTTTGATTCGATTGTGTCTTGTGTAGTTACATAAGATCTAAGCAATTGAACAACTCTCTAACTAGTTCATTTGAGTCATTTGAACTAGTTATGGTGAAGAAGAATATGGTTGATATGAAAGTGATCAAATGGCTAACCATTTGGTTGACTATTGTTGAACCAACAAATGTTAATATTTGGGTACGGTTCATAAACCCAAAATTGAACATTTCATTTGTGTGTAACAAGCTAAGGTTTCGATCCAACGGTTGAGAAATATTAGCTTGAATCTAATCAGGTTTTCATCTAACGGTGAATATTGAATGCTTTGTTACCAAGCTAACATTGATTGCGAACCCTGATTTGAAAGACTATATAAGGGAGAACTCTAGTAACTGGGAAACCTAATCCCCACACCTAACGTTTGATACTAGTTACATAAGCTAGAGTCGATTCTCCTTTAACCTTGGGTTTTCTTCTTCTAAAACCAGGTTAACGACTTAAAGACTTCATTGGGATTGTGAAGCCAGACCGATACTACTTTTCTTGTAGTTGTGTGATCTGATCTTGCTGTTTCTATCGTACATGTACAATTGAAATAATTGGCTTGAGATTTATATCTCTGATAGGCAAGATAGAAAAGAAATCACAAACACTTCGTCTCATCGTTTGTGATTCCGCAATATCTTTTTTCGCGGCGTCGATTAAGATTATTGTGAGGTGATCAATAATACTAGGCTGTTCTTCGGGAATATAAGTCCGGGTTATTGATTGGTTCCTGCTCACCTTGATTTATCAAAAGACGGAACAAAACTCATAGGTTTATTCGTGGGAGACTGATTTATCTATTCTGTAGACTTTTCTGTGTGATACAGATTTGTTTATTAAAGTCTTCAACTTTGGGTCGTAGCAACTCTTAGTTGTGGGTGAGATCATCTAAGGGAATTAAGTACGTAGCATCCTGCTGGGATCAGAGGCGTAGGAGCATAAATATAACTTGGATCAGTGTGAGATTGATTGGGGTTCAACTACGGTCAGGTTGAAGTTAATTTGGAGTAGGCTAGAGTCGCCCAGCGGCTTAATACGGTGTGTGTTCAATCGGACTAGGTCCCGGGTTTTTATGCATTTTTGGTTTCCTCGTTAACAAAATTGAGGTGTCTGTGTTATTCCATTCCGCATTATATTTGTTTATATAATTTAAATATCACAAGTTGTGCGTTGTTCAATCAATTAGAATATCCGACCTTTTGGGTTGTTGATTTAAATTGATTGATACT
Source organism: Papaver armeniacum (assembly GCA_023531295.1). Taxonomy (NCBI): domain Eukaryota; kingdom Viridiplantae; phylum Streptophyta; class Magnoliopsida; order Ranunculales; family Papaveraceae; genus Papaver; species Papaver armeniacum. Next base: position 805,632 of record JAJJWW010009310.1, on the reverse strand, counting down.
TGGATATTGGTCTTTGGTACCATCCAAGTTATCTCTCTTTGATAAAGACTACTTGATTTCTATTTGCTTGAGTAAAGATCAAATCGAGAGATTGAGATATAAACTCTTTGATATACTTTTTTATCTAGGTTGAGTCTGACTGTCTAGTTGATGCTCTAGAAAGTTGTTTATGGGTGAAAACTATTCCTTCCGGATTTGGTAATTTGGGGTGTGTGGATGAGGAATGAATCTAAACCCTAAACAAATGCACTGCGCGGTGAGTGCTTTTAGATTCAGAAATCAATCTGTGCAAGTCCGGCCTAAACCAAGAAATGGCCGTTCCAGACTTGTTTCGGTCACAAAGTGAGGAGATGGGGTTGATCTTAGGGAGGGAAGCGAAGAAGGTGTTGATATTGTAAAGGTGTTGGCTTGCTTATGACTTGTAACAGAAAGGTGAGCAGGCTTACGATTGATGCAAGAAGGCTCTGGGTGTTTGAATACGTTGTGTATTAACACTTGGTTTCTGTCTCGTCTGGACTTGTGTGGTTTTTCTCCTGTTCTCTTGTTTTTTCTCCTGTGTTGGAAAATAGGTAGGAGAATCTATTTATACAAGTCATTTGAGCCTTATTCACGTCTCTCGTGGGAAGTGGAGAAAGTGGAGTGATGGAGTAGTGGAGGTGTGTGTTGGTGTTACACGACCAATCTTGCCCACTTCTCCTGTCATCTCTAACCGTCCATGACTTCCTGACACGTTCTTGTGATGGCGCGTTGCACGCCGCACTGCCGTAAACCGCCACCCAATACCCCGATATGTATCCCCGATTTGTGACATAATTGATGTCTGGAATGTGTGGATCGTGGACCCACGAAAGGTAGCATGTAATGCTAAGTTGAATAACTGCGTTATTCAGAAAGTTGATACTTGTGAAGTATCATGTGTATTTTATGCAGGTACTGCATCATGGTGTGGTAGAGTGACGGGTGGTAATCACCATGACGTCTCACTGACCAATTAACTCCTGACCAGGGTTGTATAACCAAGCCGGTGAAGTTGGACGAACGAGATGATCTTTGAGACACTCATCTGCGACCGTTGATGGAATCAGGGTTTTGAAGAGGTGCGCAGGCATCACTCTTGACTTGGTCGAAACTAAGCATGGGAAGGGTTTTGGGAAGGACCCGACCCAAGCATGCGTGTAGACACGCATGCCGGTGTACACGTCCGTACCTCTCTGTCCCATAAAGGCGCGATCTAGGCCACTCGATTTGACCGGCAAAGAGGGGTGGTTGAGATCGGTTTGCGGCAGAAATCCATTGCCGCAAAGGAATTGGAAACCGCATGACATGCCTAGTTTGGACGCGCGTTCCAAGATGACCAATCTTGGTCGGTCTTGGCCGATCGATCTGGTGTGAAGGTGGTAGGCTGGTGTTCACGCCTATACCTGAATATCCCATGAAAACGTGATCTGAGCCATCCAAATCGTCCGGCGAAGTTGGAGCGGTCGAGATCGATTGCGATTTGGGAGGTGTGACCACGCTAGTTTGGGCGCGCGTCTTGGAATAACCCGAGGCATGATATGCCTTGGCCGATCGGGTGAGGGGATAGATGGGTCCCAGTGTTGTCATTCTGGTATGATGGGACTGCTTAGTCTAATCTGGGACCCTCCATTCGTGCTTAGGAGAAGATGGACGCTCGTGATGCTCAAAACCATAATTTTGGGTTTCAAGGCCGTGCGACCATGCTTTATTCGGCGTACGGGTGGGATAACCAACCATGGTTGGTCCCGGCCGATTGGTCGGGTATGTAGGCGGGCCCACGGTGATTGTGTTGACATACTCTTTCAGGCCCTTTGAATCTACATCTACACCCTCCATCTATACTGCGAAGATGGATAGTTGAGGCTTGTTTTGACACATGTAATGTGCCGCAAACCCTTATTAGGGTTTTCCGCCCATCTTTGCTCTGGTTTGGACGTTTTGGAAAGCTAGGCCAATTCGGAGGCCGATCATGCGGGGTCCGCGTTGGTTCGGCAGTGAATATTCCATACTTGCTTGGGGGTTATGGAATCGATCCGCCATCCAATCATCTTTGGTGAAGTTGGATGAACGAGATCATATCGGCCCGATACGATCAAACCGGATGCTCAATCGGGCTAGTATAACACACGAGTTCTCAATCGGGCTAGTATAACACACCGAGGTTACAACTTTGTCGGGTATTTTCGTACATGCTTTCATTATAATGCTTGGAGGTTCGTGTTGCTCTGCTGAGAGCAACACTCAGTCGTCATGCCGCACTGATAATGAGTACAGGAAATACAAGTCTGCTTACGCATTAATTAATAATGCTATAAATTCACAGGGTATATGGGATTGTTGCTACATGCTCCAACCTGGATGAATTTCATGTATTCACAGAATGGGATTGTTGCCACATGCTCTTTGAATCTACATCTACACCCTCCATCTATACCTGCGAAGATGGATGGTTGAAACTGTTTTGCGACACATGTAACATGCCGCAAACCCTAATTTAGGGTTTTCCCGCCCATACGCTCTGGTTTGGACGTTTTGGCAAGCTAGGCCAAAGGGGAGGCCGACCATGCGGGGTCCGCGTTGGTTCGGCGGTGGATATTCCATACACAGCTTGGGGTGATGGAATTGATCTCGGGTCATCCAATCATGCTTGTGGAGTTGGATGACCGTGATCATATCCGAACTGATACGGTCAGTCCGGATGCTCAATCGGGCTAGTATAACACACCGAGAGTGGCTCAATTGGGCTAGTATAACACAACGAGAGTCAGCTTTATGGGTATTTCGTACATGGTTTCATTATAATGCTTGGAGGTTCGTGTTGCTCTGTAAGAGCAACATTCAGTCGTCATGCCGCACTGATAATGAGTACAGGAAATACAAGGCTGATTGCGCATTAATTAATAATGCTAGAAATTCACGGGTATATGGGATTGTTGCTACATGCTCCAACTGGATGAATTTCATGTATTCACGAGAATGGGATTGTTGCCACATGCTCCATTCTAGGTGAATTAGTAAAGTGAAGGAGTATCCAACACTTATTAATGGCTTTATCTTTTACAAGATGTCACGCATGATTTTACGGTTTTTACAATTTTAACCTTAAATGAAAATCCACCATCAACATTAAGTCCCCACGGTGTGTGTACGTAATGGTTACACCATTGTGGGGTAGGCATGAGATGGTGACAATTAAAGACAAAGCTTATGAGACAAAGTTAGATGTTACCAGGAGAGACGTGTCATCCTGTCCTTGGAGCATGTCACGTTCAAGAGGCGTCCAGGCGAGTGTTTCCCTAGCATGATGTCGGTCTTGCCTGCTTCGATGGACCGTTACGTGACTATCCCATGAAAACGTGATCTAAGCCACTCAAATCGTCCGGTGAAGTTGAGTGGTCGAGATCATTTTGCAATTTGGGAAGTGTAACCACGCAAGTTTGGACGCGCATTTTGGGATAGCCAGGCATGATATGCCTTGGCCGATCAGGTGAGGGGATAGACGGGCCCACGGTGGTCATGCTGGTATGACCGGACCTGCTTAATCTAATCTGGGACCCTTTATTCATGCCGGAGAAGATGGACGCTCGTGATGCTCGAAACCCTAATTTTGGCTTTCACGGCCGTGTAACAATGCTCCGTTTGGGCGCACGAATTGGGACGACCAGCCATGGTTGGTCCTGAACGATTGGTCAAGTATGTAGGCGGGCCCACGGTGATTGTGTTGACATGCTCTGGGCCCTTTGAATCTACATCTACACCCTCCATCTATACCTGCGAAGATGGATAGTTGAGACTGTTTTGCGACACATGTAATGTGCCGCAAACCCTTATTTAGGGTTTTCCGCCCATACTGCTCTGGTTTGGACGTTTTGGAAAGCTAGGCCAATTCTGGAGGCCGATCATGCGGGGTCCGCGTTGGTTCGGCAGTGAATATTCCATACCTGCTTGGGGGTTATGGAATCGATCTGGGCCATCCAATCATGCTGGTGAAGTTGGATGAACGAGATCATATCAGACTGATACGATCAAACCAGATGCTCAATCGGGCTAGTATAACACACGAGAGTTCTCAATCGGGCTAGTATAACACACCGAGAGTTGCAACCTGTACAGGTATTTCGTACATGCTTTCATTATAATGCTTGGAGGTTCGTGTTGCTCTCTGTGAGAGCAACACTCGATCGTCATGCCGCACCGATAATGAGTACGGGAAATACAAGGGGCGTTTACGCATTAATTCAAAATGCTATAAAGTCACAGGGTATATGGGATTGTTGCTACATGCTCCAACCTGGATGAATTTCATGTATTCACAGAATGGGATTGTTGCCACATGCTCCATTCTAGGTAAATTAGTAAAGTGAAGGAGTATCCAACACTTATTAATGGCTTTATCTTTTACAAGATATCAGCGCATGATTTTCTGGTTTTTACAATTTTAACCTTAAATGAAAATCCACCATCAACATTAAGTCCCCTGCCTAGAACGCAATGGTTACACCATTGTGGGGTAGGCATGAGATGGTGACAATTAAAGACAAAGCTTATGAGACAAAGTTAGATGTTACCAGGAGAGACGGGTCATCCTGTCCTTGGAGCATGTCACGTTCAAGAGGCGTCCAGGCGAGTGTTCCCCTAGCATGATGTCGGTCTTGCCTGCTTCGATGGACTGTTACGCCTGTTTCGTTCGTGGGGCTACTGCACTTGATCGAACATGGGCTTGATGTGCCTGTTTTGGTTAATCGTGGGTCCGTTGCGTCTGCTTGATCGAACGTGGGACCATCGTGTACATGTTTCAAACGTCGGCCATGTCCTGCGCCTACTTTGACCGTACGGCTGATGTAATTGCTCGAGTGTCATCTTGCTACTTCGACCAAACACCGACCCAGCTAGCTTGACTAAACACCGGACTTGATGCTTTGACCAAACACCGGCCTTGCTGTTTGCTTGTGTGCTCAAATGTAAATGTGGGTCCTGTAGAAAGCGTTAAAGCAGCTTCTGGAGCAGGCCCGGGAGAGCGTTGAAGTGTTGGAGCTGAAACGCCTTCTTCTGGAGAGAGAGCTTTGATTGGGGACGGGTATGCCTTCGACCAATCTGGGCTGGGATCAAATGGGACTCGCCCGGCGTGCACGGAGACGTTGACCACAAATGTTTCGGCGGAAAACCTGCCTGCTGCGTACGCTGTTTTATTCGAATACCAGCCTTGTGACTTTGATCAATACCAGACTTGAAACTTGAGCAATACCGGACTTGTGACTTGATCAATAGCGGACTTGTGACTTGATAAACACCGGACTTGAGACTTGAGCAATACCGGACTTGAGACTTGAGCAATACCGGACTTGTGACTTGATCAACACCGGTGTTTGGACCCAATACCAGCCTTGTGTACTCCAACGTGAATGTGTGTTCTGTCGGTGTGTGACTACACATCTCACGCGTTTTTATACAATCTTGACTCATGTCTTTTATTGTAGAATGGAGAAAAGAACTCCTGTTGAGATGTCTTCTGGGGATAATGCTGGTGCCAAGTCAGGAGGTGTTGACAGCTTCAAAGATATGCCGAACATTGATGATGATTTGTTCACCACGCCCTTCAACTATATGAAAATATCCGTTCCACAAGATAACCTTTCTCCTATCGACTTCAAGGTTTTTATGCTCCATTTGAGCCCTCATGAAGGATGGATGAGACATATGTTGAGCAATGAGTACATCAAAGATAACTTGACCGGGCGCAGTTATTGATGCGGCTTGAGTGTTGAAAACGGCTCGAGAGGATGTTAAAGTGGTTTCTTGAGGTGGATCCTGGAGAGAGTGTTGAAGAAGGATTCTCGCGAACGTGGGTCCCGGAGAGCGTTGGGGCGGCTCTTGAATAGACCATTGAAGCGGCTGCTAGAGGGAGCGTCGAAGTGTTTCCCTCTTGATTCGATTACCCTACGAATTCCATGCTTCTTGACTGACCATCTCTCTCATGTTGAAGAATTCCTTGGTGACGGTGAAGTAACTTCATGCTTGAGCCTCAGTCCCCAAGCGTGGTTTACATGGTTTGTTCATAGTGGTTGTTGTCGAGCCGGATATGAAATATATTGGACATTGTTTCATCATTGTGGTAGTCGTGCATGTGGTACTGGAGTTGGAGTTGGAGTTGACGGACGCGCAGGATGTTGTATCTTGGTGGTTTTCCTCTTCCTGCTTGGGAACCGCTTACGAGAAAGGTGAAGGTTGTATCGCTTTGTTGGTGAGATATATGCCCCTACAAAAATTATAAGGCTCTTCATTACCTACAGCCTGTTTCTTTCTATCGGGGGCATATGTTGTTGTAGATGAGCGTTCAACGGCTCCAGGAGGATGACCAAAAGCGTGGATTCTCCAACATAGCATGATAGACATGTACCACTGTCGATAAAGTGACTCTCCCTCGGATCTTGTTCGACATGATGCGTGGACATCGTTATCTTCTTGAGGCTGCCCCTTGAGGTATTGGCTCCGGTGGAAGATTGCCGTCATAGAAGCGTTGATACGTTGCACCGGTATTCTTTAAACCAAATGGCAGTATGGTATAATAAAAATTTCCGAGAGGAGTTCGAAAAGCTATCTTACTTGCATCATGCTCGTACATCCTTATCTGGTTGTAGCCGCTTAATCCATCCATGGAGGAGAACATGCCGTGTCCGCTGGTTGCATCTACTAGCATATCGATGTTAGGTAGAGGAGGATCGTTTTTTGAGCAGCACCTGTTCAGAAGTCTATGCAAAAGACTTTGATCTATCCATTTTCCTCATGTATGAACTACAACTGTTTAACCGACTTGGATACAGGTATGACATGTAGATGATGTGTGACCATTTTTCATCTAAATCCAGCATTTCTTCATATCTCCAAGCGAATATGTCCTGGTACTCTTTGAGAAGTTCCACGAGCTTCGTGCGTTTATCCGTACACAAGGTTGAGCTGATGGGGATAGGCCTAGGAGATTCCTCAATGATTTCTATCTCATCAGTTGTGGAGTTGGTGCCATCTTGCAGCTGTTGCGGAGCATCTAGCACTTGTTTTTGTGGTTCGCTGCTGTTGTAGTATTCCATTGGGTGGAGAGACTGGGTAACAGTCTCCCCTGCTAATTGATAATGGCGGTGTCGGTATACCGTTTTCCCTTTCTGGTCAAGACTCGCCATAAAAGTTCGTTCCCTCTTCGTGTGAACGTGGGCCGTGGCTTCACAGGATGGAGAAGAATGCTTCGTCAGCAAAGATGCATCGTGGGTTTTAGCCCTCAATGATGTAAGCCGGTCTTCTTCCTGAATTGACGCCCACGTGGGGAGTGGGACGCAACGAACTTGTATGATTCTTTCCGCGGAGCTTCTCCCGTATGTGCTTTGGTTTGGTTTCCCTCGAAATCCGTCATTGTGGTAGGCTTCCGTACGACCTTGCCTGGGTGAACCTTGGATGTCCTGAGAGTCTTGAGAGTAATGAAGACGCTCCTGTGTAGATAAGGGTCATCTTGAACTCTGAATCCTTGATGTGTGCGGTGACATGTAGGGCACGGTCGTGACCTTCCTCTGGTTGATTGCAGCAAAACGTCTCCGCGCGCTGATTCTTCGAGTGGTGTGAAAGTTCGCATAAACTTTCCACTAGAGAAACCGCTTCCCGATCCACCGGCCTCTGGTTCATAGTGAAACTATTGACTTGAGGAGGATCGTTGTGAGGATCAGTCCCCAGTGTAGGAGTCTCCATGACAGGACCGCTCATATCTGATGTCGCTTCTTTAATCAGGTCCATGGAGGTCCGCGCCGCTGAAGTACCTACTCCGGTGCGTTGAATGCGTTCATTTTTTGCTCCAGGGGCTATCACGGCACTTGTGGAAATCGATCAGTTAATGTATTAAGAAAAGTGAGTACCTCTTTCTGAGTTGCGGCCATATCCGTTTGAGTCTTAGCAAGAACTTCCTGCTTCTCCATCAAGTCTGCAATGGTAATGGGGTATGGTCCTCCTCTCGTCCCTCCGGCTCCTCGTCCTGATGAAGGAGTGGAAGTTGTTGCTCTGGTGACTACCAGAGGTGTTACACTTGATGAGATGCCAAGATTTGCGGCTTCTCTGGCTCTGGTGATGGGAGGTGTTGTAATATCACTGCTGAGTGATCGAATTGAACGTTCCCATCCTCTGTACTCACGTGTTCCTTGATTGATCTCTCCTTCCTCAAGCATTTCTTCACTTAGTTGAAAGGTCGATGCGGATTGAACAGTCTTCCGGGCTTCGACAAGGGTCTTGAGATATAAATCTTCCAGCAGGGATCCATAAGCTGCAGGCTCCATTTCTTTATCCGGTGGACGTTGTGGTACCCCGGACAAGTCTTTTCCTCTGTGGAGTTGCCTCGAGTCTTCGTTGTCGGCTGGACCATGTTATTCGTCTCTCCTGAGTCCCCTGTGATTACGCGCTCTTTCTGCATCTCCACCGGTAAAGGTGTGACTCCTGACTAAGGATCCAGCGTTTCTTGCACTGTTTGAGTAGATTCCTGCCGACCCTTCTTGTAATTGCGCTGTTATATCATTCAAAAGGCGGAATGTATCGCTCTGTCTTCTAGCGATACTGGCTTGATTTGCCAAGATATCCTCCAGCATTTTAGCTACACTTCCCATGATATCTGAACCACATGTGGTCTCCGAGTGAGGATACATCGCGAGATGAAAACTGAAGAATTGAGAATTCAATTTTTGTAACCTAGAGATCAACCTCCCACTGTGGTCGCCAATTGTTTATGGGTGAAAACTAATCCTGCCGGATTTGGTAATTTGGGGTGTGTGGATGAGGAATGAATCTAAACCCTAAATAAATGCACTGCGTGATGAGTGCTTGTAGATTCAGAAATCAATCTGTGCAAGTCCGGCCTAAACCAAGAAATGGCCGTTCCAGACTTGTTTCGGTCACAAAGTGAAGGAGATGGGGTTTATCTTAGGGAGGGAAGCGAAGAAGGTGTTGAGATTGTGAAGGTGTTGGCTTGCTTATGACTTGTAAAGAAGGTGAGGCAGAACTTACGATTGATGCAAAAGGCTCTGGGTGTTTGAATACGTTGTGTATTAACACTTGGTTTCTGTCTCGTCTGGACTTGTGTGGTTTTTCTCCTGTTCTCTTGTTTTTCTCCTGTGTTGGAAAATAGGTAGGAGAATCTATTTATACAAGTCATTTGAGCCTTATTCACATCTCTCGTGGGAAGTGGAGGAAGTGGAGTGATGGAATAGTGGAGGTGTGTGTTGGTGTTACACGACCAGTCTTGCCCACTTCTCCTGTCATCTCTAACCTTCCATGACTTCCTGACACGTTCTTGTGATGGCGCGTTGCACGCTGCACGCTGTAAACCGCCAGACCAATACCCTAGTATATATCCCCCAATTTGTGACATGATTGATGTCTGGAATGTGTGGATCGTGGACCCACGAAAGGTAGCATGTAATGCTAAGTTGAATAACTGCGTTATTCAGAAAGTTGATACTTGTGAAGTATCATGTGTATTTTATGCAGGTACTGCATCATGGTGTGGTAGAGTGACGGGTGGTAATCACCATGACGTCTCACTGACCAATTAACTCCTGACCAGGGTTGTATAACCAAGCCGGTGAAGTTGGACGAACGAGATGATCTTTGAGACACTCATCTGCGACCGTTGATGGAATCAGGGTTTTGAAGAGGTGCGCAGGCATCACTCTTCAGCTTGGTCGAAACTAAGCATGGGAAGGGTTTTGGGAAGGACCGACCGGGCATGCGTGTAGACAGCATGCCGGTGTACACGTCCGTACCTCTCTGTCCCATAAAGGCGCGATCTAGGCCACTCGATTTGACCGGCAAAGAGGGGTGATTGAGATCGGTTTGCGGCAGAAATCCATTACCGCAAAGGAATTGGAAACCGCGTGACATGCCTAGTTTGGACGCGCGTTCCAAGACGACCAATCTTGGTCGGTCTGGTGTGAAGGTGGTAGGCTGGTGTTCACGCCTATACCTGAATATCCCATGAAAACGTGATCTGAGCCATCCAAATCGTCCGGCGAAGTTGAGCGGTCGAGATCGGTTGCGATTTGGGAGGTGTGACCACGCTAGTTTGGGCGCGCGTCTTGGAATAACCCAGGGCATGATATGCCTTGGCCGATCGGGTGAGGGGATAGATGGGTCCACTTGTGGTCATCTTTGGTATGACCCGGACACCTTAGTCTAATCTGGGACCCTCCATTCGTGCCGGAGAAGATGGACGCTCGTGATGCTCAAAACCCTAATTTTGGGTTTCAAGGCCGTGCGACCATGCTTTATTCTGGCGTACGAATTGGGATAACCAACCATGGTTGGTCCCGACCGATTGGTCGGGTATGTAGGCCCCCACGGATTGTGTTGATTGCTCGGGCCCTTTGAATCTACATCTACACCCTCCATCTATACCTGCGAAGATGGATGGTTGAGACTGTTTTGCGACACATGTAATAAGCCGCAAACCCTAATTTAGGGTTTTCCCACCCATACGCTCTGGTTTGGGCGTTTTGGTAAGCTAGGCCAAAGGGGAGGCCGACCATGAGGGGTCCGCGTTGGTTCGGCAGTGGATATTCCATACCTGCTTGGGGTGATGGAATTGATCTGGGTCATCCAATCATGCTTGTGGAGTTGGATGAATGTGATCATATCCGGACTGATACGGTCAGTCCGGATGCTCAATCGGGCTAGTATAACACACCGAGAGTGGCTCAATCGGGCAAGTATAACACACCGAGAGTCAGCCTGTACGGGTATTTCGTACATGGTTTCATTATAATGCTTGGAGGTTCGTGTTGCTCTGTAAGAGCAACACTCGTCGTCATCCGCACCGATAATGAGTACAGAAATACAAGGCTGATTGCGCATTAATTAATAATGCTAGAAATTCACGTGGTATATGGGATTGTTGCTACATGCTCCAACCTGGATGAATTTCATGTATTCACAGAATGGGATTGTTGCCACATGCTCCATTCTAGGTGAATTAGTAAAGTGAAGGAGTATCCAACACTTATTAATGGATTTAACGTTTACAAGATGTCAGCGCATGATTTTCTGGTTTTTACAATTTTAACCTTAAATGAAAATCCACCATCAACAAAAATATATTGGAGTTTGTCCATACAGATTGCTAAGCGAAATATTGGGTGTGGTTGTTAGTTTTTATAAGTACCGACTCATGTCTTTTATTGTAGAATGAAGAAAAAGAACTCCCTTGAGATGTCTTCCTCGAGATAATGTTGGTGCTAAGTCGTAGAGGTGTTGACAACTTCAAAGATATGCCTCTAACATTGATGATGAGTTGTTCACCGCGCTCTTTTCAACTATATAAAATATCCGTTCCACAAGATAACCCCTCTCCTATCGACTTCAAGGTTTTTCATAGCCCACCGGGCCCTCATGAAGGATGGATGAGACGTATACAAGCAATGAGTACATCAAAGATAACTTGACCATAGAGCAGTTTATCGATGCACTGAGTGCTGAAACGACTGAGAGGATGTTGTGTGGTTTCCGTGCGAACGTTGAGGTGATCGTGGAGAGAGTGTTGAAGAAGGATTCTGGCGAACGTGGTCCCGAGCGAGCTGTCGAGGCGCGCCTGAATAGACCATTGAAGCGGCTTCTGCTAGGGGAGCGTTGAAGTGTTTCTTCAATCACATTTAACCTTTAATTCCATGCTTCTTGATCCACCATCTCTTCTCATGTCAAGAATTCTTGACCGACGTGAAGGAACTTCATGGCCGAGCCTCATAAACCCCAAGAGTGGTTTACATGGTTTGTCAGAGGTTGTTGCCGAGCCAGTATGGAATATCTTGACATTGTTTCATCATTGTGGGACTCTGCATGTGGTACTGGAGTTGAGTTGATTGCACAGATGTTGTATCTCTGGTAGCTTCCTCTTGGTGCTTCTGGAACCGCTACGTATGGGGTCAAGGTCAGTATCGCCTCAAGCAGAGATATATGCCCCTACAAACATTACGAGGCTTTCTTTATTAATGCGGGCCTGGTTCTTTTTCTATTAGGGCATATGTTGTTGTAGATGAGCGCTCAACAAACAGAGGATGACCAAAAAGCACGGATTCTCCAACATAGCATGATAGACATGTACCATCGCCTGATAAAGTGACTACTTGGATCTTGTTCGACCACATCCTCGACAGAGTGACTCGCCCGGATCTTGCCGATATGACGCTGGGTAAATCGTTATCTTCTTGAGGTCGCCCTTTGAGGTATTGGCTCCAAAGGAAGATTGTCGCCATAGAGCGTTGATACGCTTGCACCTCCATTCTTTAAACCAAATGGCAAAAGATGGTATAATAAAAATTTCCGGAGAGGAGTTCAAAGCTATCTTACTTGCATCATGCTCGTATATCCTTATCTCCCACAGCCGCTACATCCATCCATGGAGGAGAACATGCCGTGTCCGGGTTGCATCTACTAACATGTCGATGTTAGGTAGAGGAGGATCGCTTGGAGCAGACCTGCTTAAGTCTCTCAAATCTATGCACTGATCTATCCATTTTCCTCGTGTCCGAACCACAACTCAAGTTAACCGACTTGGATCTGTGTATGACATGTAGATGATGGTGACCAATTTTCATCTAAATCCCTATTTCTTCATATCTCTGCTAAGCGAATATGTCCTCGGTACTCTTGAGAAGTTCCACGAGCTTCATGCTTATCCGTACACAAGGTTGAGCCGATGGAGATAGGGCCTAGGAGATTCCTCAACGATTTCAATCTCATAAGTTGTGGAGTTGGTGCCATCTGCAGTTGTGGAGCATCTAGCGCTTGTTCTCGTGGTTTCGTCATTGTCGCTAGCATTCCATTGCGGAGAGATCATAGCGCCTCCTCGCTAATTGATAATGGCAAAGGTTTTAGATACGCTTTTCCCTTTCTCGTCATGACTTGCCAAAAAAGTTCGTTCCTCTTCATGGTGAACGTGGGTCGCGGCCATTGTGATGGAGAAGAATGCTTAACGAAGAAAGATGCATCGTGGGTTTTAGTCCTCAATGATGCAAGTCGGTCTTCCGAATTAACGCCCACGTGGGGAGCGGACGTAACGAACTTGTTCGATCTTTTCCGCTTGAGCTTCTCCCTTATGTGCTGGTTTGGTTTCTGAAGTCCGTCATTGTCAGTCGAGGCTTCCGCATTTACCTTGCCTCGGGGAGAACCTTGGATGTCCCGAGAGTCTTTGAGAGTAATCACATTCGAAGACGCCTCCCGTGTGGTAAGGGCCGCTCTCTCGAACTCGAACCGATGCGTGCGGTGACATGTAAGGCACGGTCGTGACCTTCCTCTCGGTTGATTGCAGCAAAACGCCTCCGCCATGTCGATTCTTTTCGAGAGGTGTGAAAGTTCTCAAAACTTTCCACTGTGAGAAACCGCTCTCATCTTCACCGCATATGGTTCATGTGAAACTATTGACTTGAGGAGTATCAGCTAGAGGATCAGTCCCTCAAAGGTAGGAGTTCTCCATGACAGACCTCTCATTCTCGATGTCGCTTTCTTGATCAAACCATGAAGGTCCGCGCCGCCGGGCGTACCTTCTCCCGGCACAAGGAATGCATTCTTTTGCTTGCTTCTGGCTGTCGCGCTTGTGGGCAATCGATCGCTAATGTCTTAAGAAAAGTGAGTACCTCTTTTCGAGTTATGCCATATCCATTTGAGTCTTGGAAAGAACTTCCCGTTTCTCCATCAAGTCTCGCAATGGTAATGGGGGATGGTCCTCCTCTTGTCCCTCCTGGGCCTCGCCCCGATGAAGGAGCGAGCTGTCTCCCAGATACCGCAGGTGTTACACTTGACGAGATGCCGATTTACAACAAGCCCGGCTCGGTGATGGGAGGTGTTGTAATATCACCGCCGAGATCGAATCAACGTTCCCATCCTCTCATCACGTGTTCTTGATTGATCTTCTTTCTTCCTCAAGCATTTCTTCACTTAGTTGAAAGGTCGACGCGTTTCTGAACAGCTTTTCCCAAGCTGACAAGGGTCTTGAGATATAAATCTACTAGCAGGGATTCGTGCCGTGTCTCCATTTCTTTTTATCCTAGACGTTTTGGTACCCCTGACAAAGTCATTTCATCTCAGGAGTTGCCTCGAGTCTCGTTGTCTACCGACCATGTTGTCTGCCTATCCCGAGTCCCCCGTGATTATGCTCTTTCGCATCTCCACCGATAAAGGTGTGACTCTGACTCAAGGATCCGGCCGCTTTTGCACTGCTTGGGTAGATGCCCCGACCCTTCTTCTGTAACCGTGATGTTATATCATTCAAAAGGCTAATGTCTCGCTCCGTTTCTAGCGATACCACTTGATTTGCCAAGACATCTCTCCAAGATTCTAGCTACACTTCCCATGATATTCAACCACATGTGGTTTCGTAGGATACATCGCGAGATGAAACCAAAAAGTTGAGAATCCAATTTTTGCAACCGAAAGATCAACCTCCCACCGTGGTCGCCAATTGTTTATGGGTGAAAACTATTCTCGCCGGTTTTGCAATTTGGGGTGGGATGAGAATGAATCTAAACCCTAAAAACAAATGCATCACAAGGTGAGTGCTTGTAGATTCGAAATCAATTGCAAGTCCGCCTAAACCAAGAAATGGCCGTGCTCAAGCATTTGTTTCTGCCACAAAGTGAAGGAGATGGGGTTGATCTTAGGGAGGGAAGCCAAGAAGGTGTCGAGATTGGAAGGTGTTGGTCATCGCATGACTTGTAAATGAAAGGTGAGCAGTTTACGATTAATGCAAGGTGCTCGGTGTTTGAATACGTTTTGTATTAACACTTGGTTTCTGCTCTCGCCTCGGGACTTGTGTTGTTTTTCTCCCGTCTGCTTTTCTCCTCGCTTTGGGAAAATGGGTAGAGAATCTATTTATACAAGTCATTTGAGCCTTATTCACGTCTCTCGTGGGAAGTGGAGGAAGTGGAGTGATGGAGTAGTGAGTGTGTGTGTTGGTGTTACACGGCCAAACCTTGCCCACTTCTCCCGCATTCTAACCGTCCGTGACTTCCCGACACGTTCTTGTGATGGCGTGTTGCACGCTGCACGCCGTAAAACCGCCGGGTCAATACCACAAAGATGTATCCCCTACAGGACATGATCGATGTTCCCGAATATGTGATCGTGGGATTCACGAAGGTAGCATGTAATGCTAAATTGAATAACTACGTATTCGTAAAGTTGATACTTGTGAAGTATTGTGTGTATTTTGCGTGTAATCGCATCATGGTGTGGTAAAGGACGGGTGATGACGCCTATCGACCAATTAACTCCCGACCAAAGGTTATATAACCAAGCTTCTGAAGTCGGATTGACGCAGACAATTTTTTGAGACACCCATCTCATGCACTGCTGATGGAATTAGGTTTTGAAGAGCGTTATCACTTTCACCTTGGTCAAAACCAAGCATGGGATATAATTTTGACAAGGCCGACCGTGCATGTGTGTAGACAACATGACGGTGTATGCGCATATACCATACTCACCAAAGTATGATCCGGGGGCCACCACCTCGTCCGGAAGTTGAATGGTCGCAGATCAATTTGTGACAGAAAACCAAAGGTTTAAATAGCCGCAAGGTCATGCCCACTTTGGGCGGCACGCTCAAAGACCAATCTTGGCCTGGGTTTTGGTCGATCTGCTCGTGTGAAGGTGGTAGGCTGGTGTTCACGCCATACTCGAATATCCCATGAAAACGTGATCCGGCCACCAAATCGTCCATAAGCCGAAGCGGCCAGATTTCAAGCTTTGCGGCTTGGGGGAGGTGTGGCCACGCTAGTTTGGGCGCGCCTGAACAACTGTGCATGATATGCCTTGCCGAATGAAAGAGGGATAGATGGGTCCACTGTCATGCTGGCATGACCGCGACCTGCTTAATCTAATCTCGACCCTCCATTCGCCGAGAAGACGGACGCCAGGATGCTCGAAACCCTACTATTTCGCCGTACACAATGCTTTCGATTCGGGTAACAATCAGATGACTAACTATGTGTTGTCCCGACCGATTGTCTGTGCATGTAGGCGGCCCACCTATGATTGTGTCGATATGCTCGCCCCTTCTTGACCATATCTATGACCTATTGTCACCAAGACAACATAATTAACTTTCTACTACTCAAAATATATAATGGTAAGCAAGGGCAAGAAAAGGATCGATCCCACAGAGGTCTCAGGTTGTCAAATTGTTTCTGGTTCTTAACACACACCGGGTTTTCTTCGATTTTTATATATTCTAAAAATAAAATAAAGCAAAATAATAAAGGTAAACAAATCAAATCATGAGAAAATATTACTCGGATTTGCCTTCAATCACAAACATGTTTTCAACGCAATAACTAGAATTGATATTTTAATCTCAACTTTATCAAAGAATTTAGAATACCTTGATCGCAAGAATATCCCGGCAAAATCTCCTCATGTCATCAACAAACACATTAAAAGATGCGTAATAGGAATTCTATCTAAAGGAACAACCTAACGTAAAAGCACTAATCAAGTTTAATTCCCTAGATGCATTAAGTTCTATGAAATCGATAATCAGCAATCGAACGCGGAGACTAATCCGACGAACAAAGGTTATGACTCACACAAAAAGACTACTAGATGTATCACTACAAGCAATAATCACAATTATGCTACTTGTAATCGTGAATCTATCACTTTGGCGACAATAAATCCCTCGACTAGCAAGAGAGATGAAAACAAACCTCAATCGATCCTGCGATCTACTAAATAGCATTCAACTCATAACAACATTGATGGTGAATCATAAATCATAATATGAGACAAAACTAATTATTGAATTAAACCCATATTTGGAAATCAAACTTATTCCATAACCAATAATAAAACTCTAGCTCATTCATGGAGTTCATAACAAGAAGAAAGAGAAAAGATTTTCATGGTTTAAACCCTAGAAAACAAGGTAGAGGCAAAAGATAAAAGAGTCTATAAGATAAAAGATCTCCCACATTAGGTAAAAGTCCTCTCTTTTATATGTTTCTCTATTTCCATAAAGGATACTCCTTCCAATATTAGGTCTTCTCAAAACCCATCTCCAAGTGGATCCACAAGCCCATGTGTGAGAAATACCCGTGTGAAATTATGTCCAAAAATCGTGTGGAAAACTGGCATTGTGGCTTGGAAACAGCGGAAAAAGTGGTCGGAAATCGGCTCGTGTGGGATGCAAAGTCCACTTGGTCAACGGTAATCAGCTGCAGTTCGGTTAAGTCGGTCAATTAGGTCAACTCGGTCAATTGGGCCAAGGTCAAGCCGAGTCAGAGTGAGTCGGTCGGGTCATCATCTTACTCACGTCGAGTGAGTCGAGTGGCCAAGTGACATTGCCATCTTGCCAGCTATCTTGTGTTGCTATCAGGATGGTGCATCAGTCAGTTCACCCGACCATGATGGCTAGATCAATCTCCTCTCATCTCGTAGTTTTATAATTCCACAACCATCAATTCCACTTCAGATTACACACAATAACACCAATTCCATCGAGCAAATTCTCGACTCCATTCCAACCTCGATTCAGCCTCGCTACTACCATTGAAGTTCCATCATCTCGCCTAACATCCTAGCCTTCAGCTAGAACCACTGCTGCACAACACTGTTGCTTCTTCGGCCATTTCGACTTCTCATTCTTTGTAAGCTCATTCGCTAATGCATTCACATCATACGACTCGTCTTGCTCGCACTTTCCTCGGCCTCTGTTTTTGCATCACCGCTTTGCACTTGCGCTGCTGAATAATCTCTACCTTAATAATAACTCCATTACCTCCTCGCGACATCATTTCATCGCCTACTCTTGAGTCGCAGCCTCGCAATCAACAACAAGCACGACGCCACTGATCCACTTCGCAAGCATCATATCTTCATTCTATACCCGCTCTGCAAAATCCATCAACACGATTCTATACTTCAATCATCACCGGACCACCTACACGCTGCAATGCCTCGACCTACAATTCCATCCACCATTGCAAAAAGTCTTCGCCGAGATGAGCTACTTAGCACTGCACGCTTTCCGCCCAACTCTTCAGATTTCACATTCCTCGTAAGCTTAGCAACTCCAATCTCAAACACTAAGTTCAACCACTACCATCTTGAGCTCAACAAAGAACATAACTCCCCATTATCTCTGATACTTCAATTATCACCAAGCAACAACACCCACAACACCATTAACCGGCTTCTCGCAATTGCAACCTTCTGCCCCAGCCACCAGCCAGTTTCAATTGCGTGAGCCACCGCATTTCCCATAGCATCCAACCCTTGGACCAAACATCAAGATCGCAAGATTCAGAAAATCAATTGCAAGAATACTGCTTACCAAACAACATCACCTCCTACTAAGCTCAAATAACTGCAACACCAACAGCCCATTGCCACCAACACCATTGCTTCTCATGCTCACCGCAAAAATCACCAATAGCACCAGCTTCAAATGCAGCTTTTACTCGCAATTGTTTTCAAATACCAACAAATTTTTGTAGCTCATCGCACTATCATCTATCCTCGTAACTCCCGCCCATGGTACCACCTAACAGCTCAGTGCATTGCTTCTTCACCTTTGAACCACAATCTCAATTACCACCATACCTCTTTGTGACTTCAATATCACCAACCCTAACCCGAACCCGTAAAATCACATTTATCTCCATCAATCGGGAGTTCACCCATGAATCGATCTCTCCTGTTGTTCAACAACAACAAATCCCGCTCCGATTTGACTACTTCGCATGCACCACCATCTTCCATTGAATCTTCAAGAACACAAACCCTAAATTCATCCTTCGAAATCCATCGCAGCCATCATCATTCTTTTTCTCTCTCGCTTCATGAATCGCCAAATTTCCTTTCTTTCTCTCGCGATTTGAATCCGGATTAAACCATTCCGCATTCAACTCGGTTTGAGATCCTTTTTCTTGCTTCAAACCATGAACCTCTTCCGATCCGAATATGAGCAAAGCAGATCCTCTTCCTAAACTTCATCTCCATCTCGAATTTCACCACGATTTCTCCCTATTTCCACCTCGAGTTGTGCTCGATTCATCCGCCACCTGCTTTTCTCGATCTGGAAACGAGAATGATAGAAAATGCGCTTTCTCCGACTTCCATGGCTCGTAAGAGTAGAAAAATACACACACACTAATGGATACGGCCACCCAAGAGTATCCCTTAACCGTGGACTCAGTTTCAGATAGCACATGCCTGGGTGAAATGACACTCTTGCCCTTGCTCAAATAAAGTGATTTCCTTCTTTTTTTTTCTCCGTGTGACTCTGTGAGTACCTAATAACTCAAAATACTCATAAGATACATAATTTACAAGAAAAGTATAAAGAAAGAAAGCTGAAATTACTAATAGTAAATTAGGTGTTTTAGACACCTAATAATCTACACCCTCCATCTATACCGTTAAGATGGATGGTTGAGACCAGCTTTGCGACATACGTAATATGCCGCAAACCACTAATTTAGGCTTTCCGCCCATGCGCTCTGGCTTGGACGTTTTGGCAAGCTAGGCCAATCTCTGGGAGGCCGACCATGCGGGATCCAGCGTTGGTTCGACAGTGGATATTCCATACACGCAGGGGTGATGGAATTAATGCAGGTCATCCAATCATGCTTGTGGAGTTGGATGATCGTGATCATATCCGGACTGATACTGGCGATCCGATGCTCAATCGAGCTAGTATAACACACGAGAGTGGCTCAATCGGGATAGTATAACACACCGAGAGTGGCTCAATCGGGATAGTATAACACACCAGAGAGTCGTCTCGTATGAGTATTTCGTGCACATGGCTTTCATTATAATGCTTGGAGGTTCGTGTCTGCTCGCTAGAAGTAACACTTCGACAGATCATGCCTGCAGCGATAATGAGTACAGAAATACAAGGTCGATTGCGCATTAATTAATAATGCTAGAAATTACGTGGCATATGATTGTTACACATGCTCCAACCTCGATTACCCTCATGTGGTCTGCACGGGATTGTTGCCACATGCTCCATTCTAGGTGAATTAGTAAATGAAGGAGTATCCAACACTTATTAATGGCTTTATCTTTTACAAGATGTCGGGCCAGATGATTTTTCCTCGGGGTTTTTACAATTTTAACCTTAAATGAAAATCCTCCATCAATAAGTATTTAACTCAGTAACTGTTGCACAAGTCATAGGATCTGCTACCAATAACAAGACTTGTTACACCTCTTTACAAGGACGATCCCACACACTTTTGATTCGTTGCACCTTCTTACTAGATCAGTTCCCCAATGTTTAGAGTTGGTCATACCATTACAACATATCGATCATACCATCTCTGTGATTACTTAAGATCGGCTTTCACTAATAAAAGTCATACCAATACAAAAGTCAAATTGTGAATAGTTTACCAAGATACATAAAACAAGTTATGAGCGGTTATACTAAACACGCGATTGGTAATCCAAAGATTTGCAATGAATAACAATACCAAGAAGTTTAGTACATTTCTTTGATTCATAAAATAAGTTTACGAATTATACTCCTTTAAACGAATGTAAAACATTGTTTCAGACCTAAATATTCACCCATACCCATACACATAATCACAATAGCATTCATACGACATGTCGATGTCTTATATACGAAGTTCAAAAGAAAGACGTTATACTACGATTGTAATTCCTTAATACCATGTCTAACTAGAGTATAATCATTCAACATTCGCAGTTATGTTTTCAATGTGCAGACTTAAAGATACGTTAGGAATGAAACATTTCAAGTCAAATATTACTAACCTCAAGAGTAAGGATGATGTCATTGGCTCCTTACTTCTTCACATTCTTCAAGTTTCACGAATACTTGTAAGTCTCATATCCCAATAAATTTCTAGCAAACTCTATACGGGTTTTACCTAGTAAATAATCAAGTTTACTTCCTTAAATGAGTTTTGTTCACTAAAATATGACAACCAAACCTGATATACCAACGCTAGGGGTTCAACTTAGCTATGCTCTAACAATCTTGAAAAAGCGCGGCACAACAACTACACCAATATTTTCGCTTAGAAATCAGATGACTAACCCAATATACTTTTAAGAGAATCAACTAGACTCAACTCGGCTAATGCATATCAAAGAGTTATGATATTCGATCTCTCGATTTAATTTTACCGCAATAGAAAATCACAGTCTAATTAAATACAAGAGAGATAACTTGATGGTACCAAAGACCAATATCCAAGTGTCAATTAACAACCAACAACCAAAGGTTGATTCTTCAATTGATCACCTAACGCACAACCTCGATATTTCCAATTATATAACAAAAATATAATAATGGAATAGAAATAATATTATACTGAATTCTTTGTTAACGAGGAAACAAAGAAATGCAAAAACCTTCGACCTAGTCCGGGACAACGCACACCGTATTAAGCCGCCACATACACTAGCCTACTACAACCAATCTCTATTCTGACCGTAGTTGAACCTCCCAACCGACCTCACACCGATCTAAGGTACAGCTTGTGATCTCACGCCTTCATCCCAAAAGGATACTACGACATTTCCCTTTAGTCGATGTCACCACAACTAAGAGTTGCTACGACTCCAAAGTCGAAGACTTTAATAAACAAATTTGTATCACACTAAAAAGTCACTGCAATAGATAAATCGGGTTTCCACAAAAATACCTAATGCAGTTTTTGTTCCGCTCTTTTTGGATAAATCAAGGTGAATAGAACCACTGATAACCCGGACTTATATTCCTCAAGAACACCAGTATTATCAATCACCTCACAATAATCTTAATCGACGCTTATTAAAGAAGATATTGTGGAATCAAGAAACACAGACGAAGATGTTTGTGATTATTTATATCTTTCCTATCGGAGAAATCAATCTCAAGCCAATCGTTACGATTGCACTTAATACGATAGAAACAACAAGATCGGATCACATAACTACGAGAAAGTAGTATCCAGTCAAGCTTCACAATCCAAATGAAGTCTTCAAGTCATTAACCTCACTGGGGTCTCGATAGAAACCTAAGGTTAAAGGAGAATCGACTTCAGCTTAAACAACTAGTATCACACGGGAGGTGTGGGGATTAGGTTTCCCGGTTGCTAGAGTTCTCCTTTATATAGTCTTTCAAATCGTGGGCTTTGTAATCTAAGTTACTTTGGTAACAAAGCATTCAATATTCACTGACTAGATGAAAACTTCGATTAGATTCAAGCTAATATCTTTCAACCGTTGGATTGAAACTTAGCTTGTTACACACAAATGAAATGCACGTTTTAGGCTTGTGTAACGCACTCCAAACATGTACATTTAGTTGGTTCAACAAGAGTTAACCAAATGGTTAGCCATATGAGCACTTTCATATCAACCATATTCTTCTTACCATAACTAGTTCAAATGACTCAAATGAACTAGTTAGAGAGTTGTTCAATTGCTTAGATATTTATAATAGACACAATTGAAACAAAAACAATTTGATTCACTCGAATCAATTCATGAACTTTATAGTCACTGGTTTGCAAACTTGTATTCCTTAATTTATATAAGTTTAAGTTCACGAATAATCGTTTTTAGAAAATAACCAACTTAGGTACGCGGACTTAGTACGCAAACTTAAGTACCCGGAATAAGTTTGTTTTAAGTTCACAAACTCCAGTGCATTTTCTCGGGTCGAGAACTTCACGACAGATCGCGCACTTGGTTCGGTTTTCCTGAGCGGCAAAGTAGCATACTTTGGTTCAAGGAATAAAGACTTACACACATATGTGTTACCGCACAATGTTTATATCCTTCCATGGTTATATAATCTAAACTCTCATTTCAATCATTTGAAACATTCTTAGAGGACGTTATATAGTTGTTATTCACAAACCATTTTTCGTCAAACCATTTTCAAGTGATTGAAACATAACATGACTTTCGCCATCTAGGTAAAGATGAACTTGGTTAAAGCGAAGCTTACCAACACATATTTTGAGAAATAGATAAGCGAGATAAACTCGGCTCGAAATAGCAAATGTGTATAATCATAGTCTATATAGCAAAACGACTTTGTCTCAAGATAGGAGATAGAGTAGATAGACTTTTGAGTGATAGATCGGTTCAAGTCTCCATATACCTTTTAGTCGATGTAAGTTCCACCAGTTCCTTGAGTAGTTCTTCGTCTTGTATGATGATTGCCATGGAGTCTTTGAGCTCAACTACACTTTCTATCCTAGTTCAAGACTTAGCTAATAGTAGACTAGAAATCAAGACTTATAGTTTTGATCACTAACATTGACAAACATGCTTGAGATAGCAACGCATGCGAGTTCGACTAAGCAATGCTCTAATAATCTCCCCTTTGTCAATTTTAGTGACAAAACTAATAATACATATGGAATACAAAATAGATAAATAAACTTTGTAGCTCCTCTTCCACATGCCTAATCTTCAACATTACTCGAAATCTTCACTTCCAAGTACTCCAATGATCCCAAAGGTCGTAAGTTTAGATCTAGAAATTATTATCAAGATATAGCGAGGGGTGTAGTGTGGGATTTCCTGCCTACGGATGGCTCGCACGGTGTCTAAATAGTAGATGCGAGGGGCAAGTACAGATTCGAACCACGGGGAGCGGTGAAAATATCAAAATCAATATTCTAATCGACTAACCAATAAAAGATGTTTTTGATATTTTTAGAATTGTAAAAACAAAGAAAATAAATTAAACTAATAAAATAATCCAACGGGAAACTTGGTAACCAGGGTTTATAGTATCCACCACAACTTCTTTAAAATTAATAAATGAAACATAATCCATGAATTATTTATCGCTTCGTTCTATCGACATCACCTATTAAATGTATTAGAGTTGCAAATATCATCAACGCATTAAGCATGACACATCAAAAGATTAAACCAAGCATGCACCATCAAATTGCATTAGCGAGAAACTTACGGAACTAAAATATTGATTCACAACTATTATATGGCTCTTCTAAGCATAACCCATCAAAGATATTAACCCAAGCATGGAATAATCAAATAATGAGACAAAAATATATTATGAACCTAACAATTGCGCACAAAGTTTACAAAACCGGTGAAGCAACAACTCATTTCATCATTAAATCAATATATAAAATCATGGAATTAATTTATTCAAATCATAATAGTCTTTTGCTAAATATTATTCAATTGATAATAGCCTAAAACTCCATGGTTTCAACATAAACCCTAGTTACAAAAATCTTAGCAAACATGGCTTTCTCAAAAGCCATAAAACATATCGGAGGAGAAGTTGCTAATCAAAATCGAAAATGGGAGAAAAACTTCAAACCGTATAGGCTCTGTCGCCTCCGTCCTTCTCAATCTCTGTTCCTTGTTCCCTTGTTATGGCTCCGAGGTGCCGTCCTCCCCCGGTTTTCTTAGTCTTGGTATATCTATATAGATGCTTTCGTGAAGTCTAAACAAAACCTAGCAAATTGCCAAGGCCAGTCCACTCGGTCAATCTGGCTCCGGTTTCCAAACTCCAACATCTTGTTAACGAAAAGCGACACCAAGGACCACACTAACATCCACCGAGAGCTTAGGTCCAATCCTGGCCGATTCATTTTCCCATTTCGATCAAACTCTTTACCTAACTCCATCTTCGTTTCCAAATCGCAAACTGTGTCACGTTCATCTTTGTTGTGTAGAGTCGGTAATACTCATTACACTTTTGCTTTGCATGAACCCGGTTAATCTCGGCTCTCCATCTCGGTTTGACAAAAGTCTGCTTGAAAAAGTTTGAAATGCTCCACTAAGTTCGATATGCTCGCTCCATTTTCATTGATAATAATACCATTTCTTGTTGCTGAAGTTAACTCACGGAATCCATCTCGGCTCCCAATAAAACCAGGTGGTAGTATTTGCTTGAAGAAGTGAAAACACTCCCTAAATTTGTACTGATTCCTTTTACGTGATAAGATAATACTGGGGCCAGCCACATTTAAATAAGCCGTTGCATTGGTGTCGTGAGTAGCGTCTTGAGAATATTCTATTGCAACGCCATTAGCTTCAACTTTAACTATATATTATCCTATGATCGAGTTTTCGTGTACTTTCTACAAAAGTAGTAAAATAGAGTCATTAGCCAAAATATCGAGTCCTAGCTAATATAAATATGGGTATAAAATGTAACACTAACGTGCTTATCAACACCCCCACACTTATATTTTGCTAGTCCTCGAGCAAAACAGAAAATTGACCCGCTCCACAGCTGGTCATAAAATGATACGAAAAGAATAGACCCGCTCAACAGCTGGTTATAATTTTTTTTTCCGCTCTACAGCTAGTCATAATATGATAAGAAAATGCATAAAAATAGACCTGCTCAACAGCTGGTCATATCATGCAATTTTTTATTTTTTATTTTTTTAAAACCCGCTAAACAGCTGGTTATGATATGTAATCTTTTTTTTTTTTTTTTCTTAGAAAAGACAAACGAAAATACCACTCCCCCACACTTAAACATTACATTGTCCTCAATGTAATTGAGTCATCCAACATAGAAATTATTCTAAATTGTGATACGCAAAAACTAAACAAATAAAAATAAAATATCGAGTGAAGGGAACAAATCTGATGGGTTGACTCCCATGAAGCGAAATATTTGTGTCCCTGCTTTCATCCAAAGAATCTCAAACAGGGTGATGATACACCAAAGTAAGCTGCAAAGCATATATATAAAGTACGAAAAGTTAGGGATCAATCCAACAAAAATGGTCAAATTTCTGCAAATATGAACCCGCAAACACTAAAAACCTCCAAAAAGATATGTAAATTCATTCCCAATAGAAAACAGTCCTTAGTCGAGATAAGTAAATCACTCACATGGACAATAAACATAGAATGTATATTAGTTTCTATTCGGGAAGCACATTCTAAATCAGGTTCTAAATCAGCTGAAATACATTCGGTCGACACATTATCTTCACTATAAATCATAGGAATCAATGTATTGATAAAGTAAAAAGGTATCAGATTATCAAACTAAGCACAATGATCTAAGCATGCTTTTTTTTTTTTTTTGATAAGTCAAAAAATTGTATTGAAAAAATAATATATACAAGATAGTTAGTGAGAAAAGAGGTCACAGCAACCCCAAAAACTCACAAAACTATTTAAAACGAAAATAAGATACATTTGGTAATTCAATTGAATGAAGAAAAGCTAGATGACCTACATAATTAATCCTTACACCGTAGTCAATAAACAACCACTCTTCTCCATTTTATCACCGTGCAAAATTAGCTTCACGGTATGTGTGCTCAAAAATAATAGAATCGTAAAGACTCTTGGCATCAACCCATCTTTGCTTTGCAAAACCAGGCAACTTATCTTCCTCCCAGCTGTTATCACACTAGAAGAATCGGAGAATCAAAATATTTCTAAAACCCCATTGAACTTCCCATTCCAGTCCAAGAAGAATCCCATACAACTCGCCATATAATTAGAAATAACTCCAAGACCAATGCACATTGCGCCAATAACATCACTATTAGCATTTCTAGCAACAACTCCCTGCCCCGCCACCCCGGTTTCCCTAGAAGCCCTGTCGCACAAAGCAAAAGTTGATTATGCTTAGGAGGAGACCAACGACATTCCACGGGTTCCACAAACTTCACTCTACAACATTTAACTACGAAAAAATTCAGAATCCTTAAATCCTCAACAAGTATTGAACATAAATCCCTTCATCTTAACGGTATTCAATGATAAGGTTGAGAACTAGTTGCTTAAAAAAAATTCCAAAGCACGGCTTCTTCTTCTCATACACCATCTTGTTTCATTGATGCCACAATTGAATCGCGGCACCAAAATTGAAACCAACCACAGGTCTTTAACCATTCTACCACAACCTTTTTCTTTGTTAGCAACAATCAAATTGTAATGCGGGTGAAGATTTAAAATACCTTCCGCCCAAAGCCGAGGCTTGCTTCGCAAAGCACTACAACCCCAAAGAAAATGCTCCAAAGACTCCTCCTCAATTTGGCGGAGTACGTTGCACCTAGACGGAAGAGCTATCTTGAATCGCTTTTGACTTTGTCGAGGTTACGCAAGCTCCTCGACAAACTTCCAATTTTGAGCCGCCAAAGAAGGGTGAACCACGCTCTTCCACAACGACTTAGCCTCCTCTAGAATCGTGTATTTAGTTCTCACAAGACCCCTTACAGACCGACGGAGAACGCACCTTTAAATCGGCATCCAAATCTTCTTATAACTGCCATTTCTACGCCTTGGCAGATTCTCCAAAGACAACACCGGCGTTAGTTTATATTTTGCAAATGAACACCCTCCAACTGCCATCGATCTCGCACAATAATGTCACTAACTCTTGCATTTCTATCAAGGTCGATGCGATTCAAAACTTCCGCTAAAGCAACAGTTCCATTACCAAACATCATAAAAAAGTGAAGTATTTCTCCCATCTCCAATTAAAGATTTGGTATTGCGCATTACATCATTGTGAACCCAACGAATCCCAGGAAGAATCGAAGATTTTACTCCAGCCAACTTCAGTCGACCATCTCTCCAAGTGTATTTCGTCTCCAAGAACCTAGCCCATTTCTTCTTAGAAGCTTTAATGCTCCACCACAACTTCATAATCGGCACCTTGTTCATAGTTCTTAAGCTAGTTAGCCCAAGACCCCCTTCCGCACTTGACTGCAAATCTTGTCATACGCGACCACAAAAGCTCTAGACAAATTTGAATCTCCCACCAAAGGAAATTACGAATCACTCTTTCATATTGTTTAACAAATTTAACAGGCCATTTATACACAGCCATGTTATGAATCGCATAGCTTGAAAGGACAGTTTTAACAAGAACCACACGATCTTGAAAGGAAAGCATCTTACCTTTATAGACCGACAGCTGATCCTTAAGCTTGTCCACAACATTACTAATATGACTATATTTCACCACTCCAGGCATCACCTTAACCCCCAAATAACGATCCGGAAATAAATAACTTCCATGCCTAAGAAATCCACAATTGTTTGACGCCTATTCAAAGACCCACCTCCAAAATAAATTTTGCTTTTCTCCCTACAAACACGCTGACCAGAAGCCTATTGATAATCATCCAGCAACTTCACCAAGTTTGTCAGACTCTTCATATTTCCCTTGCAAAAGATCATAATATCATCGAAAAAAATAAATGAGTTGGAGCAATACCATTTCGCTTCACCATATGAGTCATGATTTTATTTTGAAAGAGCTTAGTGATGTTCCTACTTAGAACATCCTCTATCAAAATAAAAATAAGAGGGAAAGAGGATCCCCCGACGCAAACCCTGTTAATCTTGAAGAAACCCTCCCAGGACTCCCATTAAGAAAAATAGAAATTCTAGCGAATTGCAATATTGATAATCCAAGTACACCAACCCTCCGAAAAACCATACCTTATGAATACCTCCAAAACAAAAGACCAACTTCTGTATCAAAATCCCGAGAAATATCAAGTTTAAGACCCAGATTACCATCCTTTCTTTTAATGTGCACTCATTCACCATCTCCAAGCCAAACTAATGTTTTCATGAATATTCATCCCTTTCATAAAAGCCACTTGTTCTTCCGAGACCAAATTATCCAAGACCTTACCAAGTCTAGTAGCCAAGATTTTCGTAAAAATTTTGAAGAAAAAATTACTTAGACCAATTGGTCTATATTTCATTAAACTATCTTGCACCTCTCACCTTAGCCGGAAAAGAATGAGACTAGGATTAGCCCCATTTGGAATAGATTTGTTATTCCCGCCAAATATAATAGCATTAGTTAGATCTTGATGAATTAAATCCCAACAATGTCTATAGAAACACCAGAAGCCATTCGGACTGGAGCACTATCCGCACCTAAATCAAAAACCGCCACCTTAATTTCCTCCATTGAAGGAATCAATCCAACATCTTGCCTTTCCTCAAAAGAAATAGAATTATGCTCATAATCAAACAAGTGATCATTGATCCGAGAATCTTACCCATTAAATTTATTCTCATAATAAGAAACCACATGGTCTCTTAATTGGTCCGGCTCTTGGATAAGAGACCCATCATCACAACCAACTACGAAATGGTATTGGCACTTCTACGGATATTGATAGAATCGTGGAAATAAAAACTATTACTAGAACCCTCCAAATCCATTTAGTGCGAGACTTTTGCTTTAACATAATATCTTGTTGCATACGCACTTCATGGACAGCCACCAATGCATCTTTCAACACATTCTGCTTGGAAATATCAAAGGATCCTCATCTGAATTTCTACTAGCCACTTCAAATTTTAATTGAGCCTGTTTAAGCCTTGCATTCACATTGCCAAACACTGTTGATTCCACAACTTCAAAGCTACCTTCAATCTCTTCGGTTTGAAAGGAAATATAAAATCGGGATTACCATACACCGGAGCATTCCAAGAAGCCTCAATCATTCTCATAAAATCGGGATACAAAAACCACATTTTCTAAATTACGAAAGGAGCACGTCTCGGCTGGGAGAAACAAAAGGAACCAATTAGAGTCGAATGATCGAAAACTTAAGTGGAAGAGCTTTACACCGCCACTTCGAAAATTTAGTTAACCAAGGTTCATTAATAATAGCACGATCCAACTTGCTAATAATTCTTCGCACCCCGATTGACCATTAGTCCAAGTGAATTTAGAACCCAAAGAGTCCGCCTCAAAAGACTATTCTCCTCCATCCAATCACCGAATTCATTAATACTAGAAGTAAGAACTTCTCTACCCTTCTTCTCATCATTGCGGAGAATACGGTTAAAATCACCAATTACCAACCATGGAGTTGTAGAGTCCACCAAAATAATCTAAGCATGCATCTAGTGGTTCGGGTTCATCAAAATCGGTAACTCTTAAATCTGTTTCTAAGTTCGCAAAATTAATTATGTGGTTGAGTTACCTTGATTAACCATTGGAGGGCACAATGCATTGACAATGTCAATAATCATAGGATCATCTAATACGCAAAGTGAGCTAAACAAACCGAGATTGGTTCAAAATCAGCAGTTACTGACGGTACAATCACCTCCACATTCACATCAACAATCCAGGGAGATCACAAGATGGGTCGGCAAAAGAGGAGCTCGGTGGAGCAACAATATCATGAGTAATCGCCTCATTATTATCTCGCAACTAAGTGACTTATATGACTCTCATTATTCAAATGATTAGAAGGTATCTCATTATGAACGTCTACTATCTCGTCATTAGTCTCAACAATAGTATCTTCCGTATAAATGTGCTCTTCTAAATCATCATTATTTGAATAAATAGTGTCTCTAATACAACTCTCGTCCTTTTGAATAGGCAAATAATCATTAATATGATCATGAGTTGGATAAGATACAATAGATTCAATTCCTAAAATCACTACCAAGTGTCAAGTCCATCATCATCCTCAAAGAAAATTGATTCATCATCTACAGCGGTTTCATTATTAGTGCAACCAATATGAGGAAAATCGAACTTGGATCATCGTATAGACGATGATCCTCTACTGGTTTCATAAGTTCAACAATCATTCTATCAGTTTGAGCACGGCTCTCATGATTACAATCGCAAATAATTCAGTTTGTTTGGTCAATTGTTCCAGGCTAGATACGAGAGACGGAGATAGTTCACCATACAATCGATTATCTCTTTCATACGGTGACTTGTGTGTGGGAATAATAATTGGAATTTGTATAATGTGACTCATAACCTGGGTAAGGTTGGTAATGATCATAACTTTCACAAGGTCCGGAATGATCATACCTATGAGAATAATTCCAATCATTATTTACACACTCGGCTCTAACAGGTTCCTGAAAGTGAGAAGGTGCACATGCATACTCCTCAGGTGAAATATCAGATGACTCCTCTGTCTCAACTCTTTTGGTAAGATTCCAAAAAGCTATAAAAGAAGCCAACTCACTGGAAACCATAATACAAAGTAAAATTTACCCAATAACCCACCTTGCAAAAGCTTTGCGAGAATATCAAGTACTTACTTTCACAGGCCGTATCGACTCCAATCATGACACCTTAGACTAAGGTACCTAAAAGAGTCAAACAAACTGCGTAAAAGGAAGTAAAGATAAACAAAAATAAAATATATTCAAAAATAAAAAAAATTATGTACAAAAAAAATTGATATCAACAAAAGAGTATTTTGCAACCACTCCCTTCCTAACAACGACGCCAAAAATTAATCAAATTTTACATATAGTGGTAAATAGAGTTGTCGTTCACTTAGACTTGATGCGATTGATTTCGAGGTTTAATAAATGAAAATAAATAAAAATAATAAAATATATACACAAAATAGTAGCAGGATGGATAGACAAATGACTCGGGATTTCACTGCTTTTCATATACATGGGTTTTAGAAATCAATCCTTGACATTTATAGCTCCAAACACAAGATATATTAACTCTATTATTTGCCAAAGTAGATTTCATAAAACATTAGTTGTAAGTTGTGAGCATGACGCATCAAAAGTAATTAAAACTAAGCATGCGACATCAAAAAAAACAACAAATAATTAATAGAAATCATAATTCATTAAAAATCATTGCAAATAGTAATTAAGGAATTAATTAAATTTACCACATGATGAAATTCAGCTTCGTCCGTCGTCCCAGAGATGGGTTCTAGCTCCACATCGTAAATACACACTCAAAAAGATAACTCATAGCTCAAATGGTGTTTTTATTGAAGAAATAAAATAAAACAGAGATTTATGGCGCTATAAAGACGTTACGAGAATGCAATGTTTCAATATATGTTGCAAGTCAAGCTACGTGTCTCGGAAGGACTCATTCTGAGAGATTTGAAAAAAATTAAGACGCTAGAAACGATTGTTGTCTGCAAATAGTTGTTCTTCGTATCTTCTTCTTCATGCAAAGAGCGAGAGAAAACTTCGCAACTTCCTATTCTACGCTCGGTCTCTATACCCAAACTCTCCATCCCCCTTCTCTTCGACCTCAAAGCAACCTTTAAATAGTCCCGGCTCCAAAGAAATCTCCAAAATAACTCGTATTTACTCCTCTTTACTTACTTTGCAGATCACGAGAAAATATTTACCTTTTATTTCTCTTTCACGCGTTACCTTCAAATTTGAAACTCTCCAACATGTTGCCTTCACGGTCCAAACACGGCTGAGATTTTTCCAAACTCGTGCATATCTATTCAACTTCATGTAAGCACATGACAAGTATAAGATGAACCGAGATATTCTTGTGTTCTCTATTTACTCGATAGTCCATTAGTAGCACTTCCTTTTCCTTCAAATTGAGAAACTTACCAATCTGTTGTGATAACACATGATATTCCCACTTGATTACGTGACAAAATCCCTTGAAAATCTCGGCCGATCACGAGTAAATACACCTTTTTTATGAGAATCAACCCAAATCTTCCCTTATTCTCGTGCATGAATCAATTACCTCCCCTGTTTTAGTGTAACAGGATAATTACAAACCAAATCAACGAGAATATCACAGAAAATCTCGCCCCAAATCATTCCCAAAATACGCTACCGTAGTTGCGGTCAGAATGAGTTCTTCAAATAAAACTTTCCCTTAAAAATAATTCTCACGGTGATGAAGATAGGCGTCCCCCTATCCAGTGTGGGGTGCGAATAGCACTTCGGGTGCCCCTTAGTAATTAAGGTGCCCCTTAACCAACAGTAAGAGTCCGAATAACACGTGTCCTCCGGGTGCCTAAATCAACTTTTTGAGCCGAATTTTCCACACATGTTTATTTCTCCAAAAACACCTACATGTACACAAAAACACAATAATAAGTACAAATTGAGCACTAACAATACAACATTGAGGACAATTCAGACACAAATAAGTGTCTATCAAGCACTAAAATAATGTTGTTAGCCAAAACATCGAGTCATAGTTAATATAAATAGGTATAAAATGTAGCACATACGTGCTTATCAGACATGTGTTATTCCGATTACCCTTCAAAAGAGTTTATCACTATTAATGGACGGGAAACAGCTGAAGAGAGTGAATTGATTCTAAATCTTGTTAGAATCCAAGCTGATATTTTTAATCGGTTGAAACATCATGTCAATGTTCTTCTTGGTGTTGCAAGAGACTGCAACTTCAAAGAAAATATCAATATCATTCTTCACGTATGTCTCTTGAGACAAGCCTTAAAAATGATGCTTTGGAAATTGAACATTGCTTGAGTAAACTCTATTCAAGGATGCTAAGCGATCCTAATATACCAAGTACTTATGCTACAACTGAAGAGGTTCCAGCTCCTGAAGTAAAATCAGAATTCCTTCCAATCAGAAAAGATGTGTTAGCCATCTCCTCTAATCAAGGAAATTCCACATCACATGGAAGGAAGAAATCTCCTAACGAGACTGTTAAGACCACACGTTCAAATCACTCTTGTGATCGAAAGTCCTGTCTCTTTTGTGAGTTAAAAGGTTCTCATTAAACAAAAGTGTAGTTGCAGAAATCCCACACTACACCTCACAAG
The DNA here is from genome assembly GCA_023531295.1 of Papaver armeniacum. Taxonomy (NCBI): domain Eukaryota; kingdom Viridiplantae; phylum Streptophyta; class Magnoliopsida; order Ranunculales; family Papaveraceae; genus Papaver; species Papaver armeniacum. The sequence continues at coordinate 772,060 of JAJJWW010009310.1, read as the reverse complement.
AATTCACACAATCAAGTCATTTTAAGATGAACAATCATAAACTTTATTGATTAATCTCACAAATGTTACTAGATGAAAAGAAAATAAACTAAAGAATTAACAACCGCTCCGAACTTTCTCTCTAATGACTAGCTCAACACTCGAAAAGATCTCTCCTCTCTTAAGCCTATTCGGCTATTTATATAGGGCAAGACATAGTGGATGACAAACTGCTGTCCTTTATTTTCGGATCTGACTTGCGACATTATCGCAAGTGTACAAATACTAAATCTTGCAACACTCCTAAATCTCGCTAGGTCTTCACATCCTTCTCGTGTTCAGGCTGTCGTCATCCGTTGCATCATTTTTATTAACAATATGCGATACCTTCGCGGTCGTCGTTCATGGATTTCAAGGGTATTGGTGTTGCGATATTCGATCCTACATCTTGCCTCTTCTCATGTCTTCTCTGCGAAGGAGAGAATGTCATGAGAACTAGTCCTTCAAAATGCTTTTGCAGCTGTTCATTTTATCATAATTTTACGTATTGACATGATTAAATACTTTTATGCAATTTATTACACGTATCTCTTCTTCCATCCATTTCTTGACACGTCTTTTTCAAACTCCACTATTTCTTAACCGTTCATGTCTACTCTTCGCATTAAATGTGTTTGCCTTTTCGAGAAACCTTCTCTATATATATTTTTTCTTACTCTTCTTTCTTCTTTTTTACTTTCTTTCTTGTTTTCTCTGCAATTTTTCTTCAACATCTCTCCAGTAACTTCCGCTTCTACTAAAATCTTCTTCTTTTCACTTACGTTTGATCTTGAGTTTTCTCTTCATTCCCATACTGCGAAAATGCCTCCAGTTGGTCGTAAATATGAAACTTCTCTGGACAAAGTTCAAAGATTTCGAAAGAAAGGTTTCATATTAACCACCATTCCCAATCAAGAATCTAAATCCATTCTTTCGCAAAACTGTTTTTCGATCATCATTTTGATGATCGAAATCATAATTTCGCTATGTCGATTCTCGTTGGCCTTCCCATTCCTCTCTATGACCCCCGATCTTCCCTTATTTTATGAAATTCTTGCTCATGCGAAATTCTCGCGAGCCATCTACCAACCGGTGGGGATTGTATCCGCTTAATGCTTGAGTTCGCCAACCGGTGGTAGTCTTTAAAGGGTCTCTTTATCCCAAAGAAGTCGGGGGATCCTAAATTTGAGGACTTAGAGATATTCGCCGAAAATATACAAGTAGAGAGCTTCTTCGAAAACTATGAAGTAATAAACATGAAGAATGATAGAACTCATTTGGGGTGCTCGCTTGAAGAGGAAAGAAAATGTCGCGACGATAAAATACTTATGCAAGACATCGATGGCATTCGGGCAAGAACAATATTCCTCGTCACTCTAAAGACGACAATTGGTGCGTCTTTAAAGCTAGTTTTGAAAGGACCTTATATTTCGGGTTCACATGTACTCCTGCGAATCTCGCCAATTATCAACCTTGGGTTTTTAACTGGCCTGAAAAAGCAAAAGAGGTATACTTCCTAAATTTCGCTCAATTTATAATCTTCACTCCTTTTTATACCTATTAATTTTGTGAAATTTTCAGATTACCAAGTTGAGAAGAAGCTACAAAAGGACTGTAAGTCAAGTACCCTAGCGAGCGCTCTGTTCGATCACGGATGAAGTAAAAATAATTTTCTTTATTATTTTTAACAATATTGTTGCCTCTGTTTCTTATCTTCATTCGTGTGCGAAGGTTGGTGTTGAAGTTGTGGAAGAAGAAGAAAATTATAAGGTTGCAAAGACTAAAGGCAAGGGTAAAGGTCCTCTTCGCAAGGAGAAGTCCACTGCCCCACCTTCAAAGAAACGAAAGATTCACTCTCCCTCTCCTTCAAATCTTCAATCCAGCGAAAGCTCTGATGATGAAGATAATGATGATGTTGAAACTTCTCTCTCAAAGGAGAATTTTCGAACTGAATCTTCTATGGCACAATTGTCCAGCATCTTCTCTGACTCCATGCAAGGGATTGGAGATGATCGTCTCTCTAGTAAGTGCAAAGCTCTCGCGAGTATCTGCGATGCTCCTTTACTAGAGGGTTATGATTCTCTTCATGGGGTCTCCAGATCAGTGACTCCTAGTTTTCTAAATTCGCTTGGTGTCTTGGTATGTCTTTGTCCCCCTATTTCTTCATAATTTTGATTTTAAGTTATATCTTGATAATTTCTTTAATTTCCTTTACAGACTGGGAGAGCTTCCTTCGCTGTTGCCTCAGATCTTGAGAAAAGGCGCGGTATTCTTGAAAGAAGAATCTTCAACTTCTCGGGAGAAACGAAGAACCTGAAGTCAAGTTGCTACTCTTCGCGAGAAGACTAAGCAATTAGAAGCGATTCTTCCACTCGAAGAATAAGATATCTAGTCTTCAAAAGTGCCAACCAACAACTTTATGGTATGAGACTTTCCTCTTTTCTTTTGTTTTTTTCTCTCATTATCTTCCCTCATCTGACTTACCATTTTCACAGACGTCATAACTTTTCTGATGAAGCCATTCTTCTTCACTCATTCCACGACCCTATGGATAACAATGCTCTTCTTGATCACCTCAACAATTCTTTGAACAGTTTTTCAAATGACAAGATTAAATCTCTTCCTCTAAATGAACTTCAATCCGAATTTCGCCTCTTAGAAATTGATCATAGATCTAGTTTAGGCTTAGCCAACCAATTTAAGCGTCTCTATCTTAATTCTAAAGAAAAAAATTAATACTTTAAGAACCAAAATCGGTGATCTCATAGATGATAAAGATCGCATCGCTAGACAAGGTGCTCAAGCATTAGCGAAATTCCAAAAGACTCTTCATGAAGTTCAAATTGAACGAGATGAATCTAACCGCAAAAAATGTTATACTTAGCGAAAGAGAGAATCAAATTCGCTCCCTTCTTCTCATAAATAATGACGATGAATTTGCTTGGGCTGCAAAGTTCTAGATGACGCTTGAGAAATAATTTAGGTGTTAATGTTAGTCTTCAAGCTGAGCATACGGCCTTGGTTAGGGATATGATTTCTGACAAAGAAGGTTGTTAATTGTTCTTCTTTATTTAACTATTTGTCTTTCATGAAATTTCGTTAAGTTGCTGATTCATTGTCACATGTTCGCATGAGCTGAAGAGAGATTTCGTAAAAGAATTGAAGAACTTGAGTATGAGAAAGAGCATCTCGCAAAGAACCTTTCTTCTCGGGATGATAAATGTTTTAGATTGAAGAGGCAACTTCAGATTATTGCTAGAATTTTAAGAATGACGCTACTCTCTTTCGCAATCAGACTATGAAGATGGTCTGCGACGATAACAATATCCCTCATTCTGCATATCCTTGCCTTCTTGAAGAAATCCCCAAGAATGTACATTCTCTAGATATTTCTGACAGCGATGCTAGTGAAGAAGAGGAATCTGATGGAGATGAAGAAGTAGAAGAATCTGATGAAGATGATGAAGAAGAAGAATCAAACGAGAAATAGTTCTGTTTTCTTCTTTCTCTTTTTGTAATATCTGTACATTCATTCTTTTAATCTTCTATTTTTGTAATATTTTGCTGCAATTTCTTGGATCTTCAAATACAAACTCTACCTTTGTTGTTCCTTTCTTTATGTTAAAAGAGCAATTCTTTTTGCAATATAATTAATCAATATATTATCAACCTTTCATTTTATGAGTGCGTAAATCTATCATATGAAGACAAATAACATGTTCTTGTTCATTCCCATACTTGCCTCTATTATTTGTATTCAAATGAAAGATTAAGCAAGTTACTTTTGAATAGCAACATGTATTCATGCCTTAATCTCGCAGATGTTTCTGTTGAATTTAGCAATTAGTCATTTCTTGATTTTTTCCAAGATTTCATTTTTCATTTTTCTCTTGTGTGATCTTATTTTGCCTTCCTAGTTAAAGGTCTTATTTTGCCACCTCTTATTATTGCGACAAAATCGCAGACGTCTTTACACTTTCATGTAATGACCCATCGATTTTGTCTTATCATTTCTCTAGTATTGTTGCCTCTCAGGATATTATTCATGTGACAATATGACAGGCCTAAATATTCTTGCGAACATAAATCCCCATGACATTGCCGTCTTGCGATTTGAGATCGCAGGACGTCTTTACACTTGCATGCAATGACCCATTGATCTCGTCTTATCTTCTCTTTTGTATTATTGCCTCTTCAGATTGTCGCACAAATATGACAAGCCTTGATACTCCCGTGAGTAAAAAGCCTCATGAAATTTGCGTCTTAAGACACTTATCGGCTCCCTAATGGAGGGTGCCGCCTTATCTTCCCCACAGGTTGCCCCTTCAAGGAGGCGTACTTCGCCATACAAGGCTAGCTCCTCCCATCCGGTCTTAACAACAACCGTTGTTTTCGCAAAGATCTTATCCATTTTTCCTATAGGGCTTATGGTTACGAGACTGCACCCTAAGTGGAGTTTTCTTCGGGCTGAGTGCAGCATAAGCCAAGACTTGCCAAGAATGGCCGAGATACTTCAAATGCCCCAGGCACTCTTGGCTCAACCGTGTACCTCTGCCTTGATCAAATGCTCGACTCCTTAGAAGAGGCTCTCTGGCCGTCCAACCTAAGTCATAAGATTAGCTTGAAAATCAAGGTATCTCTCCGGATGGGCTTTATTGACCCCAAATCTCCATGACTCAGTTCCAGGGCGGTGTAACCTTTTCCCCGAGCCATGCAATAGGTACCCCCTTCTATGACGCACTTTAGGTCTTACATTTGCCTCTTTGCGAAATTTTGATTTCGCGAACTAGGTGTACGCCATAGTAGGTTCGCTCTGTCGATTATTTTGTCGATTCATCTCGCATATAAGCTCTTTTGTAATTTCGCAATCTCATCTTTGTAATTCATAAAAGATATTTTCTTCTTATGCATATCAGCTCTTTTACAATTTCGCAATCTCATCTTTGCAACTCTTTTGCCAATACAGAATTATTTTTTTTTAAATCAACCATACGTCTTCCCTTCTTCTCAGTCATAAAATCAACAAATACATTCACTCTTTAAGTCTCTTACTTAAATCCTCTCTCGCTTCGCATTTTTGAATTTTTCTGTCATTTTCTTGTCTGCATTTATGGTTAAGCCTTCGCCATTTCTTATCTTCATCATATATTGGTTTCGCAAGATTTCTTCTTCTCTCTCTGTTCTATTACATCTACCATCAATCTTTCACCTTTTTGTTTTTCTTTGATGTTGTGTTTCCAATTCTTCTTCTTCGCAAGATTCTATATCAATTTCATAACACTTCTTTCCTTCAATCCAATCTCCTTTTATGATGTCAATACCAGTGGGATGAGGGAACTTGATACATTGATGGAAAGTCGATGCCACACCTAAAATCTCATGTAACCAAGGTCGTCCAATCAATGCGTTGTATGGTGATTCCACATCAACTACACGAATAAAATTTCGTGAGGACAATCCTTTCAGTGGAATTCGCATATGAGCTTCTCCTTTAGGCTTATTTGCGATCAAGTTAAAACCATAGATTTTGTAAGTTGAAGGTATTAGATATTCATCTTTCCCTCCCATAGTTTTATAAGTATGATAAAAAGAATATTCACTAACTTCCAAGATCGATCAAAATTTTGTTGATTGCCCATCAATTCTCGGCTTCATCATCTTCATCCTCGCTAGGTTTTGGGTTAATCTCCAATCTTACCACTAATGGGTTGTCGTGCATTTCTCCACCCTCGGGTACTTCTTCTCGGTAAAGAGATAGTCTGCTTTTGCCATTCTTCCAGTGGCAATTTCTTCGCAATGTTCATTACTTCTCTATTATCGGCATCTCTTGCGAAAACCCTACTGAGAGTGTTATCATGAAAATCTTCAATAGTCTTATACGAATGTACGATAGAGTTACAAATCGATTCTTTGCCTTTGCTCCAACTTCTATTATAAATATCTCCCTCCTTTTCTTGTATTTACTCTGCGAATTTACGGCGGTTGTGGTAACGGTTGAGACCGAGATTGGTTTTTAGAAAATGATTCGGTTTCCTTGGTATATCATTACGAGGATGATTCTTTTTATATTTACGCAATCATTTGTTGGGTGTCCATGAAAATGGTGATAAGAACAAAATTCATGACTTATGTCGCTCGGAGGTGGTTCACTTCCCATGTTCCATGGCGCGGGTATGTTTTCCATCAAAATTATAGCTTCCCATATTTTCTCCACACTAGCATTCAGTGGCGGCATCTTGATTTCTTCCCATATTATCCAAAGGATTTCGCTGTCCTCTATGATTGTTTTGCCTCGGCCTCCATAAGTTTCTTGTGGCTGATCAAGTCTTTGAATTTTGTTATTTCCACCACGGCTATAGAAGTTTCTTTCTCTCTCGAATTCTTCTTGATCACGACTTCCCATAGCTACTAGTTTCTGCTGGCTATCTCCCATTATCCTTTCTTGCTGTCCTTGCGATGTGCTCGCCACTGTACTTATCAACTTAGGTAACAGGCTTGCGTTCGCTACTTTTGAACTTGTTTTCGCAACTGGGTATGATTCCATCTCATTTTGCTTTTCCTCAAGAGAAATATACTCCTCCTGAAGTTCTCGCAACTCAGTCATTGTGATCGTATTCTTGATTCTGGAAATTTGAATGTATAACAGATTGGTTGCGAACATAGCGTTAATGAATGACAGAATGAGACATCTTTCGTCCACACGACCAGCCATATCACTACACATTATCTTCCACCTCACGGTTAGATGCTTCAAGCTTTCGCCAACCCTTTGCTTTAACCCAAATACATCTTCAATGCCGGAGTCGCGAGGAATTGTTACTTATATACGCCCTAAAAATATAGCCTGCAAATGGTTGAAAGATGTTATAGTATTCTTTGGTAAACCTTCAAACCATTTTAAGGCCTCTCTGTTAAAAACTTGATGCAAAATATTTGCACAATATAGCATCATGGTTCTCCCATTGTAGCAAAGCATACATCTCACATAAGCTTTGATGTGTTGTACTGCACAAGTTGTTCCATCAAAAATGCTGGTTAACGCAGGTAAATTGCACTTTGGGGGGTATTCCTCCTAATTGTACTTCTTGTGTGAATGGGGTTTTCGCAGCTTCTTCTATAGCTTCATCCAATTGTCTCCTACCTCCTTCTTTTTTATTATTTAACATTCCTCTCATTTCCGCTAGCTCTTTCAAGATTTGTTCATTTACATTAGAATTTGGATCCATTGGTCTTTTTAGCTCTGCCTCTCTTCTTATGCGTTCATATCTGTTTTGACTTTCTTGTTCATCATTTTCTTCTCGTCTTTCTCTGCGATCTTCTCTTTCATTTCTTTCATGAATTCGCACGCCATTATATCTCTCATTTTCTCTTCTTTTCCGCTCTTCAATTCTCCTTTGTACTCTATCATATTCTTCATTGATACTACCATTATTACGATTTTGCTCACGCCTCCTTTCTCGATTATCATGATTGTTCTGGCAAATTGCCTCTTGTAGCTCTTGTTCCTCCACTTCTGCTCTCAGTCTTTCCCTCTCGCGATCTAAATGTCCTTGTTCAGTATAGTGTCTTTCAATTTCGTCTTCAATTACTCGTTCATTTCTTTGTACTTCTCTCCCATGTAATATTCTCCTTCCTTCTTCCTCGATTTTCTTCGCAATCTTGATTATTTCGCCCCTGACGGTGTCTACTTCCTGATTTCTATCGTTTTCCCATTTTGAAGAGTTTCAAAGACGTTGGATATAACGATCTTCCATTATTTCTCTTCTTTCGAGACATTCTTCACTGGATTTTGTACTTCCTCTCGAATTTCTTCATTAGCATTTTCTATATGCAAATTTCGTCTTATTTCTTCTCTAACTCGATCTTGAACTTGACTTTGTAGTGCTTCTTGACCTTCTATTTTGTAATGTCGTGTTTTCCATCCTCAACTCGTGATTTTGCCTTGTCAGATTTGCACGTTCTTCTGCTTCTAATCGCCTTTCTTCATGTATTGTTTGCCTCAATGCCTCTAACGCCGCAATCTCTTCATTTCCATGAATTATTCCTCCAATTACTTCTTGATCTCTCTCCTCTTGTCCATTGCCTCCTAATTGCTGCTCTTCTCCCATTTCATCTAAAGAATCGATCGCCAAGTATGTACTCTCACTGGCCATAATCCACAGTTTATTTTGTATTGGTGTACGTTGAATTAGCGGTTGAACTTGATTTTCTCCATTGTTCCTTGTGTTCATTCTTGAAGATTCCTCTATTTCATCTCTCCCTTCTCCAGCAAGTCTCCTACTCCTTCTAACAGTTGTTGGTTGTTTTGATGCATGTCTTCTTCTAGCCATTTTTCAATCTTGATGAGTTGTTGAAAGTTATATGAAATTCTTTATCTACTATTACAAATTCTTTCCAATCACAATATCAATCTTCAGTCCCCGTTTCTGGCGCCATATGTAGTTGCAGGAAATCCCACACTACACCCCTCACAAGAATTCACACAATCAAGTCATTTTAAGATGAACAATCATAATCTTTATTGATTAATATCACAAATGTTACAAGATAAAAAGGAAATAAATTAAAGAATTAACAACCGCTCTGAACTTTCTCTCTCCTAATGACTAGCTCAACACTCGAAAAAGATCTCTCCTCTCTTAAGCCTATTCGGCTCTTTATATAGGGCATTACATAGTGGATGACAGCTAAGCCGTCCTTTATTTTCGGATCCGACTTGCGACATTATAGCAAGTGTACTAAATACTAAATCTCGCAACACTCCTAAATTTCGCTAGGTCTTCACATCTTTCTCGTGTTCAGGCTGTCGTCATCCGTTCGTCATTTTTATTACCAATCTGCGATACCTTCGCAGTGCGTCGTTCATGAATTTCGCAAGGGTATTGGTGTTGCAATATTCTGATCTTACAAAAAGAGAAACTCTAGGTTGAATAAAAATTCCTTTGTTCGACTTCAACACACCTTGGACTTAATTCTCAAAGGTGTAAATCGACATTCGTATGTCTAAACCAATTGGTTTTCGTACTTACCCTCTCGTATGTTACCAGGAAAGTCGGTTCAATGAGTTCCTCAAATGTTCGGATGCGAAACGGACGTCCTAACAAAACTCGTCTAAGGAAAGATCAAGTCTTGTCTTCTCTCGTAATAGAGAAGATAACGTTACCTTAGGTGAGAACAAAGCTCCAGGAGAAAGGAGCAAAAATGATGATATTAATGATAACCTGAAGAAGATGATTAAAGGTTTATCAATAGGTTGTCTATCCTCTCAAGTCAAGATTCTCACTGGTAAGAACTCAAACTATGTCTCGTATTTTGATGATGTAAGTTTTATGATAATTTGTCACATCAAAAGGCATTCATTCCTAGATTTGAAAGGAAAAAGAGACCCAACCATAAACATTGTTCAATTAATGAGCACAATGCTCATACTTGTGTCAATTAATCACAAGGATTGAAAAAACTTACTCATAAAAATCCCGTTGAGTAAGATGTGTTATTTTTTCGGGTATACTGTTGGCAAAATTGCTTTCTATTTAGTCGAGCTATTTTCTTATCGTCTATAGCTAAACTACTGTCCTGGAAGCAACCTTGCCCATTGTTTTTTGGTTGTGTCTAAGGTTGTTTTTTCTTTTGTTATCTTTAAGATAAAGGAAATCGTCATTGCAACCATGTTGCTTGCTTACTGGTTGTGCTCTAAATTACTTCTCCATGAAGAGATAAAATTTATTGAGCCATAAATCTATGTGAAAGTTCTCACGCAGCAAAATTTCTTTGCATCGAAATTTTCGACCTTTTTTGTTATTGGGTCATGTTGTACTCGTATGTGTACCCGTGTTACCATTACGAGTCAACCTGTTTGAAAACCCTAAAGACTACCTTCCCTAAGAAACCCTTAAATACCAAACCTTTGAGTCATGTTTGCATACTGCGGGTTATTTTGGGTTTTCAAGAATATCATCCTCTTCTTCTTCACGAGATGGTGGTTTTGCTAGAGGCTTTCTTGATTGTAGGACCAGAATATCGCGACAGCAATACTTCGCGAGAATAATAAATAACCACATTGCGAAGGTGTCGCAAGGAAATAATTTAAATGACGCATCGATGACGACAACAGGAACATGAGAAAAGTGTGAAGACTTGGCGAGATTTAGGAGTGTCGCGAAGTCTAACACTTACATATTTGCGACGCTTAACGAAGAATTCCCAGAAGATAAAGGACAAACTTTAGTTGTCATCCACTATGTAATACCCTATATAAAGGGTCGAGTAAGTCTGTTGTGAGGGAGGATTATTTTTGAATTGTTAAGCAAGTCATTAGGAGAGAGAAAATTAAGAGTGATTATAATTTCTTTAGCTTTGTTCTACATTTCTTTGTAAACCTTTCAAGAAAACAATTAATAAAATATATTGTTATTCATCTTCAAATGGGTTGATTAAACAAATTCGAGTGAGGGGTGTAGTGTGGGATTTCCTGCAACTACATATGCGCTAGAAACAAGGATTGAAGAAGATTGAAGATCGAAGAGTGCAGTTAAAATCATTTAAATCAAGAAAATGAGAAAGGAGAATGTTAAATCATATGAGGTAGAGGAGTTAAGAAAAAAGAAATATAACGAAGATATGGAATACAATTCAATTACAAAAGCAATAATTGATGAATTTCACGAAAATATTAGAGGAAGGATACATAAACGAGATCTTGAAGGAAAGAAGATTGTAGATGAGGAGAAGACATCGTCTTTGAAAGAATGGGAAAAACAAAAATAACGTTCACAAACAGAGAAGTGCCTAGAGAAAGTTTGAATCATACATCTCCACTAGTGATTACGATAAATGTAAGCGAAAAAGAGAAGAATCGGTAAAAGCGAGCGGAAGAATGGGCAATAAATAGAACTTTGGTGGATACGAGAGAGTTTGGTGAGTATCATGTTTTACCATACCTACAAAAAATTAGGATATAAAGATGAAGAAATGAGTTCCCAAGATATTATATCCATGGTTTTGGAAAATCTATAACAATACCTAAAGGAGAGATAAAATTACGAATTTTACTCGGAGAAATTGAAAACACGAGTAACATTAAGTGTAGTGGATATGGAATCGCCGTACCACATATTGTTAGGGAGACCTTTGGGTACATGCAATTAAGGAAGTAGCGTAACATTTCATCAGTGCATCAAATTTCCTATGCTTAGTGGAATTGGTGAAATCGGAGGAGATATTGATAAAGGAAAAATATATCATCAAATCGAAGTGAAGCGTTATGAAGAGCAAGTGAAGAAGCGAAAAGATCGCAGGAAGATGGTAAAAGCAGTTAAGAAAGAAGAAGAATTTAGAATTTATATGATAAGAGCAAAAGAGGGAAAAGGAATACCTAGCGAAGTCATGGGAACAGGAATGAGTTCGCGAAAGAAATGAAAGGACCAACTCCTATGGGAGAACCGAAATCTAGTTATATCGCAGGTAGAACAAACAAAAGAAGTGAACGTTGGAACCAAGGAGGAGCCCAAAATCTTAAAAATTGGGACTAAAATGGAAGCGGATGAAGAAAGAAGAATCATTGATTTGTTTGCGAGATTACAAAGATATTTTCGTGGGATATGGATGAAATGCCTGGTATAGATCCATCAAAGGCCTGCCATAAATTGGAAATTGACAAGAATGTAAAACCATTTAAACAAAGAATTAGAAAGATCGCAACAAAGATATCATCCTCAAATAAGAAGAAGAATTGCGAGAAAATGTTGGACGCAGAATCATTAGACAAGCAAAATATCCCGAATTGATAGCAAATATGGTTATAGTCCCGAAGAAGAAAAAAGGAATAAGAATTTGTATAGACTTTACCGATCTAAACAAAGCTTGTCCTAAAGATAGTTTCCCATTACCGGATATCCCGCAATTGGTTTGAAGCAACGGCAGAAACGAAAGGATATCATCTCTTGATGGATATAAGGGTTACAATCAAATCCTCTCTGCCGAAGAAGATCAAGAACATACTTGCTTTCTTTGCCCCAAGAGGATTGTACTTGTTATACAAAAATGCCGTTTGGTTTACGAAATGTCAAAAGCGACATACCAAAGAATGGTGGAAAAGGTGTTCAGCGAGATGGATACACAAAACATTAGAGGTATACGTAGATGATATGTTAATAAAAAAAGTAAAGAAGCAAAAGACCACATACAGGATTTGAAAGAAATTTTTGAACAAATGAGGCAATTTAATATCAAAGTAAACCCGTAAAAATGTACCTTTGGAGTCGCCTCTGGAAAATTTTTTAGGGTACATTGTATCCAAAGAAGGAATTCAAGTCGACCCGAGAAAAAGTACAAGCGTTCACGATATGCCAACACCGGGTGACAGAAAAGATGTTCAAAAGTTAAATGGGTTGTTAGCTTCGCTAGGGAGGTTCATCTCGCGATCATCTGACAAATGCAAGCACTTTTTCAATATCCTTAGAAAGGGATCGAAGTTTAAGTGGACAGATGAGTGCGAGAAATCCTTGCAAGGAATAAAGGAACATTTAATGGATATATCAATTTTGCAAAAAGCGAAGAAGGAGAAGAATTGTTGATCTATCTTGCGACAACCTCGCATGCATTAAGTGCGGTGTTCTACTGCGAGTGGGACGCAGGTAGAAAAACCAATTTATTACATCAAAGAAAACTTTCAATGTCAGCAGAAAAGAATTACTCAAAAAATGAAAAACTAATCTTGGCATTAGTTTATGCGACATTTAAGCTTCGTATATATTTTCAAGCGCATGTTGTCAAGGTGGTGACAAAAGTACCAATAGAATCATGATGAAGAATTCAAAGAGGTCGGGAAGAGTTGAGAGATGGAATGCTCAAATAAGTCATTGCAAACTCAAATATGAAATACTATCTTCGCTAAAATCACAAAGGTTGTCGCAGACTTTTTTAGCAGAATTTCCTTTGAAGAGGATGAATCAAAGAGAAGAAATGATGGATGTGGAGGAAGAACTTGGAGATCCAAAAGATTTGTTAACGGAACCAAATAGATGGGAAATATTAGTAGATGGGTCATCAAATGGAGAAGGAAATGGAATAGGAATTGTTGTGATATCGCCATAGGGCAATAAAATAGCTCTTTCTTTTCAGTTGGAGTATGCATCAACAAATAATGAAACAACAGTATGAAGCTATAATACATGCTTTAGATTTGCAATAGAAATGAAGTCGAGAATGTGAGGATTACTAGTGATTCACAATTGGAAATTCGCGAGATAAAAGAAGAATATGCCATAAACGAATTGTCTTTGCAAAAATATAAGAAACTTGTTGACGAGTTGTCGATGCGGGATACCAAGAATAAAGTGGAGACATATATCAAGGAGAAATAATAGGCTCATGAGACGCTTTTTGCCTTTATATCAAGTATGATGACAGATCCGGTTGCGAGAAACATTAAAATACAAACACTTTTGATGCAAATCAATTGACAAAGAAGAAGAACAAGAAACCGATGTAATGGTAGTAGAAGATGGAACACAAACACTTTGCGAAGAAGATTAGAGAGCAGAGCTTCATGCATATTTGATGACGGGGAGAAACACCAAGAAATAGATTAGAGACACACAAATTAAAAAGCCGTGCAACAAATTATGAATTAAGAGATGGAGTGCTATACCCGACGATCTTTTATCGGGCCTTCACTTAGATGCTTAACAAGAAAGGAAGGGGAAATCATATTGAAGATGTTGCATAGTGGGGATGCTAGTAATCATAGCGGTGGAAGATCTTTAGCACATAAAGCAAAAATGCAGGGCTATTATTGGCCATATATGCATGAGGACGCGAAACAAGTGTCAAGGCGTTGCGAGGATTGCCAAAGGCATGGGAAGAAAATACATGCACCAGAGCTCATTAAATTCTTCAACAAGTGTCCGGCCATTTGGAAAATGGGGCTTAGACATTGTAGGACCATTTTTACCAGGAACGGACAGAGAAGATATTTAATCGTCGCTACGGATTATTTCACAAAATGGGCAGAGGTGAAAGCGGTACTTTATATTTGCGATAAGGATGTTTTTACTTTCATATTTGAGAACATTATATGCATATTTGGGATTCCAGCACAGTTGGTATCTGACAATGGGAAACAGTTTGAAGGACAAAATATAGAATTGCTGCTTAATGCATTTCAGATACGATGTGGGAAATCAACTCCTCTATACCCGCAGGCTAATGGCCAGGCAGAAGCGACAAATAAAACAATCGCAGACATATTGAAGAAGAAGTTAGAAGGATACAATAAAGGATGGTGCGAACAAGTACCCAATGCGGTCATCCAGAAGCAACTTCCCGGATGGTCACCCATCCTTGGATTACTCCCGCCCGAGCACGCTTAACTACAGAGTTTTCTGCCAACTCTGGAGCCAATTGTGCTGAAAAGGCCTCGGTATAATGTAGACGTTCCTTGCCTCCCATGAGAGCAGTATCTGGAATAACACCCCAACATACTCTCCCACCCGAGCACAAGCGAACCGTCCCTAGTTGTATCCCAACTAACACCGATATTGTTCTCACTTACCCACTGCGGTCATCCAGCAGTGTGAGATTTTTAACGGCACTACTGCGGTCATCCAGCAGCAGCTTCCCGAGAGGTCACCCATTATTTGACTACTCCCGGCCGAGCACGCTTAACTGAGAAGTTTTTCCCACAACTCAATCAAGTGTACTCATCAGGCCTCGGTATAATGTAGACGTTCCTTGCTCCCTGTGAGACCAGTATCTGGCATAACAGCCCAACATACTCTCCCACCCGACCACAAGCGAACGACCCCTAGTTGTATCCCAACTAACACCGATATTGTTCCCACTTACCCACTGCAGTTAACCAGTGGGTTAACCGGCAGTGTGGGATTTTAAAAGGCACTACCGCGGATATTCAGCAGTAGCTTCCCGAAAGGTCACCCATCTTGTGACTACTCCTGCCGAGCACACTTAATCGAGAAGTTTTTTTTCCCACAACTCGGTCAAGTGAACCCATCGTGCCTCGCATTAGGAAAGGACAAACCATTACCTATATTCCAAATCCATCGGCGAACCACCGCGAAAATCGGGGTATTACAAACATAGGAAGGATTGCCAAAGAACATTCTTTTTAGAGCGATCATATGTTGGTTCCCTTGATAACCGATCTGTAAGAACTTTCAAAAAGGCGAACACCTCGTTACGTATCTTGACAATTTACGCTTGATTTTTTACTACATCATTTAGGATTTTCATCAAATCAAGCAATGGTGGTTTAGCTTTGAGCGTTCATAGCCTCGTGGGAGCTTGACCAGGCCAACCGAGTTTATTAGTAATTGGAAGAAATTCGCCAGTACTAGGAGATAATAAATTGAGATTGGATGTTTCTGAGACCTCCCCATATTCGACCATCTTTGATGAAATTGTGAGTTACAACCGAGAGAATGATCTCCTACCGTGGTTGCCAATATGTTGATGGGAGAAAACGATTTGCTGGTTTTTAGGAAAGTGGAGAGATGACCGTCGTAGGAGACCCTCAACCGAGCAAATTGCTTTAACCTTTTGCAAACGGATGCCTTTGCAAAGGGAGTGCTTGAAACCGAGCAAATTGCTTTAACCAAGAAAATGGTCGTTCCAGAAGTCAATTCGGTCACAAGAGAGGATGGGTCGATATGTAGGAGGGAATACGAGAAATGTGTGTGATCAAGGATTGTAGGTGTGTTGTGTAATCAACGTGAAAAAATAAGATAAGTTCGATTGATTGAATTTACTCTCGTTGAGAGTGATTGCTCATATGATGAGTTCTTGTTGTCTGTTGTTTTCAATCATGGTTTCAGAGACTTATTTATATTGCAAGAATCGTAGACACCTTGATCCCATGAAGTGTGACAGTTGCTGGAGTCAAAGAGTGGGGAAGTGGGAAATCGTGTTAAAACCAGTTGCTCGTGCGAGACTTGGTTGATTGTCCACCCACTACTTTGATAACTCCTCTAACCGCACACGACTTGCTCACATTCTCATCATGGATGGACACACGTGTCGTGAGACCGCCGAGACCAAAACCCTAGTTGATATCCCCCATGTGACACAATTGATGTCTCGTGATTGTGGAGTCTGCAATGCATACGTGTATTTAGTTAGTCAGTTGTTGACTTGATGAGACGATGAGTCTTTGTATTGCTGAGTCGAACATGATTTACGAATGTTCTAGGACTCATGAATTGAACATGTCTGTTGAGACAGAGGTATAATTGTCGAATGAATGTTGATAGTTAAGGTGAGCAAATATTGCTCATTCGATGAATTGTTGAATATTGATAGTGGAACCAATATTTCTAGTCTGAGCAAATGTTGCTCATCTGAGCAAATGTTGCTCGTTCGATGAATTATTGATAGCGGGACCAAATAAAATATTAATTTAAGATACCGCAATCGGTCCGAGTATAATCAATTAAAATTTTGATCACGGGATCAATGTAAAATTATTAGTGTTTGAACCTGCTCGGAATTGGAATGCAGAATTTCGATTACAGTATCATGCAGAAATGGCCGAGGAACTGGACAAAAACAGTTCGATAAACCCGAGTGTAACAGTTACAAATAAAACCAGACTGCATCAGTTGCGTCCAACTGAGTACAGAATAGATGAGAAAAATTGGACTACATCAGTTGCGTCCAATTGAATGCAGCAATTGCAATCGAAATCGGATCGATTGCGTCCAACCGAGTGCAGCGATTGCTAGAAAAACGAACCGCATCGATTGCGTCCAATCGAAAAGTAGCGATTGCTTAGGAACTGATTACAACGATTCGATGAACTAGATCAGAGTGATTATTAAGAGGGTATATGTTCGCCCCTCTTAAACTCGTAACTCGCTAGAGGATTAAGAAGTTCGTGTTACCTTTTGTTTTGATTTTCAGCAGCTGAATTTCACATCGCATTTGGGTGTTACGTAACTCGCCCCCAAGCGTGTGGAGTGTTACGCAGTTCGACCCAAAAAAGTTACTTTAGACCATGAGGTGTTACATATCTCGCCCCCAAGTGATGATCACACACGTCGAAGTGATATGCAACTCGCCCCGGAAGATAGTGATTGTCATGCTCGCACAGGGGTGCACAGCCTTGCTGCATCTTGCTCGCGCATGAAATGAAGTTAAAGGTATCGCTATCCGAATTGCGCTACCGGGGGCCAATCCCACTATTCCATATGCGCGCATAATTCAAATGTGTGCATCTCCTTGTGAGAAAATGCTCGCTACATCAGAGGTGTCCCAAAGAAGAAAATTATGCATTATTATACGAAATGATGCAAAAATATTTAATTGTATTCGTACCTTATGAGATGTGGTATTGCGATTCTTTGTATATGATGTTATGTTAAAGAAGACGGTTCAAGCATCTCGGCTCTGTAACAGTGGCTTTGCCAGTTGAATCAAAACTGGACTGTAGATAGTTGCCATGGAAATGTATTTCAACAGCTGCGATCAGCAGAACTGTAACAGTTATAAGTAAAATTGGACTGAAGCAATTTTGAGGGAAATCTAGATCAAATGATTTTGAGTAAAACCTAACTACAATAGTTCGATCAACCGGACTGTAGTAATTATAAGAAAAAGGATCTGGCAGAGTTCGATCAACTAGACTGCAGTATTTGCTGGGAAACTGGACTACAGCAGCTTGATCAACTGGACTTTATTAATTATTGGAAAAAGGACTGCAACAGTTCGATCATCTGGACTGCAGTATTGCTGAGGAACTAGACTACAGCAGTTCGATCAACTGGACTGTAGCATTCCTTTGTTGATTTAATGCGACCGTTTCCGGTGTTGCCATTTTAAGTTTCTAAAAATTTAAATTTCTTCAAAAATTGAAATTCCGCCTTCATGATGTTGGAAATTGACATACGATCTCAACGGGCCGAAAATCACTCAGTTTGGATGCACGAAGAAGAAGTTATCGAAGAAACAAAATTGGTCGGTGAGCGCATTGCTCCAAACATGTTGATGATGTGATTGTACCAAAAATATTCTTCTTCAAATGTAAAATTTTTACCTTCATGATGTAGGATATCGAAATGTGATTGCAACGATCCAAAAATCACCCAATTCGGACGTGGAATGAAGAAGATATCAAGGATGCAAAATCGAAGACCAAGCCCAAGAAATGGTTGTAGGTGGCTAAGCCCACGAACTGGGGCAGAAATATCCACAAGCCTAATGACGATGGGCTGAAATATCATTTAGCAAACTACTCAATCTCTGGGCGAGCCGGCTCGGTTCAACTAGGTGGGCGTAAACATCCGCCAATTGTAAACGATCGAGGGTGTAAACATCCAAGGGCCATGAGCTTAACTTGCTCCGAGAAGCACGGAATCGGGACTACGGATTAACATGCGCCGCGATACATCGAAGTATAGCCGATCGTCTGGCCGGGTTAGTCGCCGGCTAAGACCACCGGGAATGCTGACGTGACCAATATGCTGACGTGTCACCGCTGACTGGACCACTTTGCTGACGTGTCAACACTGATTGGATAGTGTCGCTGACGTGGCATTCGTTGACTGAACCAAACGGCCAACATGGCGGATGACGTGGTACATTGCGTGGACCATCTTGATGACGTGGCGGTTTGTTGCTGATGTGGCATATTATTGTTGACGTGTTAATGTTTGTTTGGACGGGATTGCTGAAGTGGCATGTTGTTGATACAATGAACTAACGTGGGTGAACTACACTTAACATGGGTGAGCGCCAAAGCTGAAGTGGGTGACAGCAACTTAATGTGGGTGATGGAACTTAATGTGGGTGGCGGAAATATAACGTGGTGACCGGAACTTCGACGTGGGTGAAACTTTGTCGTCGCTTTAATATTGGCCGCCGACATTTACCGCGTTTTTTTTTTTTAACTTTCGCGACGCTTTCTCAGAAATGTGGTCTTTGCCTTTGGACTTTTTGTGACAAGTTTTCGGAACTGTTGTCTATTTCTTCTACGGCTTCTTGCAACGGTTCGGGGACTCAAGTCGCTTCTCATGGACTTTGAACCACCGTTTTGCTACACTTTTGTGGTATTTTCTGGAACCTTTTGAGATGCTTTTCTGGAGGTCTTCTCTAGGGTTTTCAAGCGCCTAAAGATGTAGGCAACTTGACAACCCCGCGATCATGACAGTAGTGATTTTGACATACTACGAACTCGAACATGTGGATACTACGTTATTTGAGAAGCAATTTTTTCGAACTTTGGGCTTGAACATGCTGCGGATTGAACATCCTGGAAATACTTTCTACAACACTTGTAGTAATACGGTTTGGTTGGTTTCGTAGGTAATAGTTTCAAAGAAATCTCGAACTGACCGATCTAAAGATTTAATAATCGATGAAATATGACGATTAATCGATCAAAGAAGCGATTACGATTAATGGATGCAATATCTACGAATATATGGTCTGCAGCAAATGCGATCACCGACTACAAAGAATTGCGACCAAAAAATCGGATCGCATCGCTTTCGATCAACTAGACCGCAATGTAATTTTTAACAACGTTCAAATCACACAGAACACGATTTTGAAGCTCCTCGTCTTTACTTTTATCAATGGGAAAACACGATTCCTTTTCTCGTAATTCCCCTTGGTCGGCGCCAATGTTTGTACCCAAAATTACTTTTGGGCACGAAACACGATTGAGGTGTGTATTTAGGGTTGGAGACGAATTGAAGAACAAATAAAAGAGACACGGGTTTTACGTGGTTCTCAAGCATGGTTTGCCTACATCCACGGTGAATCCCTTAGGGGTGGTGTTTTATTGATAATAGAATTACAGTCTTTTTTTCTCTCTCTTTTTCCTCCCCTTTTAATGATTTCTCGCTCCTCCTTATTTATACACTTGAATACCTAATTTCAATATAAGCTTAAATGCAATTAACCGCTCATTCATGCCTCCATGTTAAATTCTCATGAAAAACCGCTCATTCATGCCTCCATGTTAAATTCTCGCATGAAACCGCTCTTTTGCATGCTTCCCGAATTAATTCGCATGAAACCGTTTTTGCATGCCTCCCGAATTAATTCGCATGAAACTGTCTTTGCATGCCTCCCGAATTAATTTTGCATGTCAAGCGACCGGATTGATGGTTGACGAGCATAATGGGTCGGGCGTGATGGATGGAGACCGGCCGATAGCCGCATCCGCAACATGGCCGGAATCTGTTAGCAAAGACATCCGGCGGCATGGCCAGAAACTGGTTGGCAGTGCGGCAGAGTACTTGGCTGGAAATCGGTTAGAGGTGCGACGTGCAACCTGACTTTGACAGCTGACCAACGGTTGACTTTGACCGTTGACCGAGCGTTGACTTTGACCATTGACCAGTTATTGTAATACTGGGAAGGCTGGTGGGATACTTCGGTTGACTTGTTAGCGGGATTGGATGATAGTTGAACAGTGGCCCAGGCAACATTCTGGCCCTATATGTGGAAATTTACTCATGGTACAAACAACCTCCCCGCCTTTGCATTTTATGAAATCTAGTTTTTAATAATGAGACCTTCAATTCAAGTCAGAACTACATAAATGATGGCTTGTTACAAAGCTTACAGTCAATGGAACATATCTTACAAAATGATTCAAAAAATATTTTGCCTTATTTTTGCAGATACTTATACTATTATATGGCGTAAGGTTGTGCATCCAAATCTGGCGGCACAAAACTGGAAGATTGAGCGCGGGGCGTGTGCGACACTAGACAAAGTTCAAAGTAGATTGTCAACAAATGTTATTTGTGTAAGGCAGAGGAAGAATCGCTAGAGCATATTTTGTGGTATTGTGACTTCGCAGTTCAGGTTTGGGACTCGATTTCTTCCATTTTTAATTTAACTCCTCATTTGAATCTTGTTAAAGCTGCCAAGGGGAAGAGTCGCATAATCAAAGACATTTGGTTAATAACAATTTTGGTTGTTAGAGCTGAATTATGGCTTACTCGCAAAAGAATTATGTATGATAAGAAAACAACGATTTGGATCTTTTCAAGAAGCGTGTTTTCCATTTGGTACATTAACATTCAGTTCGATTAAAAAGCTACATGGATAATTCTCGTATGATTTGAGCATTCTAAACTTCTTTAGAGTGCGTCACAGGTTGGTTAAGACTATTCATCCGTTGGAATGTTTTTGGAGTCCACCACCAAGAAACGTTTTACTCCTTTGCCGTGATGGAGCTGGCCAGGATAATCCAGTGTGTGCAGGTCGGTGTGGTTGCTAGAGATGCGGTTGTAATGTGACGGTGCTATGAGTATTGGCCTTGGAATAACAAACAATTATATGGTCAAATTTTGGTATTATAGTGGGGTTGGAGTGGTCAGTGAAATGGGGTATGAGGCATATTATTGTTCGTTCGTATTCGATAAGTGCAAATCATGGACTTTTTAATTCTAATGTTCCTTGGATGATCAAACAACGCTGGGAGATTGTTCAAGGCTCTTATGACTCAATTATTTTCGAACATACATATAAAGAGGCGAATTTTGCGGCTGATGTTATGGCTAAAAGAGGTTGTTTTCTAAGAAATGGGGAAGGACTAAATTATGATGGAAGACCTGTTTTCCTTTATGCTATTGAATATCCTAATATGTCTTATTTTATATTCAAAAAGTTTATGAGTATTTTGGGGTATGTTGACCTCTTCTTTTTCTTGTAATCTCTTTTGTACAAATTGCTATTTATTAATACAATTTGGATTTACCAAATAAAAAAAAAAAAAAAAAACGGAACACTGTTGAACGACCAAAGGTGCCAATCTTGAATTCAACGGTTATGATTATGTTTAGAGTAATCATTAGAACCAGCTAAAATTCTCAGAGCCTTAGTATTCCTTTCCGATGACTCTCTTAAAAGTAAGTAAACAAAACCCACGCATCATCTTTATCTACCGACCGAGTACCGACCCCAGCACCATACACCCAAAACGACCGTTGAAAATCCAACGGCTCAATGAGACGTAGTTTTCGTTCACGTACTTTTACTACCGACAGAATCATTACTATTTTCGCCTGCAGCGCTTGCCTGCCACGTCGAATTGTAAAGTGGGTCCTACTTGTTGTATACTAGAATTCACAAAACTTCTCGATTTCTGCAACTTGCGGACTCTTTCTTTTCCTCCGTCAAGGAATCCTTCGTCGAAAATTGGCGATATCTGGAATTCTATTCCCTTGTAAATATCTTCCCCAATTCTCTCTTTCAAACTACTAACAACGTAATAATCGGATCTAAATTTGAAAACTCCGTTTCTCTTTTCAGTTCTATCGTTTCATCGTAACCAAGTAGCCAATTTGAGGTAAAGTTTCATCCTTTTTTTTTTTTCATTCGAATTTTAGTTCTATACCGAGTTTTTATTTTTAAATGCTGTTTTATGTTTGTTTGTTTGTTTGTTTGTTGTAAAATTAGGGTTTTAAGTTCTTGACACTGATGCTTGATTTGGTCATCTGAAATAATTGTAAAGATGTCTGGACCGTTGGATCGATTAGCCAGACCCTGTAAGTATACTTTTGATCTTTTGTAGTTGTTGCTATTATCAGCTTCATAGTGAAATGATTTTGACTTTTTAATTTTAGGTTTTTTTTTTTTTTTTTGGTTCCTAAATTGCTTTAATTTTTTTTAACAGGTTTTGAGGGGTTTACTAGCGATGAAAAGAGTGAAAAAAGAGAAAGAAAATCTGATTTCGAAAATTCAGAAGATGAAAGAAGGACAAGAATGGGGTCTCTAAAGAAGAAAGCTATAAATGCATCTACTAAATTTCGACATTCCCTTAAGAAAAAGAATAGTAGGAGGAAAAGTGATAGTCGCATTTCTGTTTCCATTGAAGATATTCGGGATGTAGCTGAGTTACAGACTGTTGAAGAGTTTAGGCAAGCATTGATTCTTGATGAGTTACTTCCCACCAGACATGATGATTATTACATGATGTTAAGGTATAAAAATATACTAATAGTTCATTCCAGTTGTTTTAATGATATCTATGTGCCGCAAATAGGTGAGCATTCGTATGTACGAATTTGTGCTCAATGGTTTGAGTTGATTACAGGTTTTTGAAGGCGAGGAAGTTTGATATTGATAAAGCAAAGCACATGTGGGCAGAGATGATTGAATGGAGGAAAGAATTTGGTGCTGACACTATTGATGAGGTATTTATATGTAGAAGCAACGTACTGTAAGTTAGAATTTCCTTTCGATTGTATGTAATGATAAAGTTTTTGATGTTGGTTGTTTCTTTTACTAGGATTTTGAATTCAAGAGTTTGACGAAGTTATCAAATACTATCCTCACGGTTATCATGGTGTGGATAAGGATGGTAGACCTGTTTACTTTGAGAGACTAGGGAAGGTTGATCCTAACAAACTCATGCAAGTGACAACTATTGATCGCTATGTCAGATACCATGTGAAGGAGTTTGAGAGGACTTTTTCTGTGAAATTCCCCGCTTGCACCATTGCCGCCAAAAGACAAATTGACTCAAGTACAACCATTCTAGATGTCCAAGGGGTGGTGGGTGTCCCATCTTCTTACTGTCGGTGCTGTTTAATACTTACTAGAAAACTTGAATGATGGGAAATTATTGTAGTT
This sequence comes from Papaver armeniacum, assembly GCA_023531295.1. Classification (NCBI taxonomy): domain Eukaryota; kingdom Viridiplantae; phylum Streptophyta; class Magnoliopsida; order Ranunculales; family Papaveraceae; genus Papaver; species Papaver armeniacum. Next base: position 748,435 of record JAJJWW010009310.1, on the reverse strand, counting down.
ACAGTCTAATTTGATTGCTTTTGTCAATTTGTATAACCAGGGTTTCAAGAATTTTGGCAAGTCTGCACGTGACCTTCTTCTGAGGCTGCAGAAGATTGATGCAGACAATTATCCGGAGGTACTTAGTAGTAACTTTTGCTTCAATTCTTTCCTACCTTTTAATATTTCTACCTGTATTAGGATATTCTGACGGACATATGATTCATGACATGGCAGACCCTTCATCGAATGTTTATCATCAATGCGGGTGCTGGTTTTAAGATGATCTGGAGCACTGTGAAGTCCTTCCTTGATCCCAAAACTTCCTCCAAGATTCATGTATGCTAGAATTCACTTATGTATGTTAATCATTTATCTGTAAATATTAACTCGTATGTGGACTGGATTTTCACTTTGAGTTCTTTTTTTAGGTTCTTGGAAACAAGTATCAGAGCAAACTGCTTGAGGTAATAGATGCCAGGTATTAGTTCCCCACTCTTACAACACTGCTGACTTCAATCAATCCTGAAGATGTTTTTGATCTTCTGTTTATACCTTAAGAAAGTGTCTGAAAACTTTTGTTTTCTCAGTGAGTTGCCAGAGTTTTTCGGTGGTAGCTGTCATTGTGAAGATCAGGGAGGTTGCCTTAGGTCTGATAAGGGTCCATGGAAAGACCCTAACATATTGAAGGTAATTGATTTAACTTCAAACTTCTATTTTTGTTAAGTTATACTGTCACGATTAACGTAGTTAGATTTTCTGCTGTTAGTTACAGTTACCGAAGTTTTATGTGATTAAGATGTACGATACTCTGATTCAGATGGTTGAGAATGGGGAAGCAAATGTACTAGGCAAATCGTGAAGATTTCCAACAGCGAGGGGAAAATTATCACCTATGCCAAGCCATATTATTCTTTGGTACCTCCTTTTACTTCATCTGTTAAACGTCTTTGCTGCGGCTACTGAGTTACACATTATCGTATCTAGTTTACTTTGCTTTATTTTTCTTATTATTAAATCCTTACTTTTACTTCATCTTTTTCAATGTCTTTGCTACTGTTAATGAGTTACACATTTATTCATATTTTAAGTTTAGTGTGCTTCATTATCTTATGAGTTATTCATAATTTATTATGTTTGAATCAGGTAAAAGGTGGTGATACTTCTACTGCTGAGTCTGGATCAGAAGCTGAAGACATAACCTCACCTAAGGCACCTAGGACTTATGTAAATCCTCGGTTGACTCCAGTTCGTGAAGAAGTAAGCATTCCCTGATTTATATGACGCTCAATGCTGTGTGATTTGTTACACAAAGAAATCTACATTTTTTTTTAAATATCTATATATATTTTTGATATAATTAGGACTCTTACAGTGTTTTGGTTGGTAGCCTAGCAACAAGCTTGGCACCAAGACCTTTTTGAATAGCAACACCCAATCTATAAAAAATAAAACTACCTACACCACTACTAGCATCAAAACTAACAAGGAAATTTTATGTGCTTTCGCATTAGCGAATGTTGATGAGTATTTGAATTATTGTTGGTTGGTACTTGGTTGTCTTGTCTGACGCTGACAAATGATATGGGTACATCTGAAACATACCAAATTTTTACTCTGTTATGGATTAGATTTCTATGTTTAATGTTTTTGACTCAACATCTTTATATGCATTGTTGAACACAGGCCAAATTAGCTGGAAAGGGAAGCCTCTCCGGTGCATATCTGGAGTATGATGAATATGTACCCATGGTTGACAAAGCTGTAGACTTTGGATGGAAGAAAGAAATTGCACATCAAAGGTCTTTTGCTTTGAAAGGTTAGCTACTTTTAAGGATTCAATATATTTTTAGACGTTCAAGGTTCGAATTCTGTTCCATTGAACCAAAATATTTTTGACTTTTAACATCTACCCTTTTTTCTCTGTGCATGTGTGTTTTTGGCATTTCTGATACAAATTCACAAATCATCCTCTGCAGGGAGAACAATACCACTGCCCGAAAACAAATGTCTAAAACAGGACTTCAAGCTCGAATGTATGCTATGCTTATGCTCGTCTTCACAACTCTTGTCGCTTCTTTTTCACACAGTAACTTTTCATGCGACCAAGAAGCATCCCAAGACAGTGTCCGACAATAGTAACTTCATTGACCTAACAGTGGAACCAATGCCCATGGAAGATTTCCGTCTCTCCTCTCCTACCCCAGAATTCTCTGAGGCAGACCTCCTCTCATCCGTGCTCAAAATTGGGGGAGCTTGAGTTGAAGGTGGACACCCTCCAAGCTAAGCCATCTGAAATGCCCTGTGAGAAAGAGGAGTTGCTGAATGCTGCGGTTTGTCGTGTAGATGCGCTGGAAGCAGAACTAATTGCTACCAAAAAGGTACACTGCCTTCTTTTTGCTTTTCTTCTGTGGCAGTATCGGTATATTAATTTATATTGATAGTATGACGTTAAATTTTAGATAACTTGTATGCGCTTGCTCCATCAAAATTCATAATCATCTCACAGTTTGTTTGGACTATAAATATGTAAACCGATATGCACGTTTATAACTCAGCATATGAATATGTCAGACCTTTATAGTCATAATATTACATGCTAATACTGCTTTGTACCTTGCAGGCTTTGCATGAAGCTTTAATGAAGCAAGAAGACCTGCTTGCATATATAGACTGCCATGAACAGGCCAAGTTGAAGAAGAAGTTTTCTTGCTGGTGAAGTGTGTGATTCATGATGCGGCATAGCTAGGAGTTCCGTTGGGGATGGAGCACTTGTATATGTGAGAAAAGAAAAATTGAAAAGGAAAAAATGTCAACAGGCTAGTAGAGAGGCACAAAAAGTTACGTCTTAAACAAATGGTGTGACACTTGCAAAGACTTAAAAGGCAAACTTTTGCTTTGAGATATATACTAATACTCATTTGGTCCTGTTGAAAAGGATACTTTCACTTCTTATTTTTGTTCCATAAAAAAGCATATAGCAAATACCTATTGTGTATTTGCAAAACTACTCATGATGTGGAAAAATTTGTGTAAATAGTGAAAATCTCTTTTCAGTGGGATAGGAATGTTAGACGTGTTACTGATATATATTGCGGTTTATATATCAGTATTGTTGCTCCATCACTGTCCACTATGCCCGCGCGTAAATGCAACAAGTGGTTCTGCAACATTCTCAAAGGTATTGTGCTGGTTATACATGATCCTCCTTCTGGAGTTTGGATAAAAAGGTTTACAAGAAAGTTCAGGTCTACTTCGTACCCAAAAGCCAAGTAGGATAATGTTTAAAAACGAAAATATATAGGATATTTAATAACTCTTGCGGCGATTCATTTAAGTTCCATACACATACAAGTATTAAAGACGGGGAACCTTAGTATACAACCAAATCCTCGATCTTGTTTGAGATTTTCAAAAACAAAACATAATACAATTGGATAGGGATTTGAAGAGCTGAAAGATGCAGCTACCACCAAGATCACTAAAACCACAAACACCAATATACACACATATTTTAACATGATATATACGCCTGAGCCTGAGCCTGAGCCTGAGCCTGAGCATCACGTTAACGGCTTTCTTCCTCACCAGCTAAAAGGAGTCTTTTCCAATCAGAAACCAAACAATTTCTGCATGAAAACACAATAAATGATTCCAAGGGACAATGTAAGACATTAATAATCCAGTTCATGTCTTAGTAACTTACCAACTTCTTCTTCTTTTTCTTCTTGTCGATGTAAGCTAAAAGTTCCTCCTGTTTTGCAAGGGCTTCGTCCAGAGCCTGCAGAAGCATAGTAACCGGTAATTGTTTACTTACATTAATACCAGCGTCACGCCGTCACCCTTAGCAAAAAAATAAATTTCAAAATTCCACAGAACCAAGAGCCAGTCATTTGCACCTTTTTAGTCGTCAAAAGCTCTTGCTCCAAAGCATCAACACGGTTTAAAGCAGCATTTAACATTTCTTCTTTATCAGCTGGCATTGTTGCAGGTTTCGAGCTTAGACCAGTCACCTTATCTTCCAAATCAGCCATGCGCTTCATGATGGCGTAGTATTCAGGGCCAGAAATGGTGGCCATGGGACATTGGTTTGGGGCCTGAACTTTAACCATGGTGTCAACGCCGTAAACTTGGGTAGAATAGAGGTTGGCATCTGTCAGCCTCTTTGGCATGCTGCGTGTCAATCTGATCATAGCGATAATTCCCATAATGAATGCCATGATTGCAGTAAAGATCTGAGAACTGATTCCTTCATGACCCTTGCCAGCATTAACAATAGGGAAACAAGCTGCCACTACAAGACCCGAACATGATGTTTCAATAAATTAAACATATGAGTTGCTTGGTCAAAAATGTAAACCTTTATATGGAGCAAGTACCTTGAGCAAAAGCGAGTTTATCATTTTGTGTCATGGTGTTCCAGGTAGCATCCACGCTCTTGTCAACCATGGGCATGAAGTCATCGTACTTGTAAGGGTTGGAGAATGCTGCTTTGCTAGCTTGAAACTGTGAATAACAAAATATTTGATCACGGAATATACTAGAATCAAGAATGACGAAAGCTTAGAAAGCTCTTAATTTGGGCATATAGCGTAAGCTATCAAAATATCCACAAAGTCCGAACAACTTACTTCCTCACGCACAGGAGAGAGTTGGGGATGCTCAATTTTCTCCCTCGCTAGTTTGGGAGAGAGGGCATCTGCTTCCGAAAACGTTTCCACGGTAGAACAGTCGCATCCCTTCAGTTGGAGTAACAATCATAAAAAGTTAGGTACTTCACCAGTAGATAAAACCTTGTTGACTCAAGGTTACAACAGAAGGGAGAGAACACGATATTCAGTTTTATTTTATTAATACTCCCTCCGTACTATTATAAGGGGAGTTCTACTTTCAAAGTTGTTTTTCTCTTATATACCCCTATTTATGATGCATGGTTATTATACAATTTACTTTAATGTGTGGTGGAGATTTATAGATCTATTAATATATAATATTTATATTGGGATAAGATGAGGGTAAGTAAGGAAAGTAAGAGAAAAATTATGAAAACCAAAAACTTCATTATTCTACGAGATTTTTACTTTTCCGCCTATATAATAGGAACGGAGGGAGTATATTGTAACACCTTTGTTGGGTATACAATTTCATCCTCGGAAATAGTCTTCTCATCGGGAGTGCTCACAGTCTTTGTACATTTGGCTTCACCATTTTGGACAGCCTGTACAATTGCTAAATGGTTGGTTAAATCAGAAAGACATAATAGAATGACGGGAAAATAAGTTAAAATGGGGAATAAAGCAGCAAATAACCTTCAAAATTTCAGGGTTCTTCCACGGCCCTTTGTCTGAGAGCATGCAACCACCGTGTTCAGCACAAGTGCAAGTACCACCCAAAAACTCTGGCAACTCACTGATACACGTAGGAAAGAACGTGTTAGGAGATTAATACCGTCGTACTAGAAACAATAAAATCAGGTTTAAATCATTTAGAACAATAGTCCCATATCATAGTGATCGATCATTTCAGAGCTTATTACCTAGCATCAATTACTTCAAGCAACTTGCATTGGTACTTGTTTCCAAGAACCTAATAGAGAGAAAACAAACACTATATGTTGAGTTCCTTAAATGAATAGATTTGTGTACCAACAACAACAGTTTCAGAGAAATATTTTGCTTACATGGATCTTTGCTGTGGTTTTTGGGTCAAGGAATGATTTGACAGTGTTCCACAACATCCTAAAGCCAGGGCCTGCATTTATGATGAACATGCGGCACAAAGTCTGCAGTGAAACAAGATAGGTTTCCGTATGACATTACCCTACGGGAACCAAGAAGATCGATGCGAGAGTAGTTTTAATAAGAGCAAAGATATACCTCAGGGTAGTTGTCACCATCAATCTTTTGAAGGCGCTGAAGAAGATCTCTAGCAGCTTTGTTGAAGTTTTTGAGTCCCTATAATTGAACCAGTACTAGATATTATTCATTGGAGACATACTAACCACTAACATAAAGAAAATCGTTTTGACCTAACAAATTGAGACTGGATCAAAGAGTGATTTCATAAATACTTTTATCTCAAAATATATGATTCAATAATGTGCAAGAGGCAATATCGCTTCATCACAAGGTTAACTTTGTCAAGAACATACCACTCCCTGAACATCTAAGATGGTTGTACTCTGGTCAATGTGCTTTTTGGCCGCAATTGAACAAGCTGGAAACTTAGTAATGAAGGTCCTTTCAAATTCCTGGACGTGATATTTCAGATATCGGTCCATGGTTGTAACTTGCATCAACTTTGGAACATCGATTTTACCCAATCTTTCAATGTAAACAGGTCGTCCTTCCTTATCCACTCCGTGGTGTCCTTGAGGATAATACTCACGAACTTGCTCGAGTTCAGTAAATTCAAAATCCTGAAATGCATGAGACCAAACAAGACAGTTCAGGCATACATGACAAGTGGGAAAGCGCAGCATAAAAAAATAAAAAAATAAAACATTATCCATCAAATGTGACCAACAATACCTCCATAATTGTATCAGCACCAAATTCCTTCCTCCACTGAAGCATGTCAGACCACATTTGTTTTGTTTTCTCAACGTCGAATTTTCTGGCTTTCAAGAATCTGTATCATAAAATAACAAGCCATTGATTTTAACAAAGGATGTATTTGAAGTCTTGGTTCCTAAACTATATAAGGTCCAAACAACATCCATTTACTTTATCTATGAATTGATGGTAATTAAAGATGGGAAGAACCTGAGCATCAAATGATAATCATCGTGCTTTGAAGGAAGCAACTCTTCCAATATCAGGGCTTGGCGGAAAGCATCGACAGCTAGTACTTCCTCTTCCTTGCGAACATCCTCAATGGCAACAGACATAACTCGACTACTTCTCCTACCCCTTTTCAGGGAATTCCTGAACTTTGAAGATGCATTTATTGCTCTCCGTCTCAGAGATCCGATCCTAGTCTTTCTCTCATCCTCAGAGTGTTCAACATCCGATTTTTCAAGAGCTGTAAATAATATAGAAATAAAAGTGAGAGATATCAAGCTGAAAGGAGTCTCCCGAAAGCTATTGCGCAATAGTTATCTCGTCTAGCTTACGCGATCTAATTACGTTTTGCATTCTCATGGAATATTAGAACCATAAATGATGTCTCAAATCAAAGAGCTCGTTATAGAGCTTTGCAGCCTTAATCTAGCAGACGCATTTTCTATAATATTTTTCATTCCAGTGTTACGAGTTTGCAGCAGCCAAGTATTTGAGCATTAAGCAGGTAAGCTGTAATTGGATTCTATGCTAGCTTTCTTACCGAGTCTTGAGGATCGGTCGAGGTCACCCATATTTCTTCGTTGTGATGTCGCACTCCTGCAAACAACAAACGGAAAGGAAATTTAGCACTCATACAAAGCCTGCACGATCAAAAGCATAATCCACAAATCTCTTACATTCCTGACATAAGTATGTACAGTTTTGTACATGTTGCTAACAAAAGAAATCAAAAATAGAAGTAGGAACTGTGTAATTTAGACGAACCTGTAGTTACAAAATCGACGATACAAAAAAGAGTTAGACGACGAAAGAGAAACGAAAAGACATTACCTCCGGGCGAAAAATCAATGACTTTGGAAGTCAGAGAGAAATGTTGTATAAAACACCCGGATTATCCTCTGATCATAAAAAGTAAAACACTAAAATTAGACCTGGTATAGAAACTGAATAATTGAGGAATTCACGACGTGGTTGGATCTCATGTCAAGATACCCTTGTTGAAACATCAATCCTAATTGTCTTTTGAGAAGATTTTGTTAGTTGTTGCTGTTTGACATAGTCGCCTTATTGTCGTCATAACTCCTCCTAAGTTTAGTTTCTTGACGAAATGTTTGCCACTCCGTTCAAAGTAAACCTCTAAGCTCTAACTAACTAAACTAACTTATTAAAATCCTTCCGTATTCCCTCCCTCCAAATTGTCTTCTAAAATTTCCCAGTAAAATCATCTAGCACTATCCTGTCTTACATTATCAAAATAATGTTGTTCATCTGTGGCCCTTGATTCGCTAATTTGTTAAATTGAGTGAGGTGATCGATGTAGACTTTTGAGCAGCTATACCGGACAAAATAAATGAATAACTTAATGTATTATCTACTTTGAGTATTTCCGTTTTTCTTCCCCTTATTCTTTTGGTATATTTAATGATAATCTTATATGATTACGTGTTGTTGCTGTTGCAAAATGGTGGGATTCCACTAATTAAGATGAATTTGTCCTTTTAATAGAGCCTCTAGCGGCAAAGTCATTTTCCAGTCCAGTAGGCCGCTTTTTTATCCTGGCATTCGTAGGGGGCTTGAAAGGAATTAAGGGTGACTACACCAAATCAGGAATTTTGTCACAGCCTATATCTGTTACTTATTAAATTTGTAACGGTTATAGCCTGAACAAATAGGCCTGATTAATAATTGTAACGGATTTGTGTAACGTTTTTATCTGTGACAATATCCAGATATAGTCACATTTCAAAAGCGTCACAATAATTAATTGTCACAATTGACCTAATTTTATCAACGCGACACATGTCATATTTGTCACATTTATCTTAACGGTTTTAACTGTTACTCTCTATTTATAACAAATCAGAATGTGACACTTTTGTCACGAGAAAAGTAACATATTAACGTTGCAATTGTTTTACAACACAAACTCATAGGACACCTGTCATCTTCTTGTCACGGATTTTGTACCGATTAAACTGTTACTCTCATTTGTACAACAGTAAGATGATGACACGTGTTATTTTTACTTCACAATTCTTGTCACAGTTATCTCCGTGACAATTCTTTCAGTTACAATAAAAAAAAATGGGTAGCCCAGATCATTTTCATGGACCTGGGCTTCCAGTTTACAGGCCTGTAATACTGGTCCTCGTGTTGGACTCGGACTTCCAGTGTACACGCCTACAATACAACCCAATTGCAGGCCGTTCTTTTTGGAATTGCAATTCGTACATTCACAAACTGCATACAGGAAGTCAATACATTCAATATAGAAGCTCAAAGGAAGTAAATTATCCAAAAACAATTCCATCTTGTTCATTAGTCTCAAACAAGAGTTACAATTGCATATGCAAAGATGATAATAGACATGGTTCAACATGTGATAGGGCTAACTCACATGTTTAATTACGCTGCTAAATCTTGAAAGAGCTAACTCAGATTTCCCAACATGGATATCTGTGTGTGTGAAGTGTCAAGTAGAGCATCCATGTGTTGTGTCTCTGGTTCACATACGACAAAGAACGTCGTTCCTGCAAAGCAAATCAACATTAGTACAATGACTTCGTTCAGTTCTTAATACATAGTAGAACAAAATAAGTTACTAGAGTATACTTCACTCAGCGAATTCTAGAAGTCATACAGCTCACAAAGGAGCGTGTTAAAATAGAAAACAGAAAAAAGAAATTAGAGTTTATTAATTGAATATGCTTATTTTGGTATAAAATCCAGTCTAACTAGCTCGACAATACTATATGGATCAGTAGCTTGTCCACATCTTCCTCTCACTCTAAGGCGGAAGGCATGTGGTTGTGAAAGCAACGACACAACAGGTGGATGTTTGATGTGCATGTAAAGGCTGCAAGAATATGAGAACACGAAAATTGATTATCAAAAATTTAGACAGATAATTGATTAGAAAAACTATATCTTAGACTTTGAACTTGTCTGAGACTGAAATTGGATGAGCATCAACTAGATTTGAGGCAGGAAATAGAATAACTTCCCTTTACCACTTATGTTATCACACACCAACCTACAACAACAAGATGCTTAGGTCAGGAATGAGTAAAATGTATAATGGAAGGTTCAAAAGACTCGCTACCTAGGGTAGAAATGAGTAACCTTATACTAATGCACCAACAAACGTCATGTTAAGAAAGTACAGGCACAAGTGACACGACTGCGCTAAACAAATGACTATGAGGTAAAATAATGAAAGATTTCAAGACTCCATCAAACATATATAAACAAATAAGGTACAGAATAATCAGATGTAGAAGCCTAGTGAGAGCATTCAACAGAAGCATACAACGGTGTAAGAATGAATTTCTTAGTAATGACTTTGACACATGATGTCGTGTAGTATTGTCATCACCCGAAGCTCATACACATCATCACAAGAAGATAAAGTCATACACAGACATAAAACCAGAAAGGAAAAAAACCAGAAAATAACAATCTCTTCATGTTTACTACCCTAAGTTAGCAGTCCAATCAATCGTGCGGCAGGAAATGGGAAAATAGGAGATCTAACTAGGATACATCTAAACCATTAGAGTCTTAGACTACTGAGACCTGACCTCTTCTGTACTTGAAAATATAGCTTTCATCTGCCCACCACATTGACTCTGGCTATCTGATCAAATCACTGGATGAAGCAAAACCAAAAATTAGGTTGGATATTAACCTGGCTATAATTTACATGATATAGTGAAACTTAGAATCCGAAAATGAGGGAAAGAACGAGATCATACCTGAAGTTGGTCCTATTGATAGTTACCATATCCAATACCCCCATAGTCTTGGTTAGAATACATGTTAGGATCTTGAGCAGCTGAAACATATGCATAGGTGCAGTGAATCATACAACAACACCATTTGCATTTCTCTGGTTATCGTCTTGTAGAGATTCATAGGCAGAGTCGTGGAATACTACCCTATATTCTGTACAACAGCAGTGTAAGGGGGTCAAAACACTGGTTTAATCATTTTTATAGAGGAGCAAGTAGTCCAGTTCAGCCCATACCAACTCTCGCCTGATACAGTGTACAAGATCAGAGTGTTAAACAACATTCTTAATTTTCAAATAGGAAAAATAGAAGATGTGAAGCACTTATCTTTTTGTGCCGATTGTGGACTTTAGGCTCTTCTTCAAATCATGCTATTCATAGTTGTGCATTCGTAACGACCTACAACAGCAAGATGTTTAAGGCAAAAATGGGTAACAATGTATAATAATTGTTACTGTCAGATCTTAGTCGGCTGAAAAATTAAGAAAAGCAATAATCAAAATCATTTGTAATTGGTTACTAAAACATAATAAAGATCAAAAAACACAAAATTTATGAGTTAAGACCTGTAGTTGTTTGAGTCCAACATTTTATGGCTTCATCTTAATGATTCAGCCAACCCAAAAAACCAAATTACTACTACACAACTACATTCTTTAACAAATCTATACTCCTCTTCCTCAGATTCCTATAAAACCTTCAGCGAGTAAGCGAGTAAAAGCAGACAATGTGAGATATAAAAGGCTAATAAAATTTAAGAAAGTAATCAAATCTAAGACTTAGAAGCTGAACTGAATGGTTATAAATTTATAACCAAACCAAAGTATGTATAAGCAATTAGGTCATAAGATAAAGTTGGTTGTATATCCACACTCTCATGGTCACTGTCTACAGTATTTGGAGTGGAAGTTTCTTTCTCTTTCGAAACAACATCACCCTCGTTTGCATGTTGTGACAAGGTTTTACCTACTAGTGTTTGTGATTCTTGTGCAATATACTGACTAATGAAAACAATTTTTTTCTTGTTTCCTAGCCAAAGCACTGTTTTTTCTTCGACAATTCAAATCACAGACTGAATCTCGAAATGACAGCCTAAAAGAATAGAACTAAGAACAGAATAGATATCCTAAAAGTGTTAAGAGCTTAGGACTACTTGGAAAGCTCTCGGATTTCCACAATATTTCATGTGCTAAGAAGTAGTCTCACACATTACACATACAGAAGAACTTTTCAATTTTCCCTCAGAAACATTTTATCTTATGCTCTTTTTATTTGTTCACATGTGCATAACAAAGTTTTGAAGAGGACATAGAAAAGAAAAGAGGACACACTGAGTTCCGTGAAATGAGATATGATAGCAGGTTGAGGCACAACTACTTTCCCCAAAGGCGCCAGCTGATTAAACTTGAACATCTATTTACACTTTACTCTGAAAAATATGAAGTACAGAGAAATGTCAGTGTAAATGTAATATATGTATAATTATATTGATAACAAAAGAAACTGAATCTAAGGGAGCTGAGTACAGAAGTCAAGGTACTAAATATAATTCATTCCTTCCTTGAGAAGGCAAAGCCAGATTTAGGTTTATGAGTAAACGAGAACATTTATATTGTAGACTTGTAGTGCCAGCAATTGTTAATTGAGTAGGTATGCACTCAAGGAAATGATCACCACTAACTATATATAAGCAAAACCTGCAGAACTACTAACATACCTCTACTCCATTAGCCTCCTCCTCACGGGCTTCAGTGGCTTTCGTGGGATCAGTTGCCGTGCAATGACTGCTGTCTTTTTGGATCAATCTCCAATGGCGCAGCTCGCTTGGGGGAAGGAAGAGGTAGTCATAATGGGTAATTTTGGGATCGTAACTGCACCAAACAAGAGCTTAGTATACATTAGTATATCAACGACAGAAACCACAGAACATACACAATACAAATGTCCACTTAGTGAATCAAAAACGGATGATGATTAACTGTACCTAACAGTCTGGAGCCCCATAGCTTCAAAATATGCCATAGTACTACAACAAGAGAATATTGAGGAGAATCATAAATCATGAACAACTACGTAATAATGTAAACAATTCAACAAAATTTAAAAATGTAATAATTACCGTTCTCTTTGCCTTTTTTTCTTGCTATTAATTTCTCCCTCCACAGGGCATTTATTTTCCTTTCCTTCTCCTCCTCCTCGGGAAACATTTCCGGCTCCTTATGGTTAATACTAGATGGTTTTGTTGCCATTTGAGAAAATGGAGAGTGCCTAACCTGCTGCAACAATTCAAAGGTTACCGCCATGAATAATCTAAGAAAGAAAAACCCAAAATTAACACAGGAATGGTAAAAGCCAAAATGAAAAAAGTACAATCACAACAACCTTCAAACGACCAAACCATTACCCTATTTCAACAAAACTTGCTGCCTCAACCTTACTATCCATTAATCCTTTAGCATTACCTACTTGTTTCGTAATTGGTCCATCCAGCAACCAAAAAATGCAAAAATTATAAATTGGGTCTCTCTGAAAATCAATTATAATGACAGAAATCCGATCTTTTACGAATTTACTCACCCCTGAGAAGCCATGCATAAGCTTAGATCGCTTAGATCCATTTGTGATTTCAATTTCATGGTGTCCTCCAAAACTTTCCCTGTTCAAAAACCCATGAATGAATTTATTATTAGATACAGTTATTCATGGTGTCCTCCAAAACTTTCCCTATTCAAAAACTCATCTTCAACCTCTTACAGTTATTAGATACCTTTGAAGATGAGTTTTTGACCTCTAGGGAGAACATTAGTAAGAGGTTGAAGAAGAGATTTAAGGTCTTGATTCTATATAAAGTGATTCTGTAGGCTGTAGCAGCAACAACCCTCCTTCATTTCCCTTCTCTGCCGATTCAACAGAAATTCAATTAGTAATCAAAACCCTGTAATTCCACAATTCAAACCCCTAATAGTGAACCTTACTTTCTTCTCAGATTCACTTTATTACCATCTCGATTGCATCTCTATCTCACAGATCCACCTTCAACTGATTTCAAAATCAAACTTTAAATAACTCTCAAATCCAAAAACTCGATCTAATTATCTTCAACCTCTAGGGAGCACTAGCAACACCCTGTGAAATAAAGATGGAGGTGGTGAGGAGGCGCAGTGAAAAGAAAGAGACAGTGGAGAAAAAGAGACGAGGAGGAAGAAATGAAATCTTCGCTAGGGTTTGTTAATTTTATATCCTAAACGAACGAATGTGATTAATCCTATATAATCTGACGATGGAAATTAAGCATAACTTAATACTGTAACCAGCCAAGCCGGGCGCGGGTTACAGGTTGTACCCACGGTTTTACGGGCGGGGCCGGGTAACCCGTTTTCACACAAACCAGCATTTCTCCAACCCTAGCCCGGCTTGTTTAGACACCCAGCCAAGCCGGGCGGGGTTTTTTACGGGCCAGTCGGGTCAATCCGCGGGTCAATCTGCGGGTTTTAAGAAAACATGACCTGAGTTGAAAGAATGACCCTCATTCAGATATTACCAGAATTAGACCTGAGTCTCTCGTTCGCATGAACTTAGATGGATTATATCTCGATCTTATCATCTCATGTCCAGATATTACCGTAGTTAGACATGAGCTTCTCATTCGGATGAACTGAGACGAAATTTATCGATTTGAACATCCTGTGTTCGAAGATTACTAAAGTAGACATGAGTTTCTTATCGGGATGAATCAAGACAAAATATATCATAATTGAACATCCCAAGTTCAAAGATTACTAGAATTAGACCTGAGTTTCTCATTCGGATAAACTGGAGCCGAAATATATCAGATTTGAACATCCCAGGTTCAAAGATTACTAGAGTTAAACCTGAGTTTCTCATTCGGATGAACCGGAAGTCAAATTTATCGATTTGAACATCCCATGTTCAAAGATTACTAGAGTTAGACTTGAGTTTCTCACTCGGATGAACTAGAGACGAAATATATCGAATTGAACATCCTGTGTTCGAAGATTACTAGAGTTAAACCTAAGTTTCTCATTCGGGTGAACTCAAGATGAAATTTATCGATTTGAACATCCCACTTTCAAAGATTACTAGAGTTGGACCCGAGTTTCTCATTCTGAGAACCGAAAGATGAAATATATCAAAATTGAACATCTCAGTTCAAAGATTACTAGAGTTGGACCCGAGTTTCTTATTCGGGTGAACTCAAGATGAAATTTATCGATTTGAACATCCTGTGTTCAAAGATTACCGGAGTTAGACTCGAGTTTCTCATTCGGTGAACCGAAAAATGAAATATATCGTAATTAAACATCCCAAGTTCAAAGATTACTAGAGTTGGACTCGAGTTTCTCATTCGGAGGAACCAAGATGAAATTTATCGATTTGAACATCCCATGTTCGAAGATTACAAGAGTAGACTTGATTTTCTTATTCGGATGAACTCAAGACGAAGTATATAAGAATTCAACATCCCATGTTCAAAGATTACTAGAATTAGACCGAGTTTCTCATTCGGGTGAATCAAGATGAAATATATCGGATTTCAACATCCCGTGTTCAAAGATTCATAGAGTTGGACCCGAGTTTCTAATTCGGGTGAACTCGAAAATGAAATATATCGAATTAAACATCCCAGTTCAAAGATCATCTCAGTTCAAAGATTACTAGGTTAGACCCGAGGTTCTCGTTCGGATGAACAAGAGACGAAATATATCAGATTCGAACATCACAGGTTCAAGGATTACTAGAGTTAGACCTGAGTTTCTCGTTCGAATGAACTGGAGACGAAATATATCAGATTCGAACATCACAGGTTCAAAGATTGCTAGAGTTAGATCTGAGTTTCTCGTTCGGATGAAATTTATCATATTCGATCATCCCAGGTTCAAAGATTGCTAGAGTTAGACCTGAGTTTCTCGTTCAAATGAACGGAAAACGAAATTTATCAGATTTGATCATCCCAGGTTCAAAGATTACTATGTTAGACCCGAGTTTCTCGTTCGGATGAACTGGAGACGAAATATATCAGATTCGAACATCACAGATTCAAAGATTACTAGAGTTAGACCTGAGTTTCTCGTTCGGATGAACTGAAGACGAAATATATCAGATTCGAACATCACAGGTTCAAAGATTGCTAGAGTTAGATCTGAGTTTCTCGTTCGGATGAACTAAAGACGAAATATATCAGATTCGAACATCACAGGTTCAAAGATTGCTAGAGTGAAGACAAAATATATCAGATTCTAACATCACAAGTTCAAAGATTGCTAGAGTTGGACCTGAGTTTCTCGTTCGGATGAACTGAAGACGAAATATATCAGATTCGAACATCACAGGTTCAAAGATTGCTAGAGTTGGACCTTTGTTTCTCGTTCGGATGAACTCAAGACGAAATATATCAGATTCGAACATCACAGGTTCAAAGATTGCTAGAGTTAGACCTGAGTTTCTCGTTCGGATGAACTAAAGAAGAAATATATCAGATTCGAACATCAAGGTTCAAAGATTGCTAAAGTTAGACCTGAGTTTCTCGTTCGGATGAACTGAAGACGAAATATATCAGATTCGAACATCACAGGTTCAAAGATTGCTAGAGTTAGACCTGAGTTTGTCGTTCAGATGAACTTAAGACGAAATATATCAGATTCGAACATCACAGGTTCAAAGATTGCTAGAGTTGGACCTGACTTTCTAGTTCGGATGAACTGAAGACGAAATATATCAGATTCGAACATCACAGGTTCAAAGATTGCTAGAGTTAGACCTGAGTTTCTCGTTCGGATGAATCAAGACGAAATATATCGATTCGAACATCACAGTTCAAAGATTGCTAGAGTTGGACTCCGGTTTTTCGTTCGGATGAATCAAGAAGAAATATATCGATTCGAACATCACAGTTCAAAGATTGCTAGATTTGGACTCGAGTTTCTCGTTCGGATGAACTAAAGACGAAATATATCGATTCGAACATTACAGTTCAAAGATTGCTAGAGTTGGACCCGAGTTTCTTGTTCTTGATGAAGTGAAGACGAAATATATCAGATTCGAACATCACAGGTTCAAAGATTGCTAGAGTTAGACCTAAGTTTCTCGTTCGGATGAACTGAAGACGAAATTTATCAGATTCGAACATCACAGGTTCAAAGATTGCTAGAGTTAGACCTGAGTTTCTCGTTCGGATGAACTGAAGACGAAATATATCATATTCGAACATAACAGGTTCAAAGATTGCTAGAGTTGGACCTGAGTTTCTCGTTCGGATAAACTGAAGACAAAATATATCAGATTCGAACATCACAGGTTCAAAGATTGCTAGAGTTAGACGTGAGTTTCTCGTTCGGATGAACTGAAGACGAAATATATCAGATTCGAACATCACAGGTTCAAAGATTGCTAGAGTTAGACGTGAGTTTCTCGTTCGGATGAACTGAAGACGAAATATATCAGATTCGAACATCACAGGTTCAAAGATTGCTAGAGTTGGACCTGAATTTCTCGTTCAGATGAACTGAAGATGAAATATATCAGATTCGAACATCACAGGTTCAAAGATTGTAGAGTTAGACTTGAGTTTCTCGTTCGGATGAACTGAAAACGAAATATATCCGATTCGAACATCATAATATTTATTGCACAAATTTCCATTAAGGGTAATATGGTCATTTTCAATATCCGTAATATTTACTTTACTTATTTCCGATAAAGGTAGTCTGGTCATTTTCATAATCTCCATAGTATTTATTGCACAAAATTTATAGTAAGGGTATTATGGTCATTTTCACAATTTGTAATATTTACATTATTTATTTCCAATAAGGGTAGTCTGGTCATTTTCATAGTCTCCGTAATATTTATTACACTTATTTCCAGTAGGGGTAATATGGTCATTTTCACAGTTTGTCATATTTACGTTACTTATTTTCGATAAGGGCAATCTGGTAATTTTCACAATCTCCATAATATTTATTGCACTTATTTTCAGTAAGGCTAATATGGTCATTTTTATTGTCTGTAATATTTACTTTACTTATTCCCGATAAGGGTAGTCTGGTCATTTTCACAGTCTCCATAATATTTATTGCACTTATTTCCATTAAGGGTAATATGGTCATTTTCACATCCTGTAATATTTTACTTTACCTTTTTTTGATAAGGGTAGTCTGGTTATATTCATAGTCTCCATAATATTTATTGCACTAATTTCCACTAAGGGTAATATGGTCATTTTCACAGGCTATTATATTTACTTTACATATTTCTGATAAGGGTAGTCTGGTCATTTTCACAGTCTCCATAATATTTATTACACTTATTTCTATTAAGGGTAATATGGTCATTTTCACAGTCTGTAATATTTACTTTACTTATTTCCAATAAGGGTAGTCTGGTTATTTTCACAGTCTCCATAATTTTTATTACACTTATTTCCAATAAGGGTAATATGGTAATTTTCAGTATGTAATATTTACTTTACTTATTTTTGATAAGGGTAGTCTGGTCATTTTCATGGATTACCAGAGTTTGACCTGAGTTTCTCATCCGGATGAACTGGAGATGGAATATATCAGATTTTGACTGGGTAAAGGAAAAGAGTAAAGAGAAAACCAAATTGGTTTTTTCTAAGTCTTGATTTTTTTGCTAAGTCAAGGGTTGTTTGACTGGGTCCTGATTATTTTGGACACAAAATATAAAGATTTTATTATAATTAGAAAAAGAAATTAATATTTTGTATTTAGAAATTTAATGTAATTGTTAGGTTTGTTTAACTGTTGGTGTGGTAGGGATATACAAAATCACAAGAGTTGTAAAGTTGGGGTGGTTTTTGGTGTGTAGGAAAATAAGTGGGTGGAAGTATCAATTGGATTATAAGTTTTTTTTTGCTAGGTCAAAATGGTTTATTAAGCAAAAAAACGTAATTACAAGAATTACAAAATGGAAGGCCCAAGGCCTCCCCACCCCCATAAACCAAAGGGGAGTAAAATAACATCAAAATAGCTAACAAAATAAACTCCTAAACACAAATAACTAACAAAAAAAGGAAACTAGGATTTTAAAATTCAAGTTCCTCCACTATTTTCTTTGTTCTTATTTTTCATATTTGGAGTCTTCATTCTTTTTGATTGAGCTTGTATTTCCTTGAAATACTCCTTTCGGAAAAAATAAATCCTTCAGAAACTTTAGTTGAATATCAAATTTTGTTATTGAACAAAAAACTTCATGCTCCTCCCTGGTTAAATGATTAGTAGAAAAATCCACAGGCCCAGCAACACTGTCCGTGTTTTGATTGTTATTTGGCTTGTGAAGAAGCCCAATATTTCCATTGTGATCTTCACGGTCAGTGTCCTGTCTTGTATTCTCCCTATTGTTATGTCATTGCAAAGAAAGCATTGTGCGCAAACAATAGAACTCCCTGGTCTTACGAGAATTTTCTCGATCGCCCTTTTGTTATCCCCTGTCCCCCGTCCTATGGGCGCTCACCCCACTTCTTACCTTTAACACCCGAGGTTGCCTGTTCAACTGAAAAAACTTCATCTGAACTTGAATCACTTTCATCATCATCAACATTCTCATTTAAACCTTCCTCATTCTGGAGCACACTAAATTTGTTAGGGGATAAAACTACTCCAGAATTAGTTGGTTGCTTAGTAGGAGTTATTTACTTAGCAGGTATAGTGGATTTCTTAGATTATGCAGCCTGCTTAGCTTTCAAATCCTAAGATGCCTTTCGTAATTCATCTTCAGCTTTTGCAAGGTCATCTTCCAGTTTTTTGGTTGACTCCAAAGCAGCACGCTCCTCATCACTCAGCACAACAATAGTTGTTTCAGCATCATTATAAGTTGATTCAATATTTTGTTTACCTGGTTTTCTATGTTTCACCTCTTTCCAAACTTGTTTTGCAGGTTTCTCAATACGTACCAGCTGTTTCTCAGATTCCATAGAAGGATGCGACTTCGCAAGCTTCTTTTTTGCACTCATCATCCTCATGCCCAATAATATTACATATGAAACAAAATTTTGGATAGTGTTGAATATCAATGTATCGCGTAACTTCCTTCCGCCAGCTGAAAGATGAATACGTTCTGGAATATGTTTGGCGAAATCTATGTCGACAAGCACAGCAGCAAAATGGCCATACTCAAGATCAAGAGTTCTTTGATCTACCACTATAGGTGTTCCGAGAGCTTTCCCCATCGTCAACAAAGATCTCTCAGTCCACAGCTCCATGTGAAGACCCGAAAATCTTACCCATGTAGCAGCATGGGACGTTCGCTGTTTCTCTGGGTTGAAACCCGGATACCAGTCAATCATCTTTAACTGTTGTTGATTTACCATCCATTTTGATCCATGGATCATCTCCTTGTCTGCTTCAATTGTTAACCTTACAATGAAAAAACCTTTACTCATAGGAATAAAGTTGCATTGAATGGAAGAAAACTTTCATTGCTCCATTAGGGTTTGTTTAACCTCGCTGAACTTCAGGCCTGTAAAATCAAGTCTCACAGTGAGACTGTGTTGAAAACGCTTGCATCCCTCTTGAAACAGATCCGTAGGTATTTCCAGAGCTGGCTCTCCCTCTTTGAGAGTAGGGTTTGGTAACGTTGATAAATCAATGGTGGTAGGGTTTAGGGTTTTCCTTCCCTTTACCGTATCAGCAAAAGAAATAGGTTTGACAAGATTTGGATTTGAGCTTGTAGGATTGGTAACCGAAGTTACAATCATCTTGAATCAAACAAAGTTGAACAAGCAAATCAAAAAACGTGAAAGAAAAAAAACAAAAACTCAAAATCGCCAGAGAAAAATGATTTTTCTCTCTCCTCACATGGTTCTCATGTACCTATCGAGGGCTTTTCAATTTGGATTATAAGTGTTGGTGTAAAAAAAAATCACCAACAAATATTATAGTTACTTTTCTGAATTTGATATACTGTCACGATTATAAAAATTCTCAACAGTTATACTTGTTACAGGAATTATTACAGGTGTATCAGTGACTCAAAAAGAATCTGTGACAGCTTACACTGTGAAATAATTCTTGATTTGGTGTAGGGGCCACTAATAAAACAAAATAGAGTCACCAAAACCTCAAATGAATTCGCCCCTTATCTCTCGTTTTTCATAATGGCGAATCTATCCTTAACAATCGGTAGTTGAATTTGCAGTCGGTAGTTTCATGATGTTCGTTATCTACCGATTGTGATAGTAGCCTCAAATTCTAAATTTTCAAAAACTAATAAAATTTTGAATTTCTCTACTTTCACAATCGGTAGTTTCGAAATGTTCATTATCTACCGATTGTGACGGTAGCTCCAAATTCTAATCTTTCAAAAGCTAATAAAAATTCGAATTTCTCTATTTTCATAATCGGTAATTTCATGATGCTTATTATCTACCGATTGTACAATCGGTAGTTTCGGGATATTCATTGTCTACTGATTGTGACAGTAACCCCAGATTCTAATTTTTTTCAAAAGCTAATAAAATTTCGAATTTCTCTACTTTCACAATTGGTAGTTTTGTGATGTTCATTATCTACCGACTGTGACAGGAGCCCCAAATTCTAATGTTTCAAAAGCTAATAAAATTTCGAATTTCTCTACTTTCATAATCGGTAATTTCGTGATGTTTATTATCTACCGATTGTACAATCGATAGTTTCGGGATGCTCATTATCTACTGATTGTGATAGTAGCCCCAAATTCTAATTTTTTCAAAAGCTAATAAAATTTCGAATTTCTCTACTTTCACAATTGGTAGTTTAGTGATGTTAATTATCTACTGATTGTGATAGTAGCCCCAAATTCTAATTTTCAAAAGCTAATAAAATTTCGAAATATCTCTACTTTCACAATCGGTAGTTTCGTGATGTTCATTATCTACTGATTGTCATAATATCCCTAAATTCTAAATTTTCAAAAGCTAATAAAATTTCGAATTTATCTACTTTCACAATTGGTAGTTTCGTGATGTTCATTATCTACCGATTGTGATAGTAGCCCCAAATTCTAGTTTTTCAAAAGCTATTAAAATTTCGAATTTATCTACTTTCATTATCAGTAGTTTCGTGATGTTCGTTATCTACCGATTGTACAATTGGTTGTTTCGGGATGTTCATTATCTATCGATTGTGGTAGTAGCCCCAAATTTTAATTTTCTAAAAACTAATAAAATTTCGAATTCCTTTACTTTCACAATCGGTAGACACGGGTGGATGATTGATAGATGCAATATTTGCACTAGTTATGTACTCAAATGCTTTGCTTTATTGGTAGTTTTTGTATTATTATGCTTTGATTTTGTTTGTTTTTGAGTTTCTTAGGTGTTTGAGGATATCTTAACCAAAAGGGAGTGGAACTCGTTTAAATCCGGGATTTCTTCGCACCACCTTAAAGAGGACGAAAATACAAAGGCAAAAAACGAGGTTATTTTGATATCGTATGAAGAAGTTACAAGCAAAGGAAGTGAGTCAATGTTGTGAAAGGAGAACAAAGCACATAATTGTTGAAGACATCTACTGTCTTACTATGGGCACCCTTTCTCAATATTTAGAGCAGCCGTATTAAGGCATCCCTATTTTTGTTAGGGTCTGCCACCTCATTCATCACGTAACCAACGGGACCGTGGTTTAATGGCTTTGGAGCTTGGCCTGAGCTCATGGTGATTGCAATTGTGACTTGCAAAACTCTCTCCGCCGTTACAATTAGTTCTTTCTGCTTATTATTAACATCATGCACAAAAGTTACAGGCTGAAAGTCAGCTTTAGATGATAAGAGAAAAGCACCAGGCGCGTAAATTAACATAATCAAATGCAGCACACCTTCTGTTTGATTCTTTCTGTGGCTGCAGGTTTAATTCTATACATAATCTCATACGCCACAACAACAACGTCCAGTAATAAGCGTGGTGTTTCTTCCATCTTGCATGAAAGAAACATGCTCACCGTTGCTATTGTCTGCCATTCATTGTTTACATGAGATTGACGCATATAAAACCGATGGCATAACATCATTGCAATTGTTATTGTAACATGTGGTCTGCATTATAAACCCAAAATTGATATCAGTTTGCATAATCCTAACACGAATTAGAACTCCATGTAGATAACAATTAGCTATACTAACTGAAAGTATTAACATTTTCAGTAATACTTACATTTTGAGCTTCATGCCCAAGTCCTGAAGAAATGAACAGTATAATTTTCGCAGCTCTGACTCTTTCTCAAAGTCAATCCCGTCCTTTCTTGAAGGTGAATGATCATCTATCTCAGTTTTACTAAAGTACCATCCAGTGGTGCCTCTTTCCATGCTCGCAGATCAATTTTGTACTTAATAAAACAAAAACAGATACATATCACATTACAGAGAAATCCTAGAAAAACTTAACATAACAAAAAGAATCATGGAACCGAAGAATTGCTTTTAAACAACGTAAATAACAAACGAACAGACATCAGAACAGTAGATGATCAAATTAGTTGGGATGTTTAACCAGTTATAACCTACAGCTGTATAACAATTATATGGTCCGTGTTGGGGGAAACAGGAGATGGGGTCAGGTTAATGTCATGTATTCTCCTTGGAAGATAAAACGGCTAATCTAGAATTCTATTGAAATTAAAGACGGGATCCATGTTTCTTCTTCTCCTCTTTTGTTATGTATAGTATTTATTTTTCATGTTTTATAGAACTAAATGAAGTGTCCTTACTAAAGAAACCTACAGTAATGGAGCGGATGATGGGAATCGAACCATGTCCCCATTCTAGCCACTGAACAGCAGCCCTTACAATAATTTTTCATGATAGGATACCCTTATCCCCAAAGTTTAAAACAATCTGTACTGTACTCAGTACAAATTGGAAACAGAATACCATGAATTATAACTCTGGTTCCTAATGAACACGGCCTCTTCTACTTAGCTAACAATAATCTTTTCATTAATGAATAAGGGAAGGTTCTTACAACTTAAATAGCAATCATTAACCTAACTCAAACGGACAGATAGTGCACACCTAGCACTATCTGATCGGGTAAACACTAACCAATCCCTACTCTAGTTATTACAACACACAGAGAATGATAAGGGCAGACCGGATGCCCCTTAAATAGCAGATAGACTATGACATTGCCCTCTTCTGAAAAATATCCTTGTCCTCAAGGATAAAATTTGGATAGTGTGATCTGATGGAGGTAAGGTCTTCCCATGTAGCATCTTCAGGGCAAGAATTGGTCCATTGGATAAGCAGTTGTCGATGAAGTTGTTTGCCAAGTAGAATAGTTGTGGAGTCAAGGAATTTCTCAGGTGTCATTATAACTTCACCAGTATGATCAACAATAGGCATAGTAGGTGATGGAATATGCTTCTAGCCAATGTGCATTTTCAGTTGGGACACATGGAAAACAGGGTGAATCCTGGCATGTGATGGAAGCTGTAAGGCCACTGAGCCAATTTTCTGCACCACAGGAAAGGGACCATAGAACTTTGCTGAGAGCTTAAAATTTTTTCTCAAGGAAACTGAAGCCTGTCTATATGGTTGAAGCTTTAAGTAAACCATGTCTCCCACAGCAAAGACCATGTCAACTATGGATTTGTCAGCAAAAAATTTCATCCTTTCTTGGGCTTTATGGAGAGATTCCTTGAGAATGTGCAACATGGCATCTTTGTCTTTCAAATAAGTTTCAACAACAGCCACTGTAGTTGTTGCAGTTGAGGGAAAGGCCATGTGAGGAGGCAGATAACCATATAGTACTTGAAAAGGGGACAACTTAAGGCTAGTATGAAAACTAGTGTTGTACCACCATTCAGCTAAGGAGAGCCAGTGAGACCATTGAGTTGGTTTATGACCTGTAATGCACCTCAGATAGGTTTTTTTATTTTTTTTGGTAAGTCCAAAATGTATTAATGAATAGTAAGAAAAGAGGTCAGAGAAACCCAAAAAACTTACTAATTACTTGAAACGAAAATAAGATACATTAGGCAATTCAATAGACAAGAGAAAATCGGGCATATTATCATAACTAAGACCTTCCCCTTCATCTAACACGCAACCCCTTTTGGCTAAACAATCAGCTGCAAAGTTTGCTTCTTTATAGGAATGAATAAAACGAATGGAATCGTATCTTGCCCTCACGGCCATCCATCTTGGTCTAAGGAACCAAGGCACAACAACGTCATCACTAGAGAAAACCAAAACAGCACTCATGGAATCTGTTCTTATACAAATATTGCCAACTCCGAACTTAACAGCCCATTCCAAACCAATAATAACACAAAATAATTCATCCAAGTAATTAGTTTGCACACCAAAACCAACACTCATAGCTCCAAGCACATTAGCATTGGCATTACGAACAACCACTCCAGCACCCGTCCTTCCAGGATTACCTCGAGCCGCTCCATCACAACATAACATCAGCTCATTATTTTGCGGAGGCTCCCAAAAGCATTCTATGGGATCAAAATGCTTTACCTGCCTATGACGAACTCTAAAGAAATATAGGATCCACAAGTCATCTTGAGAGTTAAACATACAACCCTTAAGCCGAATAGAGTACTCTTGAATCTGATTAAACACCTTCTTTTGAAAAAATAACCAACTTACTCTTTGGTTGCCGTAGACAAAACCATTACGGGTCATCCAAAGCTCCGAGCGAATAACTAGAATCGCAAGTATCCAAAGATCCTTGATCATCCTACTTTTACCTTTTGTTGCTTTGTAAGAGGTTGTTAAAATCTGATGCGGAAGAATACCAAACACGTCCGAAATCCAATTCCAAGCTTTAGCCGCAAAGGAACAAGACCACAAAATATGATCCAGCGACTCTTCTTGGTTGTTACATAGGCAACACTTATTAACAACATGATACTTAAATCGTGATTTTACCTTGTCCAAAGTAGCACACGCCCCACGCAAAATCTTCCAATTTCTGGCAGCTAGAGCAGGATGCACCGAAGTCCGCCATAACAGATTTGTTCCCTCAAGAGCAGGTTGCCTTGAACGAACCAGCTCCTTAGCAGAACGAACTAAAAAGTTCACTTTGTAATCTGGTTTCCACACCCTGTAGTCAGCACCTCCCATTGGAATTGGAAGGTTATTTAAATCAACACCCGCTTCCAACAAATTCAAACGCACAATGTCAGTGAATACCCACGCCCCATCATGAATAAAATCACTAACTAACAAGTTACGATCCAGATTTGCCTGCCCAATAGCATCAACGATACATCCTTCCGCACACCAAGCATCGAAATACAAAGAGGTACTCCTGCCATCACCAATCAACATCCTAGAATTGGACTGAACCTCACTATGAACCCATGTGAAACCCGGCAGAATGGAAGATTTCATGTAACCTACCAATTGACCATTACGGCCAAAGAATTTTGCACGCATAAAACGAGCCCAAGCCTTGTTAGAGTTACAAATATTCTAGCAAAGCTTCATAAGCATGGCTTTGTTCATAACCCGCATACGAGAGATTCCAAGGCCACCTTCCTTATAAGGATCACAAATTTTGTCATAAGCAACTACAAAAGATCTACTTACTGTAGAATCCCCTGACCATAAGAAATTTCGAATAGCAGTCTCACATTGATGGATGAATTTTCTAGTCCATTTGTAAACAGCCATATTGTGAATAAAATAACTCGCAATTACTGACTTAACCAACACCACTCTATCTTGGAACGAAAGCATTCTCCCCTTCCAACCTCAGATAGGTTTCTAGACAAGAGTTCACCCTCTCTGATTGGCCATCAGTTTGGGGGTGATATGATGTACTGAGATTCAAGCTGGTGCCCAATGATTTAAACAGCTGTTGATGGTGGATTTTCGTTTAAGGTTAAATTTGTAAAATCCGAAAAAATTATGCGTTGACATCTTGTAAAAGATAAAGCCATTAATAAGTGTTGGATACTCCCTCACTTAATTCACCAAGAATGGAGCATGAGGCAACAATCCCATTATGTGAATACATGAAATTCCTCCAGGTTGGAGCATGTGGCAACAATCCCATCCTGTGAATTTCTAATCAGCCTTGTATTTCCAGTACTCATTATCAGTGTGGCATGACGACTGAGTGTTACTCTTACAGAGTAACACGAACCTCCAAGTATTATAATGAAACCATGTACGAAATACCCGTACAGGCTGACTCTCGGTGTGTTATACTAGTGGTAGGTCTGTAAAGATGTGTTTTTCCTACGTATAACTGCAAGTGCACAGGCCTATTGGAGGCAAGGGCAAGCACATGTCGATCCCACAGAGAAATGGTGTATGCTTAAGTGATCTAAGAGATTCTTCTAACTGATTTCTATCAAGTGACAAAGATGTTTTGTTTGATGTTGTCGATACGACTGAGTTGTGTTGTTGTGACTCTAAACTAAGGCACTAATAATCAAAAGGTGTTGTAACAAATGGTGAGAGGCACTAGGGTGATCAAATCCACCCTCTGATCTTATATCAAAACAATGCAAATTTTCACTTTGTTCTACTGCCTTCCTTGAAGGCCTTAATTGGATAATTGATGAACTAAATCTCCTTACCTACCCCTAGTATCACTGGTCTTCTTACGCATCCGGTGATCACAGCAAATTTAGTTCAATAGTTCACTATTTCCCTAAACAATATACACACTAAGAACAATTTGATAATCTACTTGCTTCATATTAAATCAAAGGGTTTCATTTACACCCTAGTTTAATTGCTTAGAACATTATGCAGAAATAAAATCAAATTGAAATTAAAATTGCAAAACTAAAAACCTAAAACATGTTGTCCTTTCTCTTACATCCAAAACATCCATTTTTATCTCACAAATCACTCAAAAAGTAGCAATTGACAAACACCCAAACCTCTATCATCTATGAATTCGGCTCTGGTACGCCATGCAGGGGCTGTTGTACAAACCCTAGTTTCAATTATCTCTCACTTAGCTTCTAGGGTTAGAGAAGCTATGTAAGAGATAAATAACACTAGGAGCGGCGAAGCAGGCAACTGTGGTGGCTCTGATGGATGTGGCAGGGGATGGAGATGGCTCTGCAACTCTGGTCTGGTCGGGAGAAGAAGGGGAGGTAAGGGTTTCTCTGAGTTTGGTCGGGTGAGGGAGAAGAAAGAGAAATGAAATGAGAAATGAGGTGTTGGTCGATGGGTGAAGGGTTTGATGGCTATGGTGTGAAGCGGGTGTAGCGAAGGGTCGATGCGATGGGTGGAGCGACCGTAGGATGCATATGATGGAGATCTCAACGGCTCAGGGTGATGTGCGGTTTTGGTGTTGAGCGGAGCAAAGAATCTTCGATGAGAAGGATGGAGCGAGCGTTGGATGAGGATGGATGAAATCTTCACGGCTCGTAATGAATCGGGTTCGGATCCTGGTCGTGGCTAGCTCAAGCCCATGTCTTGTAAGTTGGGTTGCAACCGATGCGCGCGCGGCTTTGGCTTTATGCTCCATAGACGCTTGCCTCCAATTTTCTGCTCTTTTGGCTCCTCCATTTCTCTGAACTTTATTCACTACCTAAAAACACAAAATTAATTAGTACAAATATTTATTCTTGAAACAAAGAAAATACAGAATCTGGGATAATATCTGATTTCTGAGTACAAAAAATGAATTAAATGCCAATAAATAGATGTAGAAATATGCAATATTTGGCACTCATCAAATACCCCCAAACCTGAATTTTACTTGTCCTCAAGTGAAACATAAATTAAGAAATCCTAACTATACCACCGTCGCTGGTCTCTCGAATGCATTTAGCGTATGCACTAAGCCTTTAAACCCCTAGGTGTCCCTAGTGGACGAGTTGTAGTCTCGTGAGGGTTTACCAGAGGTGTACCCACAAAACCTTCTCCAACTTCGTAGTGTAAAAGAGTCTCAAGCATCCAAGGAGCTATGAGGACATAGAGTTTCGCATGCTAGTAACACGAAGTTAGAACTACCAAAGAACGCCTTCTCATCCTTAAGTGCCGAGCGAGAAATAACCATACCATATGAAAGAATTCGGATTCGATTGTGATCATAAGCCTCGACTTCGCCCTCACCATTAGGGTTTTATGATAATTGCACTCAAAAAGACCGCTTTTTTAGTCTCTCATGTGTGCAGCAGGAATAAAGAGAGAAATCCCGCACACGTTGTAGGTAAGAAGGATAACCTTCCGAAATAATTTCTGAGACTCCACGAAGTGTGGACAAAAAGAATCTTTTCTCGATGATCTCTAAGAAAGGAAATCAACCATTAGCAAGGGTGGGAGTACTCACTTACCTTCTCACCCGATCGGCAATTAATATCACTCTCTCACAAAGATTCATAGAAACGTCTTCAATCTTCGGTCTTCAAATGTTGATGACGAACTTCTGAACTTCACAAAAACTTGACAAACATTTTTTTTTTTTTTTTTTTACAAGAACATACATGACATGAAAATAACAATAAAACAGTAAAACTCAATTTTTCACAAACTTCATTAATTCTCATCTTCTTTTGTTTTCTTTTCTTTGTTGCACATAAACCTTGGACTATTTCAACTTTTCTTCAAATATGCTCTATGAATCATTGATGTTGTTGAGAGGGAGAGAGTGATGCTAACCGCAAATCGGTATTTAGAAGAAGTTTTCATCTTTAAACGTCACCTCATGATTGACGGAATTAGCACTCAAGAGATCAAAAATAGAGCCAAAGTGGTGCGAAGTTGGGTAGCTCACCATTCCTACCCGGAATTGACGTACGGTGACACACACTCTAACAGATTTTTTAGAAAGTCACAAAAACTGAAGGTTGGTGCCTCGCTTGATGTAAAATGGGTAGTCTCCACTATGGGTGATCACAATTCTACTACCAAATATCTAAACAAAGACCTAATTAGCCCTCCTATGGTTAAATCCAACTTTAACGCTCTAATCAACTAAGAAACCCGATTGTGTTCTCCAATACTTCCAAGTTCTGTTATTTCGGTCAGACTCTATGTAAACATAGCTAGAAGCATGCTAGTTGTAGTAGCAGGATTTCCCACACTACACCCCTTACTCGATTTTGCTTAATTAATCCATTGAAAGATGTAAGATCAAGAATATTTATTGATTGAATTCATGAAATGTTTACATAGGAAAATAGAATTACACTTAGAAATTAAAGCATGCCTAAACTTTCTCTCTCCTAATGACTTGCCCAACAATTCCAAAGAGATCTCTCCCTTTTACAAACTCATTTAGCCCTTTATATAGGGTAATACATAGTGGATGACAGCTAAGTTACCCTTTATTTTCGGGAATGTCTCCGCGAAGTGTCGCATGCACAAACATTCACTCTCGCGACACTTCTTAACCCTCGCTATGTTTTGCCCGTCGTTATTCATTGCGTCGTTTATTTTAGCTCCTGCGACTCCTTCGCGATGTCAGTCGTTTATTAGTCCCGCGAACCTTGTTTGTTGCGATATTACGATCCTACATCTTGCCTCTTTTTCCTTGAATATTGCTTGACAAGCGATCTTTAAGGAAAAATCTATTGGTAGCGATCTTTGATTTTTGTTGATGAAGGAACGAGCAAAAGAATACTTTCCTTGAAAAGTACGTACTTGCCTCTATTCTTTTGCAAAGTTCCGAAGCTTCTTTGAGAAGTATCGTCTCCTATCTCTCCTCATATTTCTCCTGCGAAGGGAAGAGTATCATGAGATTTTTACGATATTGTTGCCGCGACCGCTTATCTTTATCTGTTTCAGTTTTGTACTTTTACACGAATTTTGATTATTAATGTCTTTTCTTGACACGTCTCTTTCAACCGCTTATTCTTGACCATTCATGTCTCTTTTCGCATTAAATGACCTCGTTTTTCTCGAGGATCTTTTCCCTATATATAGTTTTCTTTTCCCCTCCTTTTCATCTTTTAGTTTTTCTCTGCAACTTTTCTTTGACTCTCTCCTTCCGCAATTTGCGCACCTGCTACTACAAATCTTCTCTTCGTCCTTTCTGGCGCTGATCCTAACCTTTAACATCCCATCCATTCCCATACTGATAATGGCTTCCATTAGTCGTGCATACAAAGCTTCTTTTGATGAAGTTCAACGAAGTTGCTCGAAAAGGGTTTTACTCTATCGACCATTCCCGATCAAGAACCTTCATCTATCCTTTCTGCAAAAAGCTGTTTTCATCATCAATGTGATGATCAAAAATTATAGTCTCGCTAGGTCACTTCTCAGGACTTCCCATTCCCTTATACAATCCCGAGATGCCCTTATTTTATGAAATCTTGGCCCATGAAAAATTCTCTCTGGCCGTTTATCAATTATGTGGCGATTGCATTCGCCTAATGCTTGAGTTCGAACCGTAGGCGGGGCAAAGGATCTTTATATCCTAATTCTCGTTAGAAACCCCGACAGATTGGAAATAAATGCCGAGAAATACACTATAGAGAACTTTTTGAAAATTATTCATAAAGATGAGGAATGTGAAATCTCTTGGGGCATTCGCCTCGAAAAGAAGGATAATGTTCCCGAGGATAAATTACTCATGCAAGATATTGACTGGCACCCGGCAATAATACTTCTCCTCGCCACTCCAAGGATGAGAAGTGGTGGGTTGTACCCCTTGATTTTAAATGGCCCTTACATCGCGGGCTCGCATATTCTTCCTGCAAATCTCGCAGGATATCACCCTTGGGAATTCAAATGGCCTGATAAGGCAAAAGAGGTATGTTGTCCACTTCAGATCTTGCCCTCGCAACTTTCTTTTTATATTTGCTGAGTTTGTGGAATTTTTAGATCAACAAATTGAGAAGAATCTATAAGGATAATCCGTCGGAGAATACTCTGGCGATACTTCGATCGCTACAATATTGTTGCCTCCATTTCTTATCTTTAACCGTGTGCGAAAGTTTCCTCTGCTTTCTTATCTTTTAATTGCAAGGTTGGAGTTGAAGAAGTCAGAGCCGAAGATTAAAAGTAAGGTAAAACCCGCTCGCAAGGGTAAATCTTCTGCCCATTAACTAAGAAGCGAAAGGTCCAATCTTCTTCTCGCCTTAGCTCAAGGTCTGAATCTTCTGACGAGGATAACCATGACTCGAATCCTTCTCTCGCCAAGAAGATTCCGTCGATTTCTATGGATCAGTTATCTAGCATCTTCTCAGATCATGATGCTCCGCTTGAGAGCTTGAATCTGAAAGAACAACTCGCAGAATTTTCCAAGAATTGAAGAACTCGGAACCGAAAAAGAACAACTCAAAAGAATCTCTCCTTCGCGAGAATAAATATTCCAAGTTGAAGAAACAATTTCGACGATGATGTGTTTCTATGAATCCCCTGGTTGCCCCTTCAAGGAGGCGAAACATCGGCCATTGATGTTGTTGAGAGGGAGAGAGTGATGCTAACTCCCAAGATTTCGCAAATCGGTATTTAGAAGAAGTTTTCATCTTTAAACGTCACCCTCATGATTGACGGAATTAGCACTCAAGAGATCAAAAATAGTTGTTGAAAGTGGTGCGAAGTTGGGTAGCTCACCATTCCTACCCTTCCATTTCTTGATTTTCCACTTCTGCTTATCCTCTCTCTCGAATTGACGTCATTCGGCCCCTGGAGTTGCATGTTTCCTTGATTCTCCCTATTCCGACACACACTACTCTAATGCCATTCTCAATTCATGGTTCTGTCTTGTCAAGTTTGCTCTGTTCCTCCTCGCTCTAGTTTTTAGAAAGTCACAAAACCGAAGGTTGGTGCCTCGCTTGATGTAAAATGGGTAGTCTCCACTATGGGTGATCACAATTCTCCTACCAAATATCTAAACAAGACCTAATTCGCCCTCCCTCCTAATGATGGTTAAATCCAACTTTAACGCTCTAATCAACTAAGAAACCCGATTGTGTTCTCCAATACTTCCAAGTTCTCACGTCTTCCTTATTATTTTGCGTCGTTTATTTTAGCTCCTGCGACTCTATGTAAACATAGCTAGAAGCATGCTAGTGACTCTAAAATCTCTAAAAGTTGGAGGTTTTTATGTACATATTTACAAAGAGTTTTTTTTTTTTTTTTTTAACAAAGACTAAAAACAAAGACTAAAAACTCTACATGCAAATGCACCCCCAAACCTAAATCAAACATTGTCCTCAATGTGTCAACAGATGATAAAATTTTAAACAGTCACATACCCAGAGAACTATGTTGAGTAAAGAAAAGGGAAGAGATTACCGGATGTACAAGAGTGTTGCTAAACCAAGGGAGGATGAATGCTTTGAAAGCAAACACCCAAGGGCCAAGACAAAAAGTTTGGTTAGCACACATAAAAATTATGCAAAGAGAAAAAGAAAAAGGGAAAGAAGATGGATTTTTAGTCCATATGTATGTACACAAGTGAACTAGATCAGTCCACGTAGATGGGGTCTTCCAAGTCGACGGTCTCAACTTCTGGTGGAAGATGCTCCATAAATGGTTTCATCTCGACCATTGACCTTGAAGATGTTCTTGGTTGCCGGGTTTTCAACTTCTACAAACTCCATGGGGAAAGACGGTACGTACCAAGAATGGTCCTGACCATCGAGAACGTAGCTTTCCTGGAAACAAATGCAATCTAGTGTTGTACAATAAAACTTTCTGACCCGGGGTGAAAGACTTGCGCAGAATGCGCTTGTCGTGAAACACTTTCATCCTATGTTTGTACGTTTTGGCACTATCATATGCATCATTTCTCAATTCTTCTAACTCATTGAGTTGAAGTTTCCTATGGGTACCAAAACTTATCAAGATCAAAATTCAACTTCTTCACAGCCCAATATGCACGGTGTTCTAACTCAACAGTAGATGACATGCTTTTCCGTACACACACAAGTCTGTAAGGAGACATCCCAATGGGAGTCTTGTATGCAGTTCTATAGGCCCATAAAGCGTCATTTAAGCGCAAAGACCAATCTTTCCTAGAAGGATTGACAATCTTTTTCAAGGATATGCTTAATTTCCCTATTAGAAACTTCTACTTGGCCACCGGGTTTGAGGATGGTAAGGTGTTGCCACTTTGGTTTGAGGATGGTAAGGTGTTGCGACCTTGTGAGTGATTCCATACTTGCGCACTAGTGATTCAAAGGGTCTATTGCAATTAATCCATCGAAATGACTACCTCCATCACCGATTATTGCTCTACGGGTTCCAAAACGGGAGAAAATGTTCTCCTTAAGAAAAGAAAGAACAACTTTATGGTCGTTGGTTTTGGATGCAATGGCCTCTACCCACTTAGAGACATAATCGACAAAGAACAAGAATGTATAACTTACCTTCGAGTTAGAAAATGGACCCATGAAATCAATACCCCAAACATCAAACAAATTAAGTGGCTCAACAATCAAAATGGGTTGTAAGGGCATCATGTTTCTCTTAGTGATACTTCCTAATTTCGACATCG
Organism: Papaver armeniacum; assembly: GCA_023531295.1. Lineage (NCBI taxonomy): Eukaryota > Viridiplantae > Streptophyta > Magnoliopsida > Ranunculales > Papaveraceae > Papaver > Papaver armeniacum. The sequence continues at coordinate 714,497 of JAJJWW010009310.1, read as the reverse complement.
GTCACAAGCAACACAAAATGCATGGCTATCCTTAAACAAGTGTTGGCCAATAGAAACCGCTTTGCAAGATCTTTGCAGCATCTTCTCCGTTTTCTTGGCACTAAAGTGGCCTCCACATGCATGGTCATGACGCAACAATCTTGAAAAGAAAGAGATGACGTCCCTTTGTTCGGAATTGGGGACACATCTCCTAATGATTTGGTCTTGGCAAGTACTTAAACGAGATATGGGTCATCCCAAAGGAAATGTTTAACTTCACCAAGAACTTAGAACGGTCTTGTTTAGACCCATGCAAGGGCATTCTACCTTTAGCAAGGTAGTTCACAATATCAGCAAACCAAGGCATTTCAGACACAAGCATCAATTGCTCATCAGGGAATGATTCCCTAATTAGCACTGATTCATCAGCAGATTCAACATTCAACCTAGACAAGTGAACAACAACAACATTTTCTGACCCTTTCTTATCTCGAATTTCGAGGTCAAACTCTTGTAACAAGAGTATCCATCGAATTAGACGAGCCTTAGCATCTTTCTTAGACAAAAGATATCTCAATGCAAAGCATGGTCGAATAAATGATGACCTTAGACCCTATCGAGATAAGATCTAAACTTATCTAATGCAAACACAACAACTAGCAACTCTTTCTCAAAGAGTGGAATAATTCAATTGAGCATCATTAAGTGTTTTACTAGCATAGTAGATCACATAAGGGAGTTTGTCTACTCACGGCCCAAAACAGCTCCTACAAAGATAGTCAGACGCATCACACATAATCTCAAATGGTAATGTCCAATCAGGAGGTCTGACTATAGGGGCAGATGTAAGGAGAGCCTTCAGTTGCTCCCATGCTTTCTTACAAGCATCATCAAAGACAAATACAACATCTTTTGCAAGAAGATTGCACAGAGGTCGTGAAATTTTACTAAAGTCTTTGATGAATCGGCGGTAAAAACCCGCATGGCCTAGAAATGATCTGATGTCCCTCACAGAATGAGGTTGAGGCAAGTGTTGAATGAGATCAACCTTGGCTTTGTCTACTTCTATGCCTTTTTCCGAGATAATATGCCCTAGGACAATGCCTGAGTTAACCATGAAATGACATTTTTCCCAATTCAAGACCAAACTCTTCTCCTTACACCTAATCAGCACACAAGTGAGGTGATGCAGACACTCATCAAAAGAAGACCCAAACACAGAAAAATCATCCATAAAAATCTCAAGAAACTTATCTACCATGTCGGAAAATATGCTCATCATGCAACGTTGAAAAGTAGCGGGTGCATTGCACATGCCCAAAAGGCATACGACGATAAGCAAATGTTCCATAAGGACATGTAAATGTGGTCTTTTGTTGGTCTTCGGGTGCTATGTGGATTTGGTTGTAGCCGAATAGCCATCTAAGAAACAAAGAGTGACTATGTTTTGCTAACCTTTCCAAAGATTTGGTCAATGAAGGGAAGGGGAAAATGGTCTTTCTTGGTTACTGTGTTCGAGTTTTCTATAATCAATGAAGACTCGCCACCCTGTGGTCACACGGGTGGGGACAAGTTCATTCATCTCATTTTGAACTACGAGAATGCCGGACTTTTTGGGTACTACCCGAATGGGACCGACCCACCGGCTATCGTGGACCGGGTAAATGATACCCACATCAAGCGTTTCAAGATCTCACCCTTGACAACATCTCTCATGTTGGGGTTAAGTCTCCTTTGCATTTCCCTAGATGGTTTAGTGTTCTCCTCAAGATTTATGTGATGCATGCAAATTGTGGGACTTATACCCTTAAGATCGGAGATGGTCCAACCTAAGGCTCCTTTATGCTCTTTAAGTACTTCTAAAAGTTGATTTTCCTGTTCCGTGTCTAAACATGATGCAATAATCACAGGTAAAGTATCAGAAGGACCTAAGAATGCATACTTCAAGGTATCAGGTAATGGTTTCAAATCAAGCTTAGGTGGTGTGTCAAGAGGTGGGGCGATTTGGTATCGTAGAGTGGAAGTGGTTCCACCGCATTCGCCACTTAGCAATATCCATGTGTGGGACAGATTCAAGCAACGAGTGAATTTCCCCAATGTACTTAGACTCGAAGAGATCTAAGTCAAAGTTATCTAAACATGCTTGCAAGGGGTCCACTGACAAAATGTCGGGCAAAAAGTCTTGGATTAGACTCTCAATCATGTTAATCTCATGCAAATCAGTATCATCACAATCAATGGGTTGTTGACTAGTGTTAAAAACATTCAGCTCTACGGTCATGTTACCAAAAGACAATTTCAACACACCATTACGACAGTTGATGATGGCATTGGACGTCGCCAGGAAAGGACGTCCTAAGATCACGGGAATGTGATTACTTGGGTTTTGCACGGGTTGAGTATCTAAGACAATGAAGTCCACAGGAAAGAAAAATTTATCAACCTTGATTAACACATCTTCAACAATACCACGGGGGATTCTCACAGATCTGTCCGCTAACTGTAGCGTAATAGGTGTGGGCTTCAGCTTCCCAAGGCCCAATTGAACATACACAGAGTATGGCAATAGATTCACACTGGCTCCTAAGTCTAGTAACGCCTTTTCGACCGTATGGTCACCTATGGTGCATGTAATCGTTGGACTACCTGGGTCTCTAAACTTAGTTGGAATCTTGTTTTGGATTATGGAGCTCACTTGCTCAGTGAGAAAGGCACGCTTATGCACATGAAGCTTTCGCTTTTGTGTGCACAAGTCCTTCAAGAACTTAGCATAGGTGGGTATTTGTCTAATTGCTTCGAGAAATGGAATGTTTATGTTAACTCTCTTGAACATTTCCAAAATCTCATTGTATTGGTTACCCCCCTTCTGTTGCACCAACCGTTGTGGGAATGGAGCAACAGGTGCATGACTTGGCAGAGGAACATCTACATCAGTAGGACTCTTGGTTTTATCAATAGGCTCAGATTCTTTCTCTACAGTAGATGTTTTCTGCGGTGTTGTGTGTACTGGTGAGTCTGATGTAGACTCGCTTGACGGTGGTACACCTACATGGTTCTCAACAATTCTACCACTACGGAGAGTGGTGATGGCATTCGCCTGACTATGTGAAGGTTCATTGCAGGTAGAGGAGCCTGCTTGAAACACATTCTTTGGATTTTGTTAGGGTTGACTAGGAAGTTTGCCTTTTTCTCTCTCATTCAATGCATCACAGATTTGACCCATTTTAAGTTCTAGACTTGTGAAACGTCGGTCGGTGGTTTTCTGAAGTTGTGAAAGATTTTGGGTTAACAGACCGACACAGTCTTCTAAGCTAGTCTTTTTCTCTACAGGGTACTGAGGGTGTGGTTGTACTTGGGGGTTTCTAGGATATGAATATCCTTGGTTGTTATTTGTTGGTCCCCCTTGTACAGGTCCCTTGGACCATGAGAAGTTAGGGTGATTCCTCCACCCTGGGTTATAGGTTTGAGAATAAGGGTTGTTCTCTTGCCTATGGTATAATGCATTGGCTTGCTCAGTTTTGGACTCTTGAAATGCATGTAAGTCTGGACAACTGTCCACTAAATGGTCATAGCTATGGCATGCGGCACAAGTGGCCATATCAATTTGGTCACGGAGAGTAGGGGCATTAGGTTTTACATTTTTCTGCAATTCAAGCATTTCTATTCTTCGGGCCAAAGATGCCATTTTTGCATTTCCCTCAAAGTCAGACTCGATTCTATGAACATTGTCTGCGGGGGTAGTCTTTCTCGGTTCACGGATAGACTCCCACTGTTGAGTCTTTTCAGCGACTTCGATTAAGAAAGTCCAAGCCTCATCGGCACTCTTGTCAATAAATGCACCATTGCACATTGACTCGACTGTGGTACGGGTTCTAACATCTAGACCCTCATACAAGATTTGCACGAGTCTCCATTTTTCAAAACCATGGTGGGGACATTGGAGCAATAATTCATTGAATCTCTCCAAGTACTTTGCTAGAGTTTCGTCTTCTAATTGCACAAAACCATTTAGACTTTGGCGAATTGTCGCCGTCTTATGGTTGGGGAAAACTTTTGAAAAACTCTTTTGTGAGGTCATCCCAGTTCTAATGGATTGTGGTTGTAGGGCATGAAGCCAAGACTTGGCTTTGTCTTTCGAGAAAAAAGGAAACAATCTCAATTTGAGGGACTCCTCTGTCATTTGGTTAAAACGCAGAGTCCCACAAATATCCTCAAAATCTCTCACGTGATGGTAGGGGTTCTCGCATTGACCCCTCTAAACACGGGTAGCATGTGAATGGTGCTTGCTTTCGCCTCAAACCGACAAGCATCACCGTGAGAATGATGCAAGAGGGCTGGCTTGCCCTAGTTGGGTACATGTAGTCCTTGAGACTACGGGGTTGGTTAAGTTCATCGCCCATAGTTTCTGTTTCTGATGGGTCTGGGCTTGGGCTTTCGGTTGAAGAACTGGGTATGCTAACGATTTCGTCCGGGCGGATTCTAACTAGTCGATTTGTTTGGTCTCTAAAAGACACAATCATAGCCTAGCTAGCGCATCTAGCATGTTAACAAACAATCAAGTTCAACACGTAAAAGCAAAAACTCAAAAATGACCCACTAATACAAGATTCAAGCCCAAAAGATGGCTATTTGAAGTTGTAAGGCCCGGATGTTGTGGGCTGCGTTTGTTTGCACGGCCCGGATGATGTGGGCTCGTTTTGTGCACAACCCAAAAGATCGGTGATGTGGGCTTAGGCATAAGGGTTCAGCCAGTGTGCTCGGTTTAGGGAAAACCTAGTGTATGTGGGCTTTGGTCTACTTGCACAACCCAAAGTGCAACTTGTGCAGGGTTCGGTTGTGCGAGCTTGGCAAGCTCAACTTGGGCACATCAAGGAAAACACAATTTAGCAAGGAAAGCAAGATGCACTGAGCAGTTTATGCACAGGTTGTGTGCACAGACTCTCAAAAATGTCACAACACAGGACAGGTGATGTGCCGGTTGGCAGCTCAAGTGAATCTTGTACACATCACAGCTTGGTTATGTGCACATAGCACAACAAACTCTCAGAAAAATTGACACAGCACAGCCCAGATTGGCAGGGAAATTTTGTGAGGTGCACAGGTTATGGGATGTGCTCACTCAATGGTGAAGCATGTGCTAGGGTGTGTATTTGAAAAACAACTAATTATGATCACTATTTCAAATTTTTTTACACTCACTTAAACACCACGGTTCACACACACACTTTGCAGAAATTGTTGCACAGTTCATGTCAACTGGGTCAGTTGACCTCAGTTGTTAGATATCAAAATCATAGGAGTGCAGATATTAGCAGAGTGTATAAACTTCACAGCAGTAGCAGGTTATCAGATTAGCTCAATTGTAAGTATGGACTTTACAGATATGGCAAATGAGTCAGATCATGAACAATACAGACTTTGCTCAGGTCACACAGGGAAGTAATTGGCTCAGCAGAGTTTGTGGCATCAACTCACTTAGTTGATGTCAACAGTCTGAGTTGATGTCAAACTCACAGCTCAGGGGTTAGATGACTCCAATGCTCACAATTTTATGCACCACAGATTAAAGGTTTACAAATGCTCAGATGCACAGGGTTTGGGAACAAGTAGGCTCAACAGCTTCAGGGGGCTGGAGCTAAGGGCAGATGGGTTATGCTCAGGGTATGCAAATCTTCACATAGCAACTTAGCTCAACAGAGCAAGGTTTCCTAGGGTTGGCAAGGCTAGCTGAAGTATAGAGCTAGCAGCTAACCATCTTAACCAGGTTGCCACTCAAACTCTACAGCTGCAGGGGCTGGAGTTGAGCACAAGGTTCACTTATCACAGGCTATATCATTCATTCATCAACAAGCAAGCATTCATTCATTCAGGTAAGCAAGGTTGGAAGACAATACCACCAAGTATAACACTGGGTTTAGGCAAATCCACAAGTTCTCACTGCTCCTTGGGTTAACTCAATTTCATGACTTGTACCTGTCAGCTCAACAACCAATTTCAGTTCCCAAAGTTACACAAATAAAGCAAGAATCATCAAAATGCTACTGGAATTTCAAAACAAGGATTTTGCAAAGCAACAGATATGCAACAGATGAGATGCAGCTGCAGAATAGTAATGAATGCAAAAGCAGCTTTTTCAAGCAAGCAATGGATAACAAGATAGCAAACTAAACACCCTAGACTTCAACTAGACACAGGACAATGCAAGTAAACAATGATGAAGAATAGAGCACCGGATGGAGTGAGATAAGGTGCACTGAGATGAACCAAGATGCAAGATTTATGAAGAGCTGGATTATACTAAGCTACAGAGTGCAACAAGCTATTCACAGAGGCTGATGGTGATGCAAAGATGCCAATGAAATGATTACACTAAGTTACACTACAAGGCAGAGAAAGGTTAGCTAAAATGCAGTGATAAAATGCACTAGAAGGTGCGAAATAGAAAAGCTATGACTAAGTTATGCTAAGAGAAACTAAAACAAGGATTCAAAGCATATATGAACAGATGGATGAAATATACAAAGATGGATGAAATCAGTGAAGTAAAGCAATAAAGAGCAAACAACACACTACCAGTTCCCCGGCAGCGGCGCCAAAAACTTGGTAGGTCTGTAAAGATGTGTTTTTCCTACGTATAACTGCAAGTGCACAGGCCTATTGGAGGCAAGCAGGGTCGATCAAGAGAAAATGGTGTATGCTTAAGTGATCTAAGAGCTTCTTCTTGTCGATCAAGGGTGTATGCTTAGGGATAAAAGTGATCACGGCGACACTTCGCGAGACATTCCCGAAAATAAAGGATAGCTTAGTGTCTTCTTATAAAGGGTCGAGTGAGTCTAAAGAGAGAGATCTTTTTAGAATTGTTAGGCAAGATTTCTATCAGTTCTTGACAAAGATGTTTTGTTTGATGTTGTCGAAGAAAGAAATGTACAAGGGCAATCAACGGTAAGAAGAAGTGGGAGACTTACAACTGGAGAAAGGAGGAATGAAGCAGAGAATCATCAAGGATGAATAGGAGAAATGATGTGTTGTTGTGACTCTAAACTAAGGCACTAATAATCAAAAGGTGTTGTATGGAAAATATGAGGTTGCAAAATAGGAGATCTAGAAGATGGTGAGAGGCACTACAAAATCCGGAGTGATCAAATCCACCCTCAACTCCAATCTTATATCAAAACAATGCAAATTGAACAAAGCGCGGCTTTTCACTTTGTTCTAGAAATATTAATGAAGAATATGAGAGGCGCAGGTGAGAGCCGAGAGACAACCAAGAAGAAGAGAACAACCGATATAATGGTGTGCCTTCCTTGAAGGCCTTAATTGGGCATAATTGATGAACTAAATCTCCTTACCCCTTCACGTTAGAAGTACCCTCCTAAATGCAATAGTATCACCACATTAAAGGTCTTCTTTAAAGTGGTTTGAAGGTTTGCCCGTAAACACGATCGCGTCGTTTAACCATCGGCTGATCAACAACTTCACGCGACCGGAATTGAAGATGTATTCGGGTTGAAACAAATTTAGTTCAATAGTTCACTATTTCCCTCTCATTTGTGAATGCTAAACAATATACAAGAATATATCGCACTAAGAACAATTTGATAATCTACTTGCTTCATATTAAATCAAAGGGTTTCATTTAGTTTAATTGCTTAGAACATTATAGCGAAAAGATCCGGGAATAAAAAAATGTACCAAAGGAATGGAACCACCGCCAAAGATAGTCATGAGTTTTGTTCTTACCATCGCTTCCATGGGCATCAAACAAACGATTGTAGAAACATAAAGAGAATTATTCTCGGGATGATTGATCGGGGAAGTCAATCACTTTCTAAAGGAGAAGAAAAAGGCCGGACATTACCACCACCACCGAAAATGCACGGTAGTGTCTGCGAAAGGAAAGGAAACATTTGTGATAGAAATCGGAACGAAAGCCAAAAATTTGAATTGCAACTCTATCGTCCACTCTTATCACACAATCGAAGATTTTCATGACAACGTGCTCAGTAGAGTCTTTGCGAGAGATGTTGATGATAAAGAAATAATGAGCCTCAGCGAGAACAACGATTAGAAAAGTGGCAGTGAAGACTATTTCCTTCTCTGATGAAGTGCCAAAAGGAAGAGAAACACATGATAGCCCGTTGGTTGTGAAACTAGAGATTAACCCGAAACCAAATTGATGGAGAAGATGATGAGGCGTGAAGCTTGTGGGCGATCAACCGAATCTTAATCGACACCGAAGTTCTATGAATATTCTCTTCTACCATACTTACAAGACGATGGAGGAAAAGATGAAGATTTGATCCCCTCTACATACAAGATATATGGCTTTAATGGCACCGCAAACAAACCAAAGGGAGAGGTTCACATGAGAATACCTCTACAAGGATTATCAACTGGTATTTTATTCGTGTGGTTGACGTGGAATCTCCATACAATGCGCATTGGGAGACCATGGCTTCATGAAATCTTGGGAGTCGCGTCAACGTATCATCAATGTACTAAATTCCCACATCCAAATGGCATTGGTATTATACAGGGAGATTGGAAGAGTCGCAACAATGTCATGAAGTAGATGTAGTAAAGTCGAAGAAAGGAATGCCAAAAGAAAAGGTTGGAAACATGATGTGAGAGATGAGAAGAGAAAGGAAAAATTGATGGTGGATGCCATAGAAGTAAGGACTGAACATACCTCGCGAGGTGAATGCCTAGAGACAGACGAATATTATGGTAATAAAGAAGCAAAGGATATGAGGAGCAAAAGGCATAAGAAGTGAATAATCAACAAAAACAGGAGAAAAAGTAGCAATTGAAGTAATGAGGTGCGAGAATCTCGCAGCCAAGAGTATATGGGAATTCAATTAAGAAAGAAAAATGAAAATACAGAATTGTGCGAATACTTCGCAAACAAGAATAAGAAAAATAATGAAACTTGAATGATTGAATGATTTAACAAATATGAATAAGTAAAAGAATGGGACGAACCTTTATGGCGTACACCTAGTTCGAATAACATTTCGTAAGAGGCAAATGTAAGACCTAAAGTGCGTCATAATGGGGGTATCTCTCGACATGACTCGGGGAAGGTTACACCGCTCCGGCCTGAGTCATGGAAATTGGGCCCATGAAAGCCTATCCCAAGAGGTACCTTGGATTCCCAACTATATGTAGGTTATACCGGTTGGGCGGAGGTCTCTTCCTAGAGTCGTTGCATGCTCAAGGCGCCGAGGTACCTGGTTGAGCCGAGTGCCCGGATGGATGAACCTACCTGGCCATTCTTGGCAAGTCTTGGTATGCGTTGCACTTCGCTTGAAGAAAACTCCACTTAGGGTGCGCGGTCTTGTAACCATAAACCATATAGGTATAAGGGATAAGAGGCTGCGAAAACAACCGTTGTTGTTAAGACCGGATGGGAGGAGCTAGTCTTGTATGGCCGATGTTTCGCCTCCTTGAAGGGGCAACCGGGGAGATGATAAGGGCGACGCTCTCAATAGGGGGTGTCAAAAAAACGTACGCAAATGTCATGAGGCTTTGTTTTTCGCAAGGAGACTTAGACTTGTCATATTTGTGCAATGATCCTGCAGAGGCAATAATACTAACGCGAGGGTAAGGCGAGATCAATGGGTCTTTACACGAGTGTACGGACGTCCTGCGATTTCGTCGCACGACGACAATGTCATGGGACTTTATGTTCGCAAGGATATCTAGGCAATATTGTCGCAACCAAAACATCTGCGGTGTAAGGACGTCTGCGATTTTGTCGCCATAAAAGGTGGCGGGGAAGACCTCTAATTAGGGAGGTCTAACTCAAGACCACACAAAATTGATAAGGCAAGGTCAATGAGCCATTGCATGAAAATGTAAAGGCGGTCTGCGACCTTGTCGCCACAAGAAGAGATAAAATAAAGACTACCGAAATGATAAGACGAGAAAAGTAGGTTTCTCCACTCATGGAGATGCCTGCGACCTCGTCGCAATACAAAATTCGACATCAGTAAAGAAGACAATACAAAGATGATGATGACTGAGTAAAATCATTCTCAATTCATAAAATTATTTCTGATGAGATAGCATTCTCAATTCATAAAGATATCTGCGACCTCGTCGCAACCATACATTCGGAAACATTAAGATTATTATCCAACAAAATACATGAGGATAACTAACTTCTTTCTTCAGAAGATAAATATCAGAGGCAAGTATGGGAATGGAAAAGATGGAATATTGTTATTCATCTTCTGACGAAAGAGTTATACATTAATAATGTTAGCCAATTATATTACAAGGAAGAACTACCAAAAAAGGGGAGTGAAGATTGAATTCATGAAAAAAGAGTTCACTATAACAAAGATACAAAGAATGTAATTTTACACGCAAGAAAAAGAAAACAAAAAGAATTATATCTTTGGTAATTCTTCTTCTTCATCCGATTCTTGATTTTATTATTCTCATCGCGAATTTTCTTCTTCGCCGCCTTCACTATCGTCAAACATCGAGACAGGTCGATCCTTCACGTTAATAATTTACAAGAGAAATGGTGTATGCTTAAGTGATCTAAGAGCTTTTTTTAATGAAAGGGAGTTAATTTTGTTTGATAACCTGATTTCTATCAAGTGACAAAGATGTTTTGTTTGATGTTGTCGATACGACTTCTTTTCAACTCCGAGTTGTGTTGTTGTGACTCTAAACTAAGGCACTAATAATCAAAAGGTGTTGTACAAGGGAATAGGAAGTCCCGAACATTGATGATCGGAAAAGATTCTGAAAGAATGGAGATGGTGAGAGGCACTAGGGTGATCAAATCCACCCTCCGATCTTATATCAAAACAATGCAAATTTTCACTTTGTTCTACTTGCCTTCCTTGAAGGCCTTAATTGGATAATTGATGAACTAAATCTCCTTACCTACCCCCTAGTATCACCAATTCTTCTTCTTACATCTTCTAATGGATTAATTAAGCAAAATCGATCACAGTAAATTTAGTTCAATAGTTCACTATTTCCCTAAACAATATACACACTAAGAACAATTTGATAATCTACTTGCTTCATATTAAATCAAAGGGTTTCATTTAGTTTAATTGCTTAGAACATTATGCAGAAATAAAATCAAATTGAAATTAAAATTGCAAAACTAAAAACCTAAAACATGCTGTCCTTTTTCTTACATCCAAAACATCCATTTATATCTCACAAATCACTCAAAAAGTAGTAATTGACAAACACCCAAACCTCTATCATCTATGAATTCGGCTCTGGTACGCCATGCATGGGTGTTGTACAAACCCTAGTTTCAATTATCTCTCACTTAGCTTCTAGGGTTAGAGAAGCTATGTAAGAGATAAATAACACTAGGAGCGGCGAAACGAGCAACTGTGGTGGCTCTGATGGCTGTGGTAGGGGATGGAGATGGCTTTGCAACTCTGGTCTGTTCGGGAGAAGAAGGGGAGGTAAGGGTTTCTCTGAGTTTGGTCGGGTGAGGGAGAAGAAAGAGAAATGAAATGAGAAATGAGGTGTTGGTCGATGGGTGAAGGGTTTGATGGCTATGGTGTGAAGCGGGTGTAGCGAAGGGTCGATGCGATGGGTGGAGCGACCGTAGGATGCATAGGATGGAGATCTCAACGGCTCAGGGTGATGTGCGGTTTTGGTGTTGAGCGGGAGCAAAGAATCTTCGATGAGAAGGATGGAGCGAGCGTTGGATGAGGATGGATGAAATCTTCACGGCTCGGGAATGAATCGGGTTCGGATCCGGGTCGTGGCTAGCTCAAGCCCATGTCTTGTAAGTTGGGTTGCAACTGATGCGCACGCGGGCTTTGGCTTTATGCTCCATAGACGCTTGCCTCCAATTTTCTGCTCTTTTGGCTCCTCCATTTCTCTGAACTTTATTTACTACCTAAAAACACAAAATTAATTAGTACAAATATTTATTCTTGAAAACAAAGAAAATACAGAATCTGGGATAATATCTGATTTCTGAGTACAAAAAATGAGTTATATGCCAATAAATAGATATAGAAATATGCAATATTTGGCACTCATCAACTAGCCCGATTGAGCCCCTCTCGGTGTGTTATACTAGCCCGATTGAGCATCCGGATTGACCGTATCAGTCCGGATATGATCGCAGTCATCCAACTCCATAAGCATGATTGGATGACCCAGATCAATTCCATCACCCCCAAAGCGGTATGGAATATCCACTGCCGAACCAATGCGGAACCCGCACGGTCGGCCATTGGCCTAGCTTGCCAAAAAACGTTCATACCAAGCATTATGGACGGAAAACCCTAAATTAGGGTTTGCGGCATATTACATGTGTCGCAAAACAGCCTCAACCATCCATCTTCGCAGGTATAGATGGAGGGTGTAGATGTAGATTCAAAGGGCCCAGAGCATGTCAACACGATCACCGTGGGCCCGCCTACACACTTGACCAATCGGTCAAGACCAACCATGTTTGGTCGTGACAAAATCGTCGCCCAAACAAGAGAAGACGCACGGCTTTGAAACCCAAAATTAGGGTTTTGAGCATCACGAGCGTCCATCTTCTCCGGCATGAATGGAGGGTCCAAGATTAGATTAAGCAGTCCTGGTCATACCAAAGATGACCACCGTGGACCCATCTATTCCCTAACCCAATCGGCCAAGGCATATCATGCCTGGCTAATCCAAAACGCACGCTCAAACTAGCGTGGTCACACCTCCCAAACCGCAATCTGATCTCGACCACTCAACTTCGCCGGACGATTTGGATGGCTCAGATCACGTTTTCATGGGATATTCGGGTATAGGCGTGGACATCAGCCTACCACCTTCACACCAGGCCAATCGGCCAAGACCGACCAAGATTGGTCGTCTTGGAACGTGCGCCTGAAGAGGGCGTGACGTGCGGCCCTTGAGGCACTAGTTTTTTGTCGCAAATCGATCTCGACCACTCGATTTCACCGGATGAATTGAGTGACCCAGATCTTACTTTCATGAGGTAATGGGGTATAGGCGCCTACACCATCATGCCATCTACACGCATGTATGGTCGGTTAGGCCAAAGTTGTATCCCATGCTTGGTTTCGACCAAGTCAAGAGTGATGCCCGCGCACCTCTTCAAAACCCTAACTTCATCAACGGTCGCAGATGGGTGTCTCAAAGATCATCTCATCCGTCCAACTTCACCACTTTTGGTTATACACACGATCGGAGTTAATCGGTGAGTAAGGTGTCATTAATCATCACTTTACCACACCATGATGCAAAGATGCTCGCATAAAATACACACGATACTTCACAAGTATCGACTTCCCCGAATAACACAATTATTCAATTCAAAGATTACATGCTACCTATCGTGGATCCACGATCCACACATTCCATACATCAATCATGTCACAAACTGGGGGATACATACTGGGGTATTGGTCTGGCGGTTTACAGCATGCAGCGTGCAACGCGCCATCACAAGAACGTGTTAGGAAGTCATGGACGGTTAGAGATGAACAGGAGAAGTGGGCAAGGCTGGTCGTGTATCACCAACGCGCAACTCCACTACTCCACTTCCTCCACTTCCCACGAGAGACGTGAATAAGACTCAATGACTTGTATAAATAGGTTCTCCGCCCTATTTCCAAACAACAGAATAGAGGAGAACAACAGAAAACAACAGAGCCTGCTTACACCAATCGTAAGCTTGTTCACTTTCCTGTTGCAAGTCATAAGCAAGTCTACACCTTCACAATCTCAACACCTTCTTCGCTTCCCTCCCTAAGATCAACCCCATCTCCTTCACTTTGTGACCGAAACAAGTCCTGGAACGGCCATTTCTTGGTTTAGGATGGACTTGCACAGATTGATCTCTCGAATCTACAAGCACTCACCGCGCAAAGGCATTTGTTTAAGGTTTAAATTCATTCCTCATCCACACCCCAAATTACCAAATTCTCATAGGAGTAGTTTTTACCCATAAACAATTGGCGACCACAAAGGGAGGTTGATCTCTCGGTTGTAAAGTCAATCTCTTCAATACCATTCAATCAATTCTGAGATGGTTGGTCTTAGGACCGCTTCGACAGTCTCAAATCCTGACGGCTCCTCCAACGGAGATACCCCCTCCTAACGGTGTATCCGACGGCATAATCAGAAGACTTCCAACATTAAGCGAACTAGCACGGGTACAGGAGATTCACACGAAGAACATGGAGCTAATCAAAGAAGCGGTAAACGGCATACTTGATCTCCTCATCAAGATGACGTCAGAAATGAGCATTCCGGAGATTTCTACACCGGGGACTAATTCCCCTCAGATCAACAGTTTTACTACGAACCAGAGACCAGTGGATTAGGAAGCGGCATCTCTAGTAGAAAGCTTGTGTGAACTCTTGCACCTCTCGAGGAATCAACGGGCAGAGACGTTTGCTGCAATTAATAAAATAGCTCTGGATGTACACCTGACTCCTTCTCGTCCAGAAGTCCTAGCTGCATCGGAAATATCTGTAAACAATGTCACATTTACGGAAGACGACATGATGGCAGAGGAGGGTCACAACCGGGCCCTACATGTTACCGCACACATCAAGGGTTCGGAGTTCAGAAGGGCCCTCTTCGACATAGGAGCATCTTCGAATGTAATTACTCTCAAGACTCTCAAGACAGCCAAGGTTAGCCTATGCGATATTGTACGACAGCCCACCACGATGACGGACTTGAAGGAAATCGAGACTTGCACATACGGGTATGTCAATCTGAACTTATCAGTAGGACCCGTTCAATCAAGAGCAAAGTTTGAGGTCATAGAAAAAGAGCCGGACTACCATATGATACTGGGGAGACCATGGCTTCACGACAACAAGGTCATTCCCTCGACGTATCACCAGTGCCTGAAGACCATGCTAAACGAGAAAGTCATCCGCATTCCTGCATCATTGTCTCCGTATGCACCAACATGCGGAGAGGAGCTGTTCGAGCCAAAAGGTACCACACAGGGAAGATCAGACAAAGTCCTGTGCACCCCACTACCCACGTGGGCTTCAATCAAAGAAGGAGACCGACTTACACCACTGGAGGCCAAACACTACAACACACGTTCTGTAACGAGGCGTCCATCTCTATCCGGGTGAGACTTCAACTCATGCTCACACCAAAAGGGGACGCACTTTCGAGGTGAAACATGATCAGAAGGGGAGAACAATATACCGGCGCCGCTGTTAGCAATTAGCAGGAGAGACTGGAACCCAGCCTCTCCACCCAATTGAATGCTGCAAGAATGATGAAACACAAGATGAGGTACCAGACGCCCCACAACAACTACAAGATGGAACCAATTCCACAACTGACGAGCTCGAGACTGTTAACATCGGGAATGAAGAATCTCCCAGGCCGGTCTCTATCAGTTCGACTCTGTCCACAAACGAACGTACGAGTCTTGTTCAACTACTCAAGGAGTACCAAGATATGTTCGCCTGGACATACGAGGAAATGCCTGGTCTGGATGAAAAATTGGTCACCCATCACTTACATGTCATACCCGGATCCAAGCCAATCAAGCAATCTCCGAGGCAATTCGGACATGAAGTAGAGGAACAAATCAAGAACGAAATTCGAAGCTGCTAGCTGCTGGCTTCATCAGAGCCTATTCATCATCCAACCTCGGTTAGCCAATGTGGTCCCGAGTAAAGAAGAAAAAAACGGACAAATCCGGTCTTTGCGTAGATTTCGAGAGACTTGAACAAGTGCTTCCCCAAGGACGACTTTCCTCTACCTAACATCGACATGTTAGTAGACGCCACCAGCGGACACGGCATGTTCTCCTTCATGGATGGTTACAGCGGATACAATCAGATAAGGATGTATGAGCACGATGCGAGTAAGACAGCTTTCCGAACCCCTCTTGGCAATTTTTACTATACTGTTATGCCATTAGGTTTAAAGAACGTCGGCGCAACATACCAACGTGCTATGACGGCAATATTCCACGACATGATGCATAAACAAGTAGAAGACTATGTAGATGATATCGTGGTCAAGTCAAAGGCTCGAGCAGATCACGCCAACGTCTTACGTCAAGTATTTGAGAGGTGTCGGGAATACAAGTTAAAGATGAATCCTTTGAAATGCGCTTTCGGTGTCTCCTCAGGTAAATTTCTAGGATTCCAAGTGACTGCAGAAGGAATAAAGGTAGACCCGTCCAAGACTCAGGCTATCCTCACAATGCCGCCTCCCCGAACTGTGAAGGAGCTCCAGAGTTTCATGGGCAAGGTGAACTACATTCGACGTTTCATACCTGGTTTAGCCCAACTTACCGCCTCGTTCACCCCCTTACTGAAGAAAGGAGCCAACTTCATTTGGACCGCAACCCAGCAGGAAGCTTTTCGAAAGATCCAACGAATACTATCATCTCCAGCCATCATGAAATCTCCTGTACAAGGGAAGCCGCTGTGTCTCTACACTGCCTTCAGTGACACTGCAGTGGGGGCTCTACTCGCTCAGGAAGACGATGAGGGAATCGAACGCCCCATATACTATTTCAGCCGAATATTGAGGGACGCTGAACTCAGATACCCCAGAGCGGAAAAGGCGTGTTTAGCCTTGATCCGTTCCATTCAGAAGTTTAGGCATTACCTGCTGTCTAACAGGGTGATACTCGTGTCTAAATCCGATCCCGCAAAGTTTTTACTTTCAAAGCCGGTCCTGACTGGAAGGACAGGCAAATAGCTTCTCCAAATGTCAGAGCTGGACATAACGTGTGCGTCACCTAGAGCTATCAAGGGTCAAGCAGTTGCAGACTTACTAACAGCATTTCATGGAGAAGGCACTACAGAACTACATGAAGACCTCCCCGGAGAATTTCCAGATGTCTCTGTTTTGGAGGAAGGAGTGTGGCTCTTGTATTTTGATGGCTCTGCTACCCCTAGCGATATCTTTGAGGAGCAGGCGTGGTGTTAGTCTCTCCAACCGGAGAAGTATTTTCACATTCCTTCAAATTAGACTTCGAATGCACCAACAACTCAGCAGAATACGAAGCTTTCCTTATAGGGCTTTCAATAGCTAAACAAGCAGGAGTCACGCGTCTGGAGATAAGAGGTGACTCCAAACTACTGGTAAATCAGATGAACGGAGTGTACGCATTGAAGGAAGCAACACTAGCCCCATACCGGTCAGAAGCACAAAAGTTATTAAACTATTTCGCCGACGCAACCATAATCCATGTTGGTCGCAGCAACAATAAACATGCCGATTGTCTGGCAACATTGGATTCCAAACTGAAATTCGAAGGAGCGGAAGAAACTCTGACAGTAAAAAGGAGAACCATAGAGTCAACATGGCTTTTACAATACAAGGACACCAGGACTGATGATTGGCGAACTCCGATCATTCAGGAACTCAACAACCCACTCTCTCAAGGAAAGGTCGGTTCAAAACCCTGCAGAACTTCTTCATGCTTCATGGTATGTTGTACTATCGAAACCCGGATGGTTCTCTGTCAAGATGTCTTGGAGATGACGAATCACAACTGCAGCTAAACCGTGTTCACGATGAAATCTGTGGACAATCATTGGTGGTAACGCTTTACCGGCGACTCCAGCGTCCCAGGGCTATTACGGCCGGAGATGGAGACTCGATCCAGAGCTACTTGAAGTCCCGCTCAAATTGCCAAGCACCGCCACACCAATCGGAAGTTTTTAGTGTGAACCACACTAGGGACTGGAGGGAGCCATATATCAACTATCTTCGTGATGGAGCAACTTCCGCCGATCAAAAGGATGCCATCAAGATAAAGCAAAAAGCCAAGCGGTTCGTATACCACGAAGGGATCCTGTACCGCAAGAGTTTCGGAGGTAATCTATTAAGATGCCTGTCTGGGTTAGAAATTCCAATCATTTTGAAGGAAACACACGAAGGGGAACATCAAGGGAAGAGGAAACTGTTCCTCCAGATACACGAGAAATATTACTGGCCGACCATGGAGGATTACGAGGCTGCTTTTTTTTCAAAGCTGCCACAATTGTCAAATTCATGGAGACCTTGTTCACGCACCTTCCACCCCCTTGCACTCGATAAGCAGTCCGTGGCCATTCTACAGTGGGGACTAGACATCATCGGGAAAATCAACCCGCCCTCATCGAAGCGAAGACGAGTACATCATAACGCAACGGAATACTTCACCAAATGGGTAGAAGCCATCCCACTGTGAGGAACTACAGGAGCAACCATTGCGGATTTCATTAAAGAACACATCATTTGTCGTTTCGGTATACCTAAGCATATTATCACCGATAACGGAACTCCCTTCGCCAATAAACAGGTACGAGAGTTACTTGAGAGGTATGGCATTAAACATGTTTTCTCCACCATCTACTATCCTCAGGGGAATGGACAGGCTGAAAGTACCAACAAGACGCTGATTCGGATCATCAGTCGAACTGTACATGACAATCCTAGAGAATGGCATGACCAGTTACCAATGGCGCTGTGGGCATACCGTACGTCACCTAGAAGCTCCATTGGGGTCTCCCCATATTCACTTGTTTACGGAGCAGACGCAATTCTCCCAGCAGAAATCAAAATCCCATCAGCCAGGATTACAGCGATGATCGGGATCCATTGGGACGAGGATGAAGCCTCTAACTCTCGAATAACGGAGTTAGACACTCTGGATTCTAGGAAAAAAAAAAGCGGAAGAACGTACTCAGATATACAGGAACAGAATTTCCAGGGCATATAACAAGACTGTGAGACCACGTATTTTCAAAGTGGGAGATTTGGTCCTAAAAACGGCCAAGCATATCCAGCAAAGACATGTCTGCACCGAAATTCTCACCAAAATGGGAAGGTCCCTACACGGTCACCAAGGCCTACAATACAAAGTTACTACAAGATCATTAAGGTGGACGGAGGCGGTGGAAGCGATCATCAATGGAAAGTGGCTCAAGGCATATCATGCACGACAACTATCCGCCGTGTCAACAATACGGGCATTTATTTTCATTACATGTTTGAATCATCAATTATATTCGAGAGATGTGTCAATGAAAAAACTGTTTCACCAATCAAAAACCAATGCGGTTTATTTCGCAAAGACGTTCAAAAACTCTTGACATAAACATCATTAACAATAAGGGAGTGCGGTTTACAAGAGGCCGTCTAGAAGATTATAGTTCCTTGAGAGCATCATCTCCAGTCTAGCGTGATATCTTTCTGTTCTTTTCTTCAAGTCCTGCACATCCTGCTCTACCTTCTCTGATTCTGCAGCCAGAGCCTTCTCCTCTTCCAAAATAGCTTTCGCAGCAGGAACAACATTTACAAGGATACCAGCTCGATCAACCTTGATGATATCAAGACGCTGCCGCAACCAGCCCACGTTGAACTCCATGGATTCACAGGTAGATACCATATTCTCCCACTTTTCGAGGCTTGATTCAGCAACGTTGCGGATAGAAATACTCTCCATCTCAGCAATCATGGGAAGAAGGAAGTTTACCGCGGTGACCAAAGCAGAGGAACAGTGTCGGACCACGAATCTGGTTGCGATATGGCCGTACTTCCTCCATAACTTTGTGTACAAAGGCATAAACTCCTTCCGCACCAGGAATCCACCGACATCTCGGTAGCTGGAGGATAAACATTTCATGCGAACATCGAATGAAAGACCTGCATTTGGATATTCATAAGATGAGATACCTGCATTTGGATATTCATAAGATGAGATACCCAAGTCGGCATCTTCGAGGTTCACAAATAAATGGGGTGAATGTGTTTGAATTTGAAGGAAGAGGATAGATTAGTCAAGTCATCATCATCGATAACCGTGACACATGTTCCTTAGGTAGGGTATCTCTGCAAGAATGAAGGGATTATTTACTTGATCATTATGAGAGAGAAGGGGAGCAGCGGTTGGTGAACAATGGACAAGGAGAGAAAGGGATGAATGGAGAAATGAATCCAGGAAATGAAGAAATGGCAGCGTTAGAAAGATTGAGACAAACAATACACGAAGAGAGACGATTAGAAGCAGAGGAGCGAGCAAACTTGACAAGACAAAATCATGAATTGAGGATGGAAAATATGAGGTTGCAAAGTAGGAGATCTAGCAGTAGCATGAGATCAAGTTCTAGATCGAACAGAGAAGAAAGAAGGAGAGTTTTACCAACAGAAAATACCGAGGAAGAAACACAAAATCCGAATACAGAGCATGGCGAGAGAACTGGGGAAATAGAAGATCGTTATATTCCCCAGCCCGAAAATCTTCAAGGTGAGCGGAATAGGGAAAATCAAGGAAATATGCAACCCCAAGAACTGAATAACCCAGCTGCTGAAGGGAGAATAATCCTGCATGGGAGAGAAGAATTGAGAAGAAACCGAGAGATCGAGGATGACATTGAGAGACACTACATTGAACAAGCGCGACTAGCTCGCGAGAGAGAAAGAATAAGAGCGGAAATAGAAAATCAAGAGATGGAAGAAGCAATCCGGCCAGAATAACCATGACAACCGAAAGAAGGAGGGAACAAAATCGTAACAATAGAAATATCAACGAAGAATATGAGAGGGTGCAGATGATGAGAGCGGAGAGGCAACCAAGAAGAGAAATAACCGATACAATGGCGTGCGAATTGATGAAAGAAACGAAGAAGAGCGTCGCGAGGAAAGAAGAGGAGAAAATAACGAGCAGGAAGGTCAAAATAGGCACGAGCGAAGAAGGAGAGAAGCAGAGCTAAAAAGACCAGTAGAAACAAATTCTGAGGCAAATGAACAAATTTTAAGAGAACTAGCTGAAATGAGAGGATTACTGAACAATAGAAGGGAAGGAGGAAGGAGACAACCGGATTGCCATCGCAAAGAATCCCTTCACGCTAGAAGTACGTATGGGAGGAATACCTCCTAAATGCAATCTACCTGCATTAACCAACATCTTTGATGGAACAACCTGTGCGATACAACATATTAAGGCTTACATGAGATGTATGTTACAATGGGAGAATCATGATGCCATATTGTGCAAATATTTCGCGTCAAGCTTAATAGGAGAAGCCTTAAAATGGTTTGAAGGTCTGCCAAGGAACACAATCACATCATTTAACCATTTACAAGCCACATTCCTAGGAGCATACATAAGTAATAACACCTCGCGACCAGGTATTGAAGATGTATTCGGGTTGAAACAAAGGATTGGCGAGAGCTTAAGACAGTTGACAGTAAGATGGAGGACCATGTGTAGCGAAATGGCAGGACGGGTTGAGGAGAGATATCTCATACTCTCATTTGTGAATGCTCTCTTCGCGACTAACTTGTTATACATTCAAATTTTTAGAATCAAAAATACAATCACGATGGCGTAAGCTCAGAGAATTATACAGGGAAGAATATATTGCCTTAGAAGAGAGACAAAATGAAATGAATTCTTACCCAGTCGCGAATACAAGCTCTAACGCCGCGAACGCAAGCTTGTTGCCTCAATTCATAAATACAGTGGCGAGCACTTCGCAGGGACAGCAGGCAAGGAGAGCTGATGAGGGACAGCAGAAGATAGTAGCCATGGGAAGCCACGATCAAGAAGAGTTTGAGCGAGAGAGAAACTACTACAACCGTAACGGCAATAATAAGATTCAGAGGCTAGATCACATGCAAGAAACTTATGGTGGACGAAGGCAAAATAACCGTGGAGGGCAGAGAAGTCATAGAATAGTATGGGAACAGATTAAGATGCCTCCACCGAATGCTAGCGTTGAAAAGATCCGGGAAGCTATACTTGTGATGGAAAATGTACCAAAGACCTTGGAACGTTGGAATGGAACCACCGCCGATATAGAAGCCATGAGTTTTGTTCTTACCATCGCTTCCATGGGCATCAAACAAACGATTGTAGAAACATAAAGAGAATTATTCTCGGGATGATTGATCGGAAGTGAATCACTTTCTAAGGGAGAAGAAACAGTCGAGACATTACCACCACCACCGGAGATGCAAGCGATTAAGTGTCGGCGAGGAAAGGAAACATTTGTGATAGAAGTAGGAACCAAAGCTAAGAATTTGAACTGCAACTCTATCGTCCACTCCTATCGCACCATCGAAGATTTTCATGACAACGTGCTCGGTAGAGTCTTTGAGAGATGCTAATGATAAAGAAATAATGAGTCCGGCGAGAACGACGCGGTTAGAAAAGTGGCAAGTTGAAGACTATTTCTTTCTCTCGCAGATGAAGTACCAAAAGGAAGAGAAACACACGATAGCCCGTTGGTTGTGAAACTAGAGATTAACCCGAAAACCCGACGATGGAGAAGATGATGAGGCGAAGCTTGTTGGGCGATCAACCGAATCTGATCGATACCGAAGTTCGGTGAATATACTTTTTACCATACTTATAAGACGATGGGTGGAAAGGATGAGGATTTGATCCCCTCGACATACAAGATATATGGCTTTAATGGCACCGCAAACAAGCCAAAGGGAGAGGTTCACATGAGAATACCTCTACAAGGATTATCAATCGATGTTCTATTCTCAAGCGTGGTTGATGTGGAATCCCCGTATAATGCACTGATTGGGAGGCCATGGCTTCATGAAATTTTGGGAATCGCCTCAACATACCATCAATGCATAAAATTTCCACACCCAAGCGGTATTGGTATCATGAGACCGGAAGGAGTCGCAATGTGTGTCATGAGGTCGATATAGAAAGCTGCGAAGAAAGAAATGCCAAAAGAAAAGGTTGGAAACAACATGTGAGAAATGAACAGAAAAGGAAAAACTGATGGTAAATGCTATAGAAGTGAGGGCTGAACATACCCCACGCGAGGTGAATGCTTAGAGATGGACCAATATTATAACAATGAAGAAGCAAAAGATATGAGGAACAAAAGGCATAAGAAGTGAATAATCAATAACGGCAGGATGCAAAGTAACAAATTGTAATGATGTGCGAGAATCTCGCAGCCAAGAGTAAAATGAGAATACGACTAAGAAAGAAAAGTGAAATACAACAAGTGAAATGAATCGAAATACTTAGCAAACAAATATCAGCAAATAATGAAACATGAATGATTGAATGATTTAACAAATATAAATGCGCAAATGAATGGGACGAACCTTTATGGCGTACACCTAGTTCATGCGAATAACATTTCGTAAGAGGCAAATGTAAGACCTAAAGTGCGTCATATAAGAACAAGCAATGGTTCCAATTCTCGATTCTTCTTGCTCAATTGTGAAAAGCCCCGCAAAGAGAAGCTAGGGGAGCATCTCCCATTCCTTGAAAAGGAAAAAGAGACAAACCTTTTATAGCTTCTTCTCAATCCGCGTCGGAAACATACCTCTTTCTTCTTCTCGTGCCATTTGAATTCCCAAGGATGATACCTGCGAGATTCGCAGGAAGAACGTCATATGATCTTCTTGACTCGGAGAACACGATTTGCGGTAAGCGGAGCGCAAATTGCGGAAGGAGAAAATCAAAGAAGTTGCGGAGAGAAACTAAAGAATGAAAAGGAGGGAAAAGAAAACTATATATAGGAAAAAAGGATCGAAAAACGAGGTCATTTAATGGGATTGATCATGAAGCTCGAGTATGAGGAGAGACAGGACAAAACCTCGAACTTCGCAAAGAATAGAGGCACGTACGTTTTTCAAGTCCAAGATTCTTTCGCTCGTTCTTCACAACAAAGACCAAAGATTACTACAACGATGATTTTTCCTTAAAAATCGCTCTTCAAAGCAATATTCAAGGAAAAAGAGGCAAGATGTAGGATCATAATCGTGCACGTTTAACGGAAGATCTGGATGGCATGAAGAAGACGATCCATTGTTGTTCGACATGATGAGGAAAAGTTTAAGAGTGTTTTACGGAGTTTACTTTTCCCGTGTAAACAACTCATGGAAAGCCCTATTGAAAAATCGTAAAAATGGTTCAAAACCTCTACACCTGCATATATGCTGAGAAAACCCTAAAACGATTACGGCGCCCGATATGCGAGGATTCAACACCGACCAAGTCAGGCTTTCTTTTGAACCCTAATCAAGAATCAAAAGAGCATTTGGATACGAGCAATTCAACCAGCGGTGTGCAAACACCCACGCCCAGGATCCCAGTAAAAGAAGAATCCTATTCCTGACTCAAACACCTAAGGGAGAAAGCCGGTTCATCAAAGGCCTGGGGTCACGCACGTATGGAGGATTGCCCACGGCCAGAATCCCTCCGGGTAGACTTCTTTTATTTTGTCTCCTTACGTTTGTATATGCCACCATCTCATGCCTACCACACAATAGTGTAACCATTATGTGCTAGGCAGGGGACTTAATGTTGATGGTGGATTTTCGTTTAAGGTTAAATTTGTAAAATCCGAAAAAATTATGCGCTGACATCTTGTAAAAGATAAAGCCATTAATAAGTGTTGGATACTCCCTCACTTAATTCACCAAGAATGGAGCATGAGGCAATAATCCCATTCTGTGAATATATGAAATTCCTCCAGGTTGGAGCATGTGGCAACAATCCCATCCTGTGAATTTCTAATCAGCCTTGTATTTCCAGTACTCATTATCAGTGTGGCATGACGACTGAGTGTTACTCTTACAGAGTAACACGAACCTCCAAGCATTATAATGAAACCATGTACGAAATACCCGTACAGGCTGACTCTCGGTGTGTTATACTAGCCCGATTGAGCCCCTCTCGGTGTGTTATACTAGCCCGATTGAGCATCCGGATTGACCGTATCAATCCGGATATGATCGCAGTCATCCAACTCCATAAGCATGATTGGATGACCCAGATCAATTCCATCACCCCCAAGCAGGTATGGAATATCCACTGCCGAACCAATGCGGAACCCGCACGGTCGGCCATTGGCCTAGCTTGCCAAAAAAAAACGTTCATACCAAGCATTATGGACGGAAAACCTAAATTAGGGTTTGCGGCATATTACATGTGTCGCAAAACAGCCTCAACCATCCATCTTCGCAGGTATAGATGGAGGGTGTAGATGTAGATTCAAAGGGCCCAGAGCATGTCAACACGATCACCGTGGGCCCGCCTACACACTTGACCAATCGGTCAAGACCAACCATGTTTGGTCGTGACAAAATCGTCGCCCAAACAAGAGAAGACGCACGGCTTTGAAACACAAAATTAGGGTTTTGAGCATCACGAGCGTCCATCTTCTCCGGCATGAATGGAGGGTCCAAGATTAGATTAAGCGAGTCCCGGTCATACCAAAGATGACCACCGTGGACCCATCTATTCCCTAACCCAATCGGCCAAGGCATATCATGCCTGGCTAATCCAAAACGCACGCTCAAACTAGCGTGGTCATACCTCCCAAACCGCAACCGATCTCGACCACTCAACTTCGCCGGACGATTTGGATGGCTCAGATCACGTTTTCATGGGATATTCGGGTATAGGCGTGGACATCAGCCTACCACCTTCACACCAGGCCAATCGGCCAAGACCGACCAAGATTGGTCGTCTTGGAACGTCGCTGAAGAGGGCGTGACGTGCGGCCCTTGCGGCACTAGTTTTTTTGTCGCAAATCGATCTCGACCACTCGATTTCACCGGATGAATTGAGTGACCCGGATCATACTTTCATGAGGTAATGGGGTATAGGCGCCTACACCATCATGCCATCTACACGCATGTATGGTCGGTTAGGCCAAAGTTGTATCCCATGCTTGGTTTCGACCAAGCTGAAGAGTGATGCCCGCGCACCTCTTCAAAACCCTAACTTCATCAACGGTCGCAGACGGGTGTCTCAAAGATCATCTCATCCGTCCAACTTCACCAGCTTGGTTATACAGCCCTAGTCAGGAGTTAATCGGTGAGTAAGGTGTCATTAATCATCACTTTACCACACCATGATGCAGTACCTGCATAAAATACACACGATACTTCACAAGTATCGACTTCCTGAATAACACAGTTATTCAATTCAGCATTACATGCTACCTATCGTGGATCCATGATCCACACATTCCAGACATCAATCATGTCACAAACTGGGGGGATACATACTGGGGTATTGGTCTGGCGGTTTACAGCGTGCAGCGTGCAACGCGCCATCACAAGAACGTGTTAGGAAGTCATGGACGGTTAGAGATGAACAGGAGAAGTGGGCAAGGCTGGTCGTGTATCACTAACGCACAACTCCACTACTCCATCACTCCACTTCCTCCACTTCCCACGAGAGACGTGAATAAGACTCAATGACTTGTATAAATAGGTTCTCCGCCCTATTTCCAAACAACAGAGAGAAAAACAACAAGAAAACACCCAGAGCCTGCTTACACCAATCGTAAGCTTGTTCACTTTCCTGTTGCAAGTCATAAGCAAGTCTACACCTTCACAATCTCAACACCTTCTTCGCTTCCCTCCCTAAGATCAACCCCATCTCCTTCACTTTGTGACCGAAACAAGTCTGGAACGGCCATTTCTTGGTTTAGGCCGGACTTGCACAGATTGATCTCTCGAATCTACAAGCACTCACCGCGCAGTGCATTTGTTTAAGGTTTAAATTCATTCCTCATCCACACCCCAAATTACCAAATTCTGCAGGAGTAGTTTTCACCCATAAACAACAGCTCTTGCCAAAAGTTACTAGTAAAGACTCTATCTCTATCAGAGACAATTGAAGAAGGAAGGCCATGAAGCTTAAATACCTGGTTCAAGAAAACTTTGGCCACAGAGGCAGCTGTGTAGGGGTGTTGCAGAGGAATAAAATGGCTGTATTTGGTGAGTCTGTCCACCACCACTAAGATGATACTCTTTCTATCACTTAAGGGAAGTCCTTCAATAAAATCCATTGTGATGTGCTGCCAAGCATGTTCAGGTACAGGCAGAGGCTGAAGTAAACCTGCTGGAAAAGAACTCTCCCCTTTGTTTCTCTGACATACATCACATTCTGCTACAAATAGGAGGATCTCTTGCTTCATCTTTGGCAAAAAAAAATGGTTCTTTGCCCTGACATAAGTGGCATGCATGCCAGAATGCCCTCCTACAGCAGATGAATGCAGAGTACCAAGAATAGTTGCTCTTACACCATTACTAGCTCCAATGTAAAGTCTGTCTTTATATCTTAGTACTTCATCCTTGTAAGAGTAGTGTGGAACAGAGGTGGCAGAGATGAGTAATTGTGAAATGAGTTCTTGAGCTTTGGCATCACCAATGTAACTTTGTAGAATATCAGTCAGCCAATTTGGTTTGGAGATGGACAATTCAGAGCAACTGACTGAGTTATGTGGTCTTCTAGATAAGGCATCTGCAACAATGTTTTCTTGACCCTTCTAGTATCTAATTTCATAATCAAATCCAAGTAGCTTCATTAACCATCTTTGTTGTAAAACTGTTGTAATCTTTTGCTCTAGAAAGTATTTAAGACTTTGGTGATCAGTTTGAATTATGAACTTGCTCCCTTGTAGATAATGCCTCCGCTTCTGAACAGCCTTAACAATTGCTAAAAATTCCTTTTCATAAGTGGAAAGGGCTCTTGCCTTTGGTCCTAGTGCTGAGCTGAAAAATGATATGGGCTTGCCCTCTTGAGTTAGAACTGCACCAATGCAACCATCACTAGCATCACTTTATACTGTGAATGGCTTAGAGAAATCTGGTAAAGCAAGTACTGGTGTAGATGTCATTGCATCTTTAAGTTGCTCAAATGCAGAGGTAGTTGCTGGGGTCCACATAAAGGATTTTTTTTTGAGCGGGTCAGTGAGAGGCTTGCTGAGAGTACCATAATTTCTGACAAATTTCCTATAATAGCCTGTTAACCCCAAAAACCCTCTTAATTCTTTGATGGTATTAGGAGTTGGCCAACTCAACATGTCAGCAATTTTAAGTGGATCAGCACAGACTCCTGCAGTGGTGATGATATGGCCCAAGTACTCTAGTTGGGACTAACCAAAACTGCACTTTGACATCTTTGCAAAAAGCTGGTGCTGTCTGAGTAATGAAAATACTATTCTTAAATGCTTCAAGTGTTCTTCCATAGAAGTACTGTAGATAAGAATGTCATCAAAATACACTAAGACAAACTTCCTCAAATAAGGACCAAAAATGTCATTCATAAGTGCCTGAAAGGTAGATGGTGCATTTGTAAGGCCAAATGGCATGACTTTGAACTCATAGTGTCCATGGTGAGTTCTAAAAGCAGTTTTGTGAATGTCAGCAGGGTGCACCAAAATCTGATGATATCCAGCTCTTAAATCAATCTTTGAAAGAAACATGAACCCCTTTAATTCATCTAGCAATTCATCCACAATTGGAATAGGGAACTTGTCTTTAATAGTGATGTTGTTGAGTTTTCTGTAATCAACACAGAATCTCCAAGAGTTATCTTTCTTCTTAACTAAGAGAATGGGAGAGGCAAAAGGGTTATGACTGTGCTGAATGATGCCAGTAGAAAGCATTTCCTTCACAAGTTGCTCAACCACTCCTTTTTGGATATAGGGGCACCTATAGGGTCTGAGATTAGGAGGTTGGGAATTAGGTTTCAAGGGAATAAAATGATCCAAGGTTCTATGAGGAGGTAATGAGGTGGGTTCAGCAAAAAATGTCTTGAAACTCATTAAGAAGTGGTAATAATGGTGGAGGTACTATAGGTGCAGGGGTGGAAGCAGTTACATAAAACAATTGACCAACCCCCAAGTGGTAACAGCCGAATTTTTTTTGTGAACCGAGAGCCTTGCATAGTCCAAGAAAGTTGTGGATAAGTGCCTGTACTGGCTATTTTCTCACCATTTGCAACTGTCACCAACATGTGTGCAGTATGCTCCACTTCACAATTGAGTTTAGCAGCTAAGGCGCAATCAATAAAGCTAGTAGTGCTACCTGTATCTACAAGAATAGATATAGAGTGCCGTTTAAGAAAGCCAGGAATGTGTCTAGTATCGCCATTAGTATTACCAGTAAGAGCATGGAGGGAAATCTCCATATCATATTCTAGTGGTGATTCAACAGCTTCCTCAAACACTTCCTCATTTGTCCCAGTGTCTTGAGTATCAGAATGTTCAGCTTGGACCATAAATAGTTGTGGTCTTCCTTTGCAAATGTGCCCAAACTTGTAAACTTCATCGCAATTGTAACACAGACCCTTGTCTCTTCTCAAACGCATTTGTTCTGGTGTTAACCTTCTTAAGATTGGTGAAGATGAAGAGGGTTTTGTGTTGGTGGGAGAGTAACATTTTGGGGTAGTGGGTGCTGATTTAGAGAAATTGGTATTAATAATAATTGGTTTGGGAGGAAAATTTGGTGAAGAGAAGGGTCTGGATGAAGAAAACGAAGTAGAAGAGGGTTTGTTGTATTTAGGAAGTGATTGATATTTTTGTTCTTCCATTCTAGCTAATGAAAAGGCCTGGCTAAGAGATTGAGGGTTAAACATGCAAATTGAATTGCGAATTACTTCTTTAAGGCCACTGATAAAACTTAAAATGAAATAACGTTCATCCAGGGATGGATTATGGGCAAGCACTAAGGGTTTAAGTGCTTCAAATTGATCAAAGTATTCCTCCACAGAATTTAATTGCATCAGTTTATTGAATGACCCAACAAAATTCTCATCAACTGGATTTTCGGATCTAGCACAAATATTGTGAGCAAAGTTGTAGTTGCAGGAAATCCTACACTACACCCCTCACAAGAATCCACATAATCAAACCATTTTTAAGATGAACAATTATAATTTTTTATTGATTAATCTCTTTGAATGTTTACAAGATGAAAGGAAAATGAGATAAAGAATTACAATCACTCTAAACTTTTTCTCTCTTAATGACTTGCCCAACACTCGGAAAAAGATCCCTCTCTCAATAGGCCTTTCGGCTCTTTATATAGTGGTATTACATAATGGATGACAAATAAGTCATCCTTCATTTTTCGGGAATGACTTGCGAAATATCGCAAGTGTACAAATATATAATCTCGCAACACTCCTAGATCTCGCTAGGTCTTCACATCTTTCTCGTGTTTTGGCTGTCGTCATCCATTGCGTCATTTATATTACTCGTCTGTGACGCCTTCGCTATGTGTCGTTTATGGATTTCGCAGAGGTGTTGGTGTTGCGATATTCTGATCCTACATATTACCTCTTCTCATGTCTTTTCTGCGAAGAAGAGAACGTCATGAGAACTAGTATTTTCAAAATGCCGCAGATGTTCATTTCTTCATATTTTTCTGTATTGTATGATTCCGTACTATTATGTAGAATTTACTACACGTATCTCTTCTTCCACCCATTTCTTGACATGTCTCTTTCAACCGTTATTTCTCAACCGTTCACGTCCCTTCTCGCATTAAATGCGTTTATCTTCTCGAGAATTCTTCTCTATATATAGTTTTCTCACTCTCCTCTTCTTCTTTTTTACTTTCTCTCTGCAATTTTTCTTCAATTCTCCTCCGTAATTTCCGTTTCTGCTACTGTAAATCTTCTTCTTCTTTTTTCTTTTGATCTTCAATTATTCATTCATTCCCATACTGAAAAATGGCTCCAACCGGTCGCAAATACGAAGCTTCTTTGGAAGAAATTCAAAAAGATCTTAAGGAAAAGGTTTTACTTTAACCACCATTCCCGGTCAGGAATCTAAATCCATTCTTTCTGCCAGGCTGTTCACTGATCATCATTGTGATGATCATGAAATCATAATTTCGCTTGGTCAAATTCTCGCCGGCCTTCCCATTCCCCTTTATAACCCTAACCTTCCATTATTCAAATGGAATTCTTGCTCATGCGAACTTCTCGCGAGCTGTCTATCAACTAAGCGAGGATTGCATTCGCTTAATACTTGAGTTCGCCAATCGTGGAGCTGGTAATGGGTTTCTTTACTCACCAGAAGTTAGGGATCCAAAATTTAAGGAATTGGCGATACTCGCCGAAAGATAGACAGTCGAGAGTTTCTATGAGAATTATGAATTCATTCCTATGAGAAGGGATAACACTCGCTGGGGTGTCCGTCTGAAAAAAAAAGATGATGTTGCTGATGATAAGCTCCTTATGCAAGACATTGACTGGCATTCTGGTAAAAACAACGTCCCACGTCACTCTAAAGACGATAGATGGTGTGTTTTTCCATTGGTGTTAAAGGGACCTTATATCGCAGGCTCGAATGTACTTCCTGCGAACTTCGCTGCTTATCGACCTTGGGTATTCAACTGGCCCGAGAAGAATAAAGAGGTATGTTTTCCAACTTCACGTACTTCGTAATCTTTCATTGGTTGTTCATTCCCTTATCTTTTGATTCTCGTTAAAAGTTTTAGATTGAAAAGTTAAGATCGGGCTATAACCGGACCGGGAAGCTTAGCACTTTAGCTGCTCTTCGCTTCGTCATGGATGAAGTAAGAAACACTTTATATTTCTTTTTAACAATATTGTTGCCTCTGTTTCTTATCTTCATTTGTGTGCGAAGGTTGGTGTTGAAATTGTCGGAGAAGAAGAAACCCTGATGCTGCGAAGGCCAAAGGTAAAAGTAAAAATCCTCTTCGCAAGGAGAAATCTGTTGCTCCGCCTCTGAAGAAGCGAAAACTTCACCTCCCCTCTCCTTCGAATCCTCAGTCGGGTGAAAATTCTGGTGATGAGGAATATGATGATGTGGATATCCCTTCTTCAAACTCTCCAGCTGAATCTTCTATGACACAGCTGTCCAGTATTTTTTCTGATTTTATGCAAGGGATTGGAGATGATCGTCTTTCTGCCACATGCGAGGCTCTTGCAAGTATCTGCGATGCTCCCTTACTAGAGGATAATGATTCTTTTCGTGGAGTTTCCAGAGCAGTGACTCCCAGCTTCCTAAATGCACTTGGTGCCTTGGTACGTCTATATTCCCTTATTTCTGCATAATTTCAATTTTAAACCACATCTTGATGATTTTTTACTTTCCTTTATAGTTTGGGAGATCTTCCTTTGTTGTTGCCTCAGATCTTGAGAATAGGCGCAACATTCTCTAAAATAAAAATCTTCAACTTCGTAAGAAGAATGAAGAATTGGAAGCTGAAGTTGTTGCTCTTCGCAAGAATGATAAAGAATTTGAAAGTGAAACTGCTATTCTTCGCGAAAAGACCAAACAACTGGAAGCTGAATCCTCCTCTCAGAAGGACAAGATATCTAGTCTTCAAAGCGCCAATCAACAACTTTATGGTATGGGGCTTTTCCTTTCTCCTTCGTCTTGTTCTCTAGTATTTTTTCCTTATCTGACTTATCATTTTCGCAGACGTTTATAATCTTACTGATGAAGCCATTCTTCTCCACTCATTTCCTGAACCTATGGATGATGACGCTCTTCTCGCTCACCTCAATAATTCTTTAAATAGTTTTTCAAATAACAAAATTAGGTCTCTTCCTCTAGACAAACTTCAATCCAAATTTCGCCTCTTAGAACTTGATCATAGATCTAGTTTGGTTTAGCCAACCAACTTAAACGTCTATATCTTAATTCCCAAGAGAAAATTAATATTTTAAGGAAGAAAATTAGTGATCTTATAGATGACAAAGATCGCATCGCTAATCAAGGTGCCCAGGCATTAGCGAAATTCCAAAAAACTCTTCTTGAAGTTCAAGTTGAACGGGATGAATCCCTTCACCAAAATGCTATACTTAATGAAAGAGAAAATCAAATCCGTTCCCTTCTTCTTATAAACAATGACGAATTCGCTTGGGCTGCGAAGGTTCTAGATGATGCCAGGAATAACTTAGGTGTTAACATTAGTCTTCAAGCTGAGCATACGGCCTTGGTTAGAGATATGATTTCTGACAGAGAAGGTTGTTAATTATTATTCTTTATTTAATTGTGTGTAGTAAAATTGTCATCAATTTTGCTGATTCAATGTTATATGTTCGCAGAAGCTGAAGCAAGGTTCCGAAAAAGAATTGAAGAACTTGAATCTGAGAAGGAGCAACTTGCCAAAAATCTTTCTTCTCGGAACGATAAATATTCTAGGCTGAAGAACCAACTGAAGATCACTGTCGCAAATTTTAAGAATGATGCTATTCTTTTTCGCAATCAAACTATTGAGATGGTCTGCGATGACAATAACATCTCTCAGTCCAAGTACCCCTGCCTTCTTGATGAAGTTCCCCAAAATATGCCTTCTCTGGATATTTCTGATAGCGATGCTAGTGAAGAAGAGGAGGAATCTGATGAAGATGAAGAAGCTGAAAGATCCAATGAGAAATAATTTTATTTTCCTTTTTCTCCCCTTGTAATATTTGTATAGCCATTTTTTTCAATCTCCCATCTTTGGATTTATTCTTTTGTTGCGAATTTCTTGAGTCTTTGAATACAATTTCTATCTTTCTTGTTTCTTCCTGCACATAAAGGGCAATTCTTTTTTGCAATATGGTTAATCAATATATGTGTAAATCTGTCATATGAAGACAAATAACATGTTCTTTTTCATTCCCATACTTGCCTCTGTTATTTGTATTCGAATGGGAGATTAAGCATAATTTCGCAGATATTTTCTGCTGAACTTTGTCATTGTGACAAGATCGCAGGACGTCTTTACATTTTCATGTAATGACCCATTGATCTTGCCTTATCATTTCTCTTTGTGGTCTTATTTTGCCTTCCTAGTTAAAGGTCTTATTTTGCCACCTCTCATTTTTGCGACAAAATCGCAGGACGTCTTTACACTTTCATGTAATGACCCATTGATCTTGTCTTATCATTTCTTTAGTATTATTGCCTCTGCAAGGATATTTTTCTTGCGACAATATGACAGGCCTAAATGTCCCTGCGAACTTAAAGCCCCATGACATTGTCGTCTTTGCGACGAAATTGCAGGCATTTTTACATTTGCATTTAAGAACCCATTGATCTCGTCTTAGCTACTCTTTTGTATTTTTGCCTCTTCAGGATTGTTGCACAAATATGACAAGCCTAAATATTCTTGCGAATATCAAGTCTCATGACATTTGCATCTTTTTTGACACTATCAGCTCCCTAATGGAGGGTGCCGCCCTTATCTTCCCCTGGTTGCCCCTTCAAGGAGGCGTACTTCTGCCATACAAGGCTAGATCCTCCCATCCGGTCTTAACAACAACCAGTTGTTTTCGCAGCCTCTTATCCCTTTTGCCTATAGGGCTTATGGTTACGAGACTGCACCCTAAGTGGAGTTTTCTTCGGGCCGAGTGCAACATAAGCCAAGACTTGCCAAGAATGGCCGAGACACTTCAAATTCCCCAGGCACTCTTGGCTCAACCGTGACCTCGGCGCCTTGGTCAAATGCTGACTCCTTAGAAGAGACCCTCGGTCGTCCAACCAGGGTATAACCTTATATATATAGTTGGAAATCCAAGGTATCTCTCCCGGATGGGTGTTATTACCCCCAATCTCCATGACTCGGGTTCCGGGGCGGTGTAACCTTTTCCCTGAGCCACGTTACAGATACCCCCTTACATGACGCACTTTAGGTACTTTGCCTCTTACGAAATTTTATTCGCGAACTAGGGTGTACGCCATGAAGGTTCGTCCCATTCTGATTATTTTGTTAATTCTTTGTTAATAGGTACCCCCTACTATGACACCCCGAAGGTTCTTTTGCCTCTTGCGAAATTGTGTTCGTGAACTAGGGTGTACGCCATAATAAGTTCGCCACTTTCTGATTATTTTGATGATTCGTCTGCATATATGAGTTCTTTTGTACTTTCGCAACATATTTGCCATTTGTAAAATATATTTTCTTCATCTTCATATCAACTCTTACACCACTCCATTTTCGCCATTTGCAACATATTCGCCATTTGTAATATAATATATATATATATATATATTAATCTACTCCCTCGATAAGTAAGCGCATTCAATCTTTAGACCTCTTATTTTTGCTACTTTCTGCCTCATTCTCTTTGAATTTTCCTGTTATTTCTCCATCTCTTGCGATATTATCGCCACTTCTTCTCTTCAACAAACATTGATTTCTCAGCATTTCTTCCTCTCTCCATTCTATGGTGTCTACCATCAACCTTTCACTTTTTTTTTCTCTGATGTTGTGTTTCCAATCTTTCTTCTTTGCAGCTCTTTCTTCGCAGGAT
Source organism: Papaver armeniacum (assembly GCA_023531295.1). Classification (NCBI taxonomy): domain Eukaryota; kingdom Viridiplantae; phylum Streptophyta; class Magnoliopsida; order Ranunculales; family Papaveraceae; genus Papaver; species Papaver armeniacum. Next base: position 679,525 of record JAJJWW010009310.1, on the reverse strand, counting down.
TCTATGTCAACTTCATAACACTTTTTCCCTTCTATCCAATCTCCTTTTATAATCCCAATACCAGTTGGATGAGGAAACTTAATACTTTGATGAAAAGTCGATGCTACGCCTAGAATCTCATGTAACCAAGGTCGCCCAATTAATGCGTTATATGGTGATTCCACATCAACAACACAGAATAAGATTTCAGAAGACAATCCTTTCAGTGGAATTCTCATGTGAACTTCTCCTTTAGGCTTATTTGCAGTACCATTAAAACCATAAATTTTATAGGTTGAAGGTATCAAATCTGCATCTTTCCCTCCCATGGTTTTGTAAGTATGATAAAAAAGAATGTTCACGGAACTCCCCGTATCAATCAAAATTCTGTTGATTGCCCAAGAAGTCTCATCTTCATCATATTCATCATCTTCATCCTCGCTGGGTTTTGGGTTGATCTCCAATCTTACCACAAGTGGGTTGTCATGCATTACTCCGGCCTCAGGTACTTCTTCCGCGGTAAAAGAAATGATCTGCTTCTGCCATTCTTCCAGTTGCGATGTCTTCGTGGTGTTCATTATTTCTTTATCATTGGCATCCCTTGCGAAAACCCTGCTGAGAGTAATATCGTGGAAATCTTCAATTGTCTTGTATGAATGTACAATAGAGTTACAAAACAGATTTTTTGCTTTTGCCCCAACTTCTATCACAAATGTTTCACGTTCTTTTGTTGTGTTCCCCTTTTGAATTTCTGGAGGAGGTGGCGGCAATACTTGAGGTTGTGCTTTCTTTACTAGAAAATGATTTAATTTTCCCTGATCTATCATCCCGAGGATGATTCTCTTTATATTTCTGCAGTCATTTGTTGTATGTCCATGGAAATGGTGATAAGAGCAAAATTCATGGCTTCTCTCGCTTGGAGGTGGCTCCTTTCCCATATTCCATGGTGTTGGTATATTTTCCATCAAAATTATAGCTTCCCATATTTTCTCCACGCTAGCATTTAGAGGTGGCATCTCAATTTCTTCCCATACTATCCTGCGGCTTCCTTGTCCCTTATGATAATTTTGCCTTTGACTTCCATAATTTTCTTGCAACTGATCAAGTCTTTGAATTTTATTATTTCCACCGCGGTTATAGAAATTTCTTTCTCTCTCATATTCTTCTTGGTCACGACTCCCCATAGCCACTAGCTTCTGTTGATTATCACCCATTACCAAGTCCGGTTGTCCTTGCGAGGTGCTCGCCACTGTATTTATCAACTTAGGTAACAAGCTTGCATTCGCTGCATTCTAACTTGTGTTCGCAACTGGGTATGATTCCATCTCATTTTGTCTTTCCTCGAGAGCAATATATTCCTCCTGTAATTCTCGCAGCTCAGTCATTGTGATCGTGTTCTTAATTCTGAAAATTTGAATGTATAACAAATTGGTTGCGAACATAGCGTTAATGAATGATAAAATAAGGTATCTCTCATCAACACGACCCGCCATATCGCTACACATCGTCTTCCACCTCATGGTCAAATGTTTCAAACTTTCTCCAACCCTTTGCTTTAATCCAAATACATCGTCAATTCCAGGTCGCGAGAAATTGTTACTTATGTACGCCCCTAAAAATATAGCCTGTAAATGATTGAAAGATGCTATAGTATTTTTTTGGCAGGCCTTCAAACCATTTCAAAGCTTCTCCTGTTAAACTTGATGCGAAGTATTTGCACAATATAGCGTCATGATTTTCCCATTGTAACATACATCTCAAATAAGCTTTGATGTGTTGTATTGCACAAGTTGATCCATCAAAAATGCTGGTTAATGTAGGCAAATTGCATTTTGGAGGTATTCTTTCTAATTGTATTTCCCGTGTGAATGGGGTTTTTGCAGGTTCTTTTATAGCTTCATCTAATTGTCTCCTGCCGCCTCCTTTCTTATTATTTAACATTCCCCTCATTTCCGCTAGCTCTTTCAAAATTTGTTCATTTATACTAGAATTATCTTCCACTGGTCTTTTTAACTCCGCCTCTCTTCTTCTGCGTTCATATCCGTTTTGATTCTCTTGGTCATCATTTTCTTCCCGTCTTTCTCTGCGATCTTCTCTTTCATTCCTTTCATGAATTCGCACACCGTTATATCTCTCGTTTTTTCCTCTTTGCCGTCTTTCAGTTCTCCTTAATGCTATATCGTATTCTTCATTGATATTAACATTATTGCGATTACGCTCACGCCTCCTTTCTCGATTATCATGATTGTTTTGGCGAATTGCCTCTTGTAGTTCTTGTTCTTCCATTTCTGCTCTTAGTCTTTCCCTCTCGCGAGCTAGATGCGCTTGTTCAGTATAATGTCTTTCAATTTCATCTTGAATTGCTTGGTGATTTCTTTGTACTTATCTTCCATGTAATATTCTCCTTCCTTCTTCCTGATTTTCTCCATCCTCCTGATTATCTCGCCTCTGGCAGTGTCTGTCTCTCTGATTTCCATCATTTTGCCATCTTCCCTTACTTATCTTCTTTCGCGGCGTCCCTCATCTAAATTTTGTGTTTCTTCTTGAATTTCTTCATTAGCACTTCCTACAGGCATATCTCTTCTTACTTCTTCCCTTATTGATCTTGACCTTGTAGTGCTCCTTGACCTTCTGTTCTGTAACCTCATGTTTTCCATCCTTAGCTCATGATTTTGCCTTGTGAGATTTGCACGTTCTTCTGTTTCTAACCGCCTTTCTTCACGTATTGTTTGTCTTAATGCCTCTAACGTTGTAATCTCTTCGTTTCCATGAATTATTCCTCCAATCATTTCTCAATCTCCTTCCTCCTGTCCATTACCTCATAATTGCTGCTCTTCCCCTATTTTATCTACAGAATCCGATCGACAAGTGTGTACGCTCACTCTGTCATAATCCTCAGTTCTATCTTGTATCGGTGTATGTTGAATTGACGATTGAATCAGATTTTCTCCATAGTTTCTTGCATTTGCTCTTGAAGATTCTCTCATTTCGTTTCTTTCTTCTCCAGCAAGTCTCCTACTTCTTCTAACAGTCGTTGGTTGTTTTGATGTATGTCTTCTTCTTGCCATTCTTTAATCTTAATGAGTTGTTGAAAATTATATGAAATTCTTTACCTATTACTTCGAATTCTTCCAAATCACAATATAAATCTTCACTCATCCCTGTTTCTAGCGCCATTATATAGTTGTAGGAAATCCTACACTACACCCCTCACATGAATCCACACAATCAAACCATTTTTAAGATGAACAATTATAATTTTTTATTGATTAATCTCTTTGAATGTTTACAAGATGAAAGGAAAATGAGCTAAAGAATTACAATCACTCTAAACTTTTTCTCTCTTAATGACTTTCCCAACACTCGGAAAAAGATCCCTCTCTCAATAGGCCTGTTCGGCTCTTTATATAGTGGTATTACATAATGGATGACAGCTAAGCTGTCCTTCATTTTCGGGAATGACTTGCGAAATATCGCAAGTGTACAAATATATAATCTCGCAACACTCCTAGATCTCGCTAGGTCTTCACATCTTTCTCGTGTTTTGGCCGTCGTCATCCATTGCGTCATTTATATTACTCGTCTGCGACGCCTTCGCTATGTGTCGTTTATGGATTTCGCAGAGGTGTTGGTGTTACGATATTCTGATCCTACAAAAGTCATACCAGAGAATACGATGACGACCGACTTGGAAATTCAATAACCACTTATCTGTTTTACCGTCCAGATGGATTGCGGCTATATCCAATTTGCGATGTTCTTCAATGTTGTGGAGAAAAAAATAGCGATCACATTTTTGGAGCCAACCTCTCGGATTATCGCCGTCGAACCTAGGAAAATCAAGCTTCGGTACTCGATTGAAGTGTTGAGATAAAGCGTTAGGATGGAAGGTACCAAAAACTGGACCATTGTTGTGGAAAGAATCGCCGCCATGGTTGTTTGGATCTTGAACTCCAGATCCAGAAGGTGGTGGAGACGATCTGAGTAATGTTGCAAGCTAAGTAGTAAGAGTTTTGACAGATTCAGCTGTCTCTTTGCAAGTCTCCGTCGTTGCTTTAGATTCAGTAGATAAGGTGTTGAATCTGTCATCGATAGTTTGACGATCTCGTTGAATAATTTCGAACATCTCTTTCACTGTTTTTGGATCGGAAGCTCCCATGGTGGAATTTTAAGATGGCTCTGATGCCAAATGTACTGTACTCAGTACAAATTGGAAACAAAATACCAGGAATTATAACTCTGGTTCCTAATGAACGCAGCCTCTTCTACTTAGCTAACAATAATCTTTTCATTAATAAAGAAAGGAAGGTTCTTACAACTTAAATAGCAATCATTAACCTAACTCCAACGGTCAGATAGTGAACACCTGACACTATCTGATCGCACTATCTGATCGGGTAAACACTAACCAATCCCTACTCTAGTTATTAAAGCACACAGAGAATGATAAGGGCAGACAGGATGCCCCTTAAATAGCAGATAGACTATGACAGAATCAACCCGAAAATCCACGAATTCAATAAAGATACAAAATTTCTGGATTATACTTGATTACTTTGCTACTCATCATTTGGTACCAGTTATTATCCATCAAAAACCACATTAAACAATATTACAATCTATAGAGAGAAAGAGGCACTAAAACAAAATTATGGTTCTTTTGTTCGCTGCTAATCATTGAATGATAGTTAACAACATTGGAAACATACCACGCACGGAATCTATATTATCTTTCTAAACCCTAACGCATTATAATTTGATTGATAAAGCAAACAAGAATCCAAATCTATTACAGAAATATATATATATATATATATATATATATATATATGGGAATAATAATCAATAACAATGGAATCACATTGAGAGAAACAAATAAGAAATTGAAGAAAGCAAGAATTACCTCAATCAATCAGCAGATAGAACAAATTCAACTCCTCGCAAAACCTGTAAAAAAAAACACCCTTTAAGATACCGAAGAAGAAATAAGATACCGAAGAAGAAAACCCTTGAGAAATAACTCGCAAAAATCCCCAATTTTGTTTCCAAATTCCAAGTAAGGCTCCAAATATTGAAACAAGCCTGTAACTAAAGATAAAAAATGGCCGCTGCCGTTGACTAAGGTCAAGGAAAACCAAAATCGCATATCACTTGTGAAGGGTTTGTGTTCTTGCTCTAGTTCTGTTTACAGTGAAGATTGAAGTTACAGATAGTTCAATTTCAACATCAACAATTTGTTCAGTACTATGAATTTGTCAAGAGATACCTCCAAGCTCGACTTACTGGTTTTTGGATTCATCAACCTTCACTTAACCAACCAAATAGTCCCTCAACAATACCTGAATTTCTTAATATTTTCTCCACTACCACTCTGCTCCAATGGAAGATCATCAACCGAACAACTCACCAAATGCATGGTAGCAGTAATCAATACTTGCATTCAATGTTAATCATCAGATTACAGACTCACACACAAGACTCAGGTACTTATACAAAATACAGACAGATAAAGGACGGTTGGACTTCTGAGTACACATGCCGTCATAACATAGTTGTAGTGACCGACAAATACACGTACACAATAAGCATGTGACTGTACAGAACAATATGTACGGACTGAAATACTATAAAATACTTTGTTGTGCTATTACCCCCCCAAGATGGAGTCTTCTACAAGGAGTGACTCTCAGCTTGTGTCTAAGAAGATCAAAGCATGGTCCTGCCAATCCCTTGGTGAAGATATCCATAATTTGATCATGAGTAGAGAGATAATTGACATGCAGACTTTTGTTGTGAACTAATTCTCTCAAATCAATAGCAAGATGTATCATCTTATTGATAAGGATATGATTAGATGATAAAGAAACATCACTTTGATTGTCACAGGAAATGATTTGAGGGATAGGGAGAAACAAATAAAGATCTTTGAGCAGTTGACAAACCCATACAATCTCTGCAGCTGTATTTGATAAGGACATATACTCTGCCTCAGTGGAGCTTCTAGCAACTCCATTCTGTCTTTTGCTTGACCATGAGATAGGATTAGTTCCAAAAAAGATACAGTAACCACCAGTAGACCTTCTGGTATCAATTGAACCAGCCCAATCAGCATCACTAAAGCCATGAATGGCTAAGAGTCCTTTGGAGAAGAGAAGACCATAATCCAGAGTGTGCTTGATATATCTGAGAATCCTTTTTGCTGCTATAATATGAGTATCAGTAGGAGCTTGTATGTGTAAACATACCTGATTAACAACAAAGCCAATTTCAGGCCTAGTCCAAGTTAAGTATTGCAATGCACCTACAAGGGATCTGTAAGTACTTGGATCTGACAAAAGAGTGTCATCTGACTTGGACATCTGTGAAGAAGGAGAAATAGGAGTGCTGCAAGGTTTGGCACCAGTCATATCAAACTTCTCCAGTAGATCAAAAGCATACTTGGTCTGAGATAAAAATTGATGATCTGCATCCCTTTTAACTTAAAGACCTATAAAGTCATGCAAAGCTCCTAAATCCTTTATAGGAAAATAAGATTATAGTGTGGAGATAAAGGAATGCACAAAATCCTGCGAGTTTCTTGTGATAAGAATATCATCAACATAAACTAAGATTATAGTAATCCTTGAGCCAATCTTTTGAACAAATAAGGATGAATCAACTACTGATGGCTTGAATTTGTGAGAAACAAGATTGTTGAGAAGCTTATCATACCAGGCCCTAGGTGCCTGTTTGAGTCCATACATGGATTTGTGTAATTTGCAAATATAATGAGGTTTGTCTTCATCTACAAAACCAGGTGGCTGTTGCATATGGACATCTTCTTCCAAATCTCCATGTAGAAAAGCATTACTCACATCTAATTGCTTTATTGGCCAAGAGTAATTCATAGCTAAAGACAATATAAGTCTAATTGTTGTGGGCTTAGCTACAGGACTAAAAGTCTCCGTGTAGTCAATTCCTTCTTGTTGATGAAATCCCTTAGCAACAAGTCTAGATTTTAATCTTTGAGGTGCGCCATCTGCATTATATTTAATTCTAAATACCTACTTACATCCCACAACATTATAAGAAGGATCAGGTTTAACCAAAGACCAAGTACCAGCATATTTTAAGGCTGTGTGTTCTTCAACCATTGACTGCTTTCATTTTGGATTTTTGAAAGCTTTAGAAAAACATGCGGGTGTTGGTGGTGGTATTTCAGAAACTAAATTAGTAGATAAGACATGCTTAGTATTGAACACTTTTGGTTCAAAAATACCTATTTTGCCTCTAGTGACCATTTGATGAGTATTAATAGCTGAAACATCAGAAGCAGGTGCATACCCAGTAGCAGTGGAAGTAGTGACTGAAGTGGAAAAATGAATAACACCCTCTATAGTAGATGGTGAAGCAGTGATGTCCTCTGAAGTATATGATGAAGCAAGGATATCCTCTGAAGTAGTAGTAGAAGAATAAACATTTTGAACTGAGGTAGAAACTGCATTCTGAGAAGAGCTTTGAATTTGACTAGGAACTGAACTAGTTGCCAAAGCAAAATCATTCTCATTAAATACAACATGTCTTGAGATGTAAATTCTTCCCATTTTAGTGTCCAAGAATCTATAACCTTTGTGTGCTGAGTTATATCCAACAAAGATGCAATGAATACTTCTAGGTTGTAATTTATGAGATGTGTAAGGTCTCAACCAAGGATAGCAAGAACAACCAAAAGATTTCAGATAAGAATAATCTGGTACTTGATGAAATAGCTTCTCAAAAGGGGATAAGAAACCAATACTTCTAACAGGTAGTCTGTTAATGACATAGTTAGCGTTTGAAAGGCATCTACCCAAAATGCATCAGTCAAACCAGATTGAATGAGAAAGGTTCTACCTGTATCAACTAGATGTCTATGCTTAGATTCAGCTACACCATTTTGTTCAGGTGTATGAGGACATGAAAACTCATGATTTATCCCATGGACACATAATAAATCCTTTAGTTCATTGTGTAAGAATTCTCCTCCTCCATCTGTTCAAATTGTTATAATAGAAGTATGAAGTAAATTCTCAACCATAGACTTGAAAAAAGAGAATATTTTCCTGAATTCATATTTGTCATACAAGGGTATATCCAATAGAATTTGGAGTAATCATTTATAATTTTCACATAATATTTGAATCCACTTGTAGAAGTTACAGGACTTGGACCCATAAGTCCATATGAAGTAATTCTAGAGGCGAATTGGTTCTATGAGTATAAACAGAAAAAGGTAATTTGTGACTTTTACCTAACTGACACTCATTACAGAATAAAGGTGTCTTAACAATGTTGGACAAATCTAAAGTTTTGCACACTTTTTGTAACACCTGAAATGAAGGGTGAGCTAGTCTTCGGTGCCATATAAGTGCTGATGTAGTTATACTTGAGAAAGCTTTGTGTGAACTGTTCTTGAGGAATTGCATAGGATAAAGTCCATCTTTCTATGGCCCTTGAAAAATGATCCTCCTAGAAGAGAGATCCTTAACATTGAAACCAAGAGAATCAAATGTGATTGAGAAATTATTATCACTTGTAAACTTGTGAACATATAAAAGATTTTGAGATGATCTTGGCGCAAGTAAAACATCTTAAAAAAGAAAAGTAGCAGAAGTAGCTGACTTAGAAGTACTACCAATGTGAGTAATTTGCATACCTTCACCATTAGCAGCTTGTATTTCTTCAGAACCACCAAAAGGATTTGAGTAAAGTAATTCTGTTTCATCATTGGTAATGTGATTATTTGCTCCACAATCAACATACAAAGGATTCTCACCCATTATATTGGCTGTAGCAAGCATAACACTTAAGTTGTGTGGTGTATTAGAGTTCTGATATGCAAAGTTCAATCTGTGTTTGGATTCAAGAGCTTGATGGCCATCCTTCTTGCAAATTTGACAAGGTGGTTCAGATGATACATTTGAAGCAGTAACAGCAGTAGTGAATGAAGAAGCACCATGAGTAGGTCTAAATTGAAAATGTGGGACAAACTGAAGTGTATGATACATTTGAAAGGGAGAGTAACCTCTAGGAAATGAGTTAAATGGACATCTAACAGGATATGAAGATGGAAAAGGTGATGGATGTGAAAATGGAGATAATCCTCTACCTCTACCTCTGTGAAAATTGGAATCAGGTCTAGTGTTGGTAGCAAAGGCTTTGGCATTAGCCTCAGATAATAAATCCTTGTGTTTAATATTAATTACAACTTCTTCACTTAATAGCAAATTGTGTAAATCTTTTGAAGACACGGGAGGATTTCTAATTCTAATAGAGGTAGAGAAAGAGCTATACTCAGGACCTAATCCATTTAATATGAGAGCAACTAATTCATCATGATCAATTCTAGATCCAGCAGCAAATAGTTCATCTGTTACTTTCTTTATTTCACCAAGAAAAGTAGAGATAGTACCTGATCCAAGTTTCAATGATTGTAGCTTCAATCGAAGTTGAATAGAGTGCGTAAATGAGCTTTTAGCTAATCTTGATCAATAGTATCCCACAATTCTTTAGCAGAGTCAGCACCTGCAACATAAGGAAGCACTAATTCAGAGATGGACATCTGAATCCAGAGAATGAGAGTAGTATCATCATCGTGCCAAGCTGTATAACCTGGATTTAAAGCGTTACCGACCAGATACAAATGACATTGAAGAGTGTCATCAATAAAACCAAGAACTTTGTATCTTTTCAGTAATGGAAAAATAAGAGATTTCCATGTAAGGAAGTTATCCTCTTTAAGTTTGTAAGAAAGAATACTGGAAATTTGATTGAGAGGTACATTGGTGATTTGAGATTCGTAAGAAGCCATTAAAGAAAGAACAAAAAAGAAACAGATCTAAAGATTAACAGTACAAAGTAGAAGAAATTTCTGAAAGAAATTGAAGCAAAATTGAAAGAGATAAAAAAAAAAATTCAGATCTAAAAAGAAGTCATTAATGGCGGTGCGGAAGGTTATCATCTGATACCATAGTAATGATCAATACTTGTAATACCCCATTTTGAATTTTAGGTCGGCCGCCCTAAAACCCCAAGTGTGGTATACTCATGGACCATTTTACACACTCAAACCGTCATACCAACAAATGAAGATCGGGCTATTGTATGGAGCACATTGATAATAATCCATAAATAAATGAATTTATTTAAATGAAGTTGATAAGAAAAATTATAAATTAAAATCAATCTTATAGAAATAAAAATAATCCCCGACTCGCAGGTCGGCCTCCAAAATAAATGCGAAGAATTTATTTAAAAGAAACAAAGTCTGGTCTTTAAAAGAATTCAATAAAATATAGCTAAACACCTTAAATAATAACGAAGTAGCTTTTCGGAACATAAATGCAATCTACAGGCTAGGTTGCTCCACGAACGATCACGGTCTCCTGAAAAAAATAGTAAGTTAGGTCAGACCCCAACTAAAACAGTAGGCTTTCGCACCCTTATATTCTTTATAGATAATCTAACAAGCCCGAAATTTCTTGTAGAAAAATGTAGCAAAGTAAAAGACAATTTATGAGCTAATTAATCATTTTTAGAAAATGTAGTACTGCTCGCTGTTTATGGGTGAAAACTATTTCTGCTGGTTTCGGTAATTTTGGGTGTGTGTGGATGAGAAATGAATCTAAACCCTAAACAAATGCACTGCACGGGAGTGCTTATTGATTCGAGAGATCAATCTATACAATTCTGGCCTAAACCAAGAAATGGCCGCTCCAGACTTGCTTCAGTCAGGAGATGGGGTTGATCTTAGGGAGGGAAGCGAAGAAGGTGTTGAGATTGTGAAGGTGTTGGATGTTTATGACTTGTATCCGAAAGAGGAACTGGCTTGCAATAATGTAAGCAATAAGCTATGGTGTTTTCTGGATACGAATGACAACACTTGGTTTTCTGTGCTTGTCTCTGTTGTTTGGAAATAGGCAAATGACCTATTTATAAAAGTCATAGAGCGCAAACCCTCATCTCGTAGGAAGTGGAGGAAATTGAGTGATGGAGTAGTGGGGTCGTGTGGGTGATTGCATGATCACGTCTTGGCCCACTTCTCCTATCATTGTTAACCATCCATGCCTCCTGACACGTTCTTGTGATGGCGCGTTGCACGCTGCACGCTGTAAACCGCCAGACCAATACCCCAGTAAGTATCACCCAATTTGTGACATACTTGATGTCTCGATTGTGTGAATCGTGGGACCAAAGAAGGTAGCATACGGTGCTAAGGTTAAATAACTAAGTTATTTGGGAAATCGATATTTATGAAATATCGTGTGTATTCTATGCATGTAATGCATCGAATATATTCAACATGTATGAAGCATCGCTGTTTTAAGGCTTAACGGAGTAAGTCACGGATAAGCGTCTTAAAATAGCATCACGTCCAACCATCTTCGAGTGATCGTTTGGAGACTGCATGGTCGAGCCATGCTTTGGCCGATCACTCTATGTGGAAGAGTGGCGGATGGTGATCATGGGGATGCTTCATTAGTCGCTTAACTCCTAGCCAGGGATGACCAACCAAGCTGGTAGAGTTGGACGGATGAGATGATCTTGTGACGCTCATCTGCGACCGTTGATAGAGTAGGGTTTTGAAGAGGTGCGTAAGCATCACTCTTCAGCTTGGTCGAAACCAAGCATGGGAGGTGTTTTAGGCAGGACTGACCGGGCATGCGTGTAGATGGCTTACCGGTGTACACGTCCGTACCTCACTGTCCCATGAAGGTGCGATCTAGGCCACTCAATTTGACCAGCAAAGAGGAGCGGTTGAGATCGATTTGCAACAGAAATCCCATGTCGCAAAGGAGTTGGAAACCGCACGACATGCCTACTTCGGGCGCGCATTTCGCCACGGTTGGCCTTGGTCGATCGGTCATGGGTGTAGGTGGGCCCACGGTGATGATGTTGACATGCTCGGGACCTTTTAAGTCTATATCTACACCCTCCATCCAAGCTTGCGAAGATGGACGCTCGTGATCGATTAGCGACACATGTAACATGCCGCAAACCATAATTAGGGTTTTGTATGGTTCACGCCCATGCAAATTCAACCGATCGGTTTTGCATGTTATGCTCCTCCCTTGGGGAGGCCGATCGTGTGGGGCCCACGTTGGGCCGGTGGTGAGCATGTGTGTACCTGTCCCACGGTCATAGGCTTGATCTAAGCCATCCAAACATGCCGGTGAAGTTGGATGGTCGTAATCGATTTAAGACCTTAGTGGAATTTCCTGCGACCTTTAAACATCATGACGGCCATACTTTGGGCAAACGCACGTTGCTATGTGGCTAGGTCAGGAGATGGTCGACCAGGCAGGTAGAGAGAGGGCCCGTCGGTGTGTAGGACAAGCTTGTCCAACCGGCCATGGGATAATCCACGCCGTCCAATCATGCCGACGAAGTTGGACGACCGTGGATGGTTTTGAGACTGCCGTTGGCGGTCTTGCTCGTACAAGCTTCCTCCAAGCTGCTCCATACCAATTCGACCACCCTTTTCCAGGCTGGTGTTTGGTGGCTTTTGGGAGTATGGCATGTGTTCGACCGACCTGGGCATAAACGGGCCCTCTGGTGGCCATTGTGGTGATAGCCTACTCCTGCTGAGGATCGTCTAGGCTGGTTAAATCATGCGGCCAACTGGCATGGTCGTGATTGTTTCTGAGGCTGATATGGACAGTCCAGATTCAAATATGCTCAATCGGGCTAGTATAACACACCGAGAGATGTATGTTCTATCGGGCTAGTATAACACACCGAGAGATGTAGCCTGTACGGGTATTTCGTGCATGCCTCATTATTGACACTTGCAGATTCGTGTTACTCTGCTGAGAGCAACACTCAGTCGTCATGCCGCACCAATAATGAGAGTTCTGCGGACAACACGGGAAATACAAGGCTAATCATGCATTAATTAATAACGATATAAATTCACAGGGTATATGGGATTGTTGCTACATGCTCCATCCCGGACGAATTTTGTGTATTTAATTCACAGAACATTTGGGATTGTTTCCACATGCTCCATTCTAGGTAAATTAGTAAAATGAAGAAGTATTCATCACTCAAATAGCTTTATCCTCTGTAGGATGTCAGCGTATTAAATTTGGCTTTTATAATTTTAGCCTTGAACTAAAATCCACCGTCAACATTAAGTCCCCTGCCTAGAGCATAATGGTTACACTATTGTGTGTGTGGGGGGGGCATTAGATGGTGACATATACAACGTAAGAAGACAAGATAAAGGAAGTTTACCTGGAAGGATTATGGCCGGTCATGTTAGCAATCATCCGTGCGAGTAGGCCAGGCGTGATCATAGGGCTTGGTGGGACCGGTTTCCTTCCTTGGTCGTTCGAGCTAGAAAAGGAATCCTCCTTCTACTGGGATTCTCCAATTATTTGTGTATAAAAGGGGTGTTGACCCTTATATATATATATATATATATATTTTTTTTTTACTTCCTCTTCCCCTTTTTTTTTCGCTCGACCGGCTTCCACTGCTGCTATTGCCGGACATTGTTGACGCCTCCGAACTGATGCCGTCGCCGGATTTCTCCACCGCCGCCGTTGCTCGTTTGTCAACTATGAGGTAGGTACTTCGTTCTTTCTTCCTTGTTCTCGTATATTTTTTTCTTTAGTGCAAACCCTAACTTTTGGGTAAACTTCTTTGCTCTTGAGAAATCATCTCGTTATAGACGAAACTTCTTTGCAAGCCATACCATGATTAATTCCACTAATAAATTTGGTAGCAAAACCGTCGATATTGCTAGCATTGCTTAGTAGAACACGCCATCAACATACTTTTTTGTTCCTTTTTCATTGTTGCATGCAAAACCTAGCCTTAGGTTATAACTTGAAAAACTTCGTAGACACGATTCTCGTGGATAAACCCGTTCGCTCCTTTGCCCATAGAAAACCGTGTCACAATGCGTGCAAACTTGAATAAATATGGGCCCGCCGGTGCATGCTTGATTGAACGGCCCTGTTGTGCCTGTTTCGAACGTGCTTGCTTTGTTCGAATCGTGGGGTCGGCTCTTTTGCCCAACCGTGGGGCTGTGCCTGCTTCGGTTGAGAGCCTGCTTCATGCTCGTTCCACTCGAGTGCCAGCCTTGTTATGCCTGCTTCGGTTGTGGGACCCGCCACGTGCCTGCTTTGCTCGAACGCGGACGCGGGCCCGCTGTGCTCATATTCTCCCATGAACATTGATATAACCAAGTCCTCGGGATAGAGTCCGGCCAGTTTTGTAGGATCCAAATATGGCACAACACATTTTATTAGTGTGCGAGATTTAATTATTTTCTTAGCTTGAGAGAATGTAGCAGAGCTTGCGAAATTATAGAGAGAGAGAGAGAGAGAGAGAGCCTGCGAGATTATAAGGAGAACTTGAGAGAATGTAGCAGAGCCTGAGAGAATATGAGCTGTATGTGAGCTGTCATCCACTATGTAAACACCTATATAAAGAGAAAAGGCAGGAGAGAAAAAGGGAGGACAATTTTGGTAAGAGAGAGAGATATTTTTGAGAGAGATATTTTTAGAGAGAGATTTATTTTCTTTATCATCTTCTTCCCCTAAAATTAGATCTATAGCTCTACAAAATATCCATTAATGGAGTGTCAATGTAATCCAAATGTAATTTCAATAATCATAGTGAAGAACCCTAACCCCGTGGATGTAGATCACATTGATCGAACCACGTAAATCTTGTGTCTTATTTTACAATTTTAGCACTTTAATCTTTATTTTGATTATGAAATAGATTTATATCTATGAAATATTATAGGGGGTGTGTTGTGGGAAATCCTGCAACTATAAGTTTATTGGGCTAGATGTGTTTCTTCCTTTTGTACGACAGTTGCCCTCAAATATTCGATAAACATCCACTGATTGTTATCCCGCATCTCTAGCCTTTGCAGACGGCAAGTGAAGACTCCTTTTCTTCCTGGGATCTTGTTAACTTGTGAAATATAAAGAAGACGCTGAGTCTTCTCCCATTGAAGAATTGTTTCTTTCCTTGTCCCAAGTATTGCTCCATGTCTATTACACAACTTGATCTGATTGATCATTTTTTTTTGTTAACATAATCATAACCTCTCCTTGCAGAATCTCATGGAGGCCGTCGGTAAGGACCACTCTGGTACCTCTCCCGAAAGAAGCTTCGAAATGAATAAACCTGAGGCTGATGATGCGTTCGAGGAGGTGATGGCTAAAATTGATATTCCGCTTCGCGAGGCTGATCACGCTATAGGGGCATGTCAACTTTGTATCTGCGTATTGCTCGAGAACGCACTCGAGATCTTCTAGCTTCAATCGACAGAGAGGAAAAACGGAGGCTTGAGGAGGCGTCGCAACCACCGGTAAGCGCAAGAGCTGAGAGGTTTGCTGCGCGGCTGAAAAGGCGAAGGGTTGAACATGAACAGCCTCCAAAGGAAGATATGGGTGATTATTCGATCCGTGATGGTGTGATCATCCTTGATTCTGATACGGACGAGCCCGAGCTCCCAAAAGTTGTCAGCACGATCTCCAATGTTGCAGTGGCTCTTGATCTCCTTGTACTCAGTGGCGGCTGAGTTCAAGGTCTTCTTATTTTCTGCTTGCTCGTTTGAACAAGGGTTCTTGTATATGTTATTTTTGAGGCAAATCTTTCATTAAGACTGCATCCGAGTCTTCTCAGGCGCAGTGGTGTGCCTTCATATGATTGCATGTGATTCTTGTGATAAAAGAAGTAATGCCATAATAAAACACCACGAACCTGTCTGCGCTCTCCTGGCGTAAGTCTGATTCTGTTGGAGTAGACCGCTCAAGGCACTTTCCCTTTTTCTCCGTACATATTCTATTCCTCCAATTGTTTCCGGAAAGGTGTGAAATGTTTTCTTTTTAGGGTTCTCTGGTTTAATATGGTGGGTAATGATGATGATTCAGGCTTGATTCAAAATTTGTGTCATGCTCAGGGGTAAAGAAATTTCTAGAAGAAAATAATACTTTGATTAACTGAGAAATTGGAACCCTAATGATTATGAATGCAAGTAGTGCAATCATTTTGGAGGAATTACAAAATTGTATGGAAAGGGAAATTGTTGGAGGAACCATCACGGAGAACGCTGGAGAAAAATGGTAGCACAGCGTTTCTAGGTATTGTAGGTTTTAAGCCATCGTGAGTGGATCGTCACGCCATCAAGCTTGTCAGCGTTGATGATCTTGCAATAGCCGCCTAGAATGACATCTGCTACCAGGTACGGTTCATCCTCCTTTGCTGTTGGCGAACCATGTTGAACAGTCATCATCACTGCTACGTTTCCAACTTGAAACGTGGTCGCCTTCACTACCATATATCCAATTCAAAACGGGTTTGAACTTGGTACAACTCCTTGGTTCTGTGACAGGTTGCTTGAAACAGCCTCTAAGTTTTTAGCAAAACGCTTGAAAGGACCGGCATCCCACTCACACCTCTTAGTGGCGGTCAGGTTGTTGATTGAGACGAGTCCTCGAGCCTTAACAGGGAGAGGAGTGATTGCTTGTAGAGAGGGTTGTTCAATGAGACTTACTTGGGCTTGAAACCTTTTAAGGTATGTTGGCGGGCTTTCTCTAGGAAGTTGTGTTACGTTTGCGAGTTACTGATATGACAATAGGTGATCCTCGGGATTGGATGGATTGTTGGAGATCCTCTCAGGTATTGAAATCGGCAAAGGACACACTCCCAGTGCTGCTCTGTTGTCGTGTATCCACAGGCGTCCCAGGACCATGTCGTAATTCAGATACTCTTTTACTATGTAAAATTTAGCCTGTGTTAGAGCATCACCGATTTTAACTTCGAGGTCAATGCATCCATAGGCGTCTCTGAATTCTCCTTCTGAGCCTCTGATCACGGTCGGGCTGCGAATAACTTCTTGTTTCGAGATTCTTGTGGCCCTCAGAGTCTTGACGGTGATGATGTTGAATTCGTAAGCTGCATCAATAAATGTGTTGTCGAACTCGACATCTTTCAAATGAGTGACGGTCAAGAGTCCCCAGTTCCCCTTGTCGGTCGTATCTTCCAAGAAGGACTGAGGCTTCGAGACTGCTTCCTTTTCTGGATACAAGCGCCTGCCTGACACGATATGGTTAAGGGCTGCGAATATGTCTTGACGTTGTGCCTTGGAGAGATACAAGACTTCACACAAATGCTCCATCATAGACTGTACAGTCTCGCGAATAGAATCCCCGGAAATCATGCAGTTCCTAATAGGAAGAGGATCTCTGTGAACACCTTCGTTTCCCAGCTGGAGTTCTCATGCCTCTACCTTTTCTCTGAAGATTGGATTTAATTTGTTGCAATCTTTGGTCGGTGGTGGACGAACCTATGGTAGCGGCAGTACTTGAGGTTTGCCATCTCTTCCTCGGTCGGTGGGCATCTGATAGGAGGTAGCTTGATCGCGTCATCTTGAATCCACGCTTCCAAGAGTTCTATGACTTCATTCATGGGAAAGGGGAAGTTCGGAACTGTGTCTCCGGTTCCGGCTTCTTGCACAGGAGCCTTGCCCGCTCCCTTTCGAGATGAAGTCGTCTGCGCTGGTGCTGCACGCTTGGGTTGTTGTTCTGCTGCTGGAGCTTTCCTCTTTCCTCCTTCGCCCACCACACTCACAGAAGGACCGGTGTTATACTGCTTGTTAATGAGACGTCTGCTTCCTCGACTCTCATGTGCATATTCGTTTCGAACAATTCTGGTTCTTTCCAACAGTGCTGGGGCTGTTGTGGCTGAACGCTTAGCGGCTTCATGAAGCTCCGAAAATGTTTGAAAGCCCAGATTCTCTAACAAAGAACGATATATGGGAATCATTCCGTTAATGCATAACTCCACCAGCTGGCGTTCGGTGACATTCGGATCGTGACAATCCAATACTTGAGTCCTAAATCTCTTAACGAAGTCGTTCGGATGTTCGTTGCTCCGTTGAAAGATTCTTCCCAAGTCTGAAAAGGTGACCTGCTCATACACGAAGAAATACTTCCTGTAGAAGGCACTGACCATCTCGTTCCAATTGGATACACTGTTAGGTGCATTGTTGTTGTACCAAGTGTATGCTCTTCCGGTAAGTGACTTCGAGAACTCTTTCAGGCGGAGAGCATGATTGTATTCGTGTTCCCCTAAAGACTCCAAAAATCGAGAGACATGTTCACGGGCGTCACCAGTACCATCATAAAGGGAGAATTGAGGAGAAGTGTAGCCTATTGGAAGGGGAATTCGTTGCACATCTTGAGGGTATGGGGGCTGATGCTGGTGCATGTCCGTTGGATTTCCTTTGCCCCGGTTCTGGAGGAATCTCTCCAGGTCCTCACGCGTAATGAAGTTGGATGGCTGGTCCCTTTCTCTTGGGCGTTCAGGAGCGTCACGAGCTTCCTCATCCATGTGGGCCCACACCGTTGGATTGTCTGCTCCGGGTGTATTGAACACGTTCCTTGTTGGCTCCAGGGGTTGTCGTGACTCTTGTGGCAACCGTTCAGTTAAGGTTTTGAGAAAAGTAAGTACCTCCTTCTGAGTTGCAGCCATATCCGCATGGGCTCTAGCAAGAACTTCCTTCCTTTCCATCAGATCCACAATGGTAATAGGGGGTTGTCCTCCTCTGGTTCCTCCAGCCCCTCGTCCTGACAGAGGAGTAGCAGTTTCCATGGTGACTACTGGAGGCGTTACACTTAAAGAAATGCCGGGATTTGCGGCTGCTCTGGCTCTGGTGATGGGAGGGGTCACGCCTACTGGAATATCTCCTGCTCCGCTGGTGTTGGTGGTAGAGGAGACGGCTCCACGAGATGTATTGATCACATTCTGCACGGCAGTTCCACTGACAGGGACACCAATACCAAGAGTGTTGTCGGCGCTAGTTCCATCGGAATTGATCGCTGATCCTGACCTAAGTTCTACCATCTTGTAATTTGAACAGATTGAAATGGAATTGAAATTTGATCTTGCAACCGAGAGATTAATCTCCCACTGTGGTCACCAGTTGTTTATGGGTGAAAACTATTTCTGCTGGTTTCGGTAATTTTGGGTGTGTGTGGATGAGAAATGAATCTAAAAAACGAATCTAAAACCTAAACAAATGCACTGCACGGGAGTGCTTATTGATTCGAGAGATCAATCTATACAATTCTGGCATAAACCAAGAAATGGCCGTTCTAGACTTGCTTCGGTCGCAAAGTGAAGGAGATGGGGTTGATCTTAGGGAGGGAAGCGAAGAAGGTGTTGAGATTGTGAAGGTGTTGGTTGTTTATGACTTGTATCCGAAAGAGGAACTGGCTTGCAATAATGTAAGCAATCAGCTCTGGTGTTTTCTGGATACGAATGACAACACTTGGTTTTCTGTGCTTGTCTCTGTTGTTTGGAAATAGGCAAAGGACCTATTTTATACAAGTCATAGAGCGCAAACCCTCATCTCGTAGGAAGTGGAGGGAATTAAGTGATGTAGTAGTGGGGTCGTGTGGGTGATTGCACGATCACGTCTTGGCCCACTTCTCCTATCATCGTTAACCATCCATGCCTCCTGACACGTTCTTGTGATGGCACGTTGCACGCTGCAAGCTGTAAACCGCCAGATCAATACCCCAGTAAGTATCCCCTAGTTTGTGACATACTTGATGTCTCGATTGTGTGAATCGTGGGACCCACAGAAGATAGCATACAGTGCTAAGGTTAAATAACTAAGTTATTTGGGAAATCGATATTTATGAAATATCGTGTGTATTCTATGCATGTAATGCATAGAATATATTCAGCATGTATGAAGCATCGCTGTTTTAAGGCTTAACGGAGTAAGCCACGGATAAGCGTCTTAAAATAGCATCACGTCCAACCATCTTTGAGTGATCATTTGGAGACTGCATGGTCGAGCCATGCTTTGGCCGATCACTCTATGTGGAAGAGTGGCGGACGGTGATCATGGGGATGCTTCATTAGTCGCTTAACTCCTAGCCAGGGCTGACCAAACAAGCTGGTAGAGTTGGACGGATGAGATGATCTTTTGACGCTCATCTGCGACCGTTGATAGAGTTTAGGGTTTTGAATAGGTGCGCAAGTATCACTCTTCAGCTTGGTCGAAACCAAGCATGGGAGGTGTTTTAGGCAGGACCGACCGGGCATGCGTGTAGATGGCTTGCCGGTGTACACTTCCGTACCTCACTGTCCCATGAAGGTGCGATTTAGGACACTCAATTTGACCGGCAAAGAGGAGCGGTTGAGATCGATTTGCAACAGAAATCCCATGCCGCAAAGGAGTTGGAAACCGCACGACATGCCTACTTCGGGCGCGTATTTCGAGACGTCCGGCCACGGTTGGCCTTGGTCGATCGGTCATGCGTGTAGGTGGGCCCACGGTGATGATGTTGACATGCTCGGGACCTTTTAAGTCTACATCTACACCCTCCATCCAAGCTTGCGAAGATGGACGCTCGTGATCGTTAGCGACACATGTAACATGCCGCAAACCCTAATTAGGGTTTTGTATGGTTCACGCCCATGCAAATTCAACCGATCGGTTTTTCATGTTATGCTCCTCCCTTGGGGAGGCCGATCGTGTGGGGCCCACGTTGGGCCGGTGGTGAGCATGTGTGTACCTGTCCCACGGTCATAGGCTTGATCTAAGCCATCCAAACATGCCGGTGAAGTTGGATGGTCGTGATCGATTTAAGACCTTAGTGGAATTTCCTGTGACCTTTAAGCATCATGCCGGCCATACTTTGGGCAAACGCACGTTGCTCTATGGCTAGGTCAGGAGATGGTCGACCAGGCAGGTAGAGAGGGGGCCCGCCGGTATGTAGGACAAGCTTGTCCGACCGGCCATGGGATAATCCACGCCGTCCAATCATGCCGACGAAGTTGGACGGCCGTGGATGGTTTTGAGACTGCCGTTGGCGGTCTTGCTCGTACAAGCTTCCTCCAAGCTCCTCCAGCCCGTACACCCGACCACCCTTTTCCAGTGCTGGTGTTTGGTGGCTTTTGGGAGTATGGCATGTGTTCGACCGACTGGGCATAAACGGGCCATTGGTGGTTATTGTGGTGATAGCCTGCTCCTGCTGAGGATTGTCTAGGCTGGTTAAATCATGCGGCCAACTGGCGTGGTCGTGATTGTTTCTGAGACTGATATGGACAGTCCAAATTCAAATATGCTCAATTGGGCTAGTATAACACACCGAGAGATGTATGCTCTATCGGGCTAGTATAACACACCGAGAGATGTAGCCTGTACGGGTATTTCGTGCATGCCTCATTATTGACACTTGGAGATTCGTGTTACTCGCCGAGAGCAACACTCACCGTCATGCCGCACCAATAATGAGAGTTCATGGGAACAACACAGGAAATACAAGGCTAATCATGCATTAATTAATAACAATATAAATTCACAGGGTATATGGGATTGTTGCTACATGCTCCATCCTGGACGAATTTTGTGTATTTAATTCACAGAACATTTGGGATTGTTGCCACATGCTCCATTCTAGGTGAATTAGTAAAATGAAGAAGTATTCATCACTCAAATAGCTTTATCCTCTGCAGGATGTCAGCGTATTAAATTTGGCTTTTACAATTTTAGCCTTGAACTAAAATCCACCATCAACACCCGCAACTCAAGGTTTAAATACTCAATAAAATAAAACCCGTTGTTTAAAACAAGACAAATTAAGACTCCCCCAACGGATCTAAACGACAAGGAACTATCAACTTCCCCTCTCTTTACTCCTTACTCTAATTGTAGTACGAACCGAAACAACCCCTAAGTAGTATAAATAATTCCCCTACCGTGCGCTAGAGAAATTAAATGTTGTCGATCACAATCAAAGATAATAAATCCATATGTTTTATTAGGTGACCCCTCGGTCATCGCCATAATACTCCATGGGAATCGAACCAACTACGGGCAACGAACAACAAACTTGTTCATTTTCGCATAACATTCTTATAGAGATTGTCCTTACACAATCAACAGTAAATCACCCAAAAAGTACATCAGAACCAAAAGCCACCGGGCTCTTATTTATCACTGGTATACCCATTTAATTACGATTAGTTAGCATCACCACCCTACCAGAACTTTGAATGATCTAGATAGTTCACTAAAAATCTAAAACAAGTAGTACTCAGTCATCAGTCTCCTTCTAGTACTAGTAATAGTGTCAACAGCCATGTTTACCTCACGATCCCCACTACTACAGGTTTGAACCCACCCATAAAATAAACAAAATAACACTTAGGCCTCTTCCTATGCACATGCAAAAAAAATGGTGTTTGGCATGCCAGGTGGCATGCGAAACCATTTGCGCCACTATGGGGAAACCGCTGAGCGATCGAATCCCTAGCGAGCGATATTGTCAATATCGCTCGAAATTCACTATATCGCTGTCGATATAATCAATATCGCCACCGTTCGAGTTTCTGCCGCCTATAAATACCGCAACTATACTCCCACCTCTTCTAAACTCTTCTCAATTCTTCTTCTTCTGAAAACCTTCTGAAAACCACTGATTTTCTTTAAACTTTTGTTCTGAAACGATTATCTTAAACAAATATGGAGAGAAAAAAAAGAAACAAAAAAGGGAAAGCATCTACAAGTACCCCAGGCAGAGGAGTAAGTTTTGTTGTGGATACAAATTATGAGTTTAATAATGTTAGACTAGTAGCCGGTGAAGGTGTATTCTCTAATCACCTTTCTGATAATGAGGGGCGATGTAACGCGCTATAAATCTAAGAGGTGGATGGACTGAGTTACGTACAATTTTTCAATTACTTCCTCCTGCTGTTCAAGAGAGAGTGAGAAGATATCCTTGGCGACATCTATATCAAATACAACCTAGAAACCACAGGACTCAAGGTGTTCAAGTTATATTAGAATGATGGTGGAAGACTGATGAGTGCCAAATAGTGCATATTTATACACCTTTTTATTGGCATTTTACTCATCTTTTGCGCTTAGAAATCAGATATTATCCCAGATTCTGTGTTTTCTTTGTTTTCAAGAATAAATATTTGTATTAATTAATTTTGTGTTTTTAGGTAATAAATAAAGCTCGGAGAAATTAAGGAGCCAAAAGAGCGAAGAATCGGAGGCAAGTGTCTATGGAGCAGAAAGCCGAAGCCCGCGCGCGCAACAGTTGCAACCCAACAAGTAGCAACTCATCTACATACATGGGCTCGGGCTATCCATCTCCGACCCATGACCCGGATCCAAGCCCATCATTTCTGAGCCGTTGAGATCTCCCTCAGCTACATCCAACGGTCGCTCCTTCATGCACATCACACTCTGCTGCTCCCGATCAACACCAAATCGGGCCTCGACTCTCCCCGAGCCGCTCGTGATTTCACCCATCTTCATCCAACGCTCGCTCCGCCTTCCTCATCAAAGCTTGATGATCCCGCTCAACACCACAGTTCCTATATATTTACCCATAACCTAAACCTAAACCTAATTTCTCTTTCTTCCTCTATCCCTCGCCCGACAGAGCAGAGCTCTGCTCTTCTTCACCTCCTCCCTCTCCCTGACAGAACCATCACCACCATCTCTTGTCAGCACAACAGCCGCCTCAACAACTCGTCCATCACCCTAGTTCTAGCCATCTTTACACGTAGCTTCTTCTAACTTAGAGGCTAGGGTTGAGATAACTAGTATTAGGGTTTCTCTAACATCAACATCAAAGGAGTTGCAGAGCCGAATAGACAAGAGAGGAGTACGATTCAAGCAGTATGGGCGAGAGGGTATGACCTTAATTGCTGTTTTGAGAATTAGGGTTTTGGGGTTTTCCTTGCATGTATAAATAGAAGTGTTCTGTGTGTGTTAGGGTTCATGCCTGGGCTAGCCAGAGCACCAATTTAGGTTAATTTGTGTTTTAATTTGTATTTCTGTTACTCTAATTATGTTCTAAATTAATTGCTAGGGTTAGATGAAACCCATAATCAAATGATAAGTGTGGTTCATATTTTGATAATTGTTCTTGATTGTGCTATATGGTTTAGGATACATATAATCAGAACACATCTGCATTTTACTTTCACAATGCATGCCATGTATGCATTGTAGTCAGGTCATTTCTATGTTGAATGTGTGCAATCCATGCTTCATTGAATGCTATTAATCCTCAGACTAGTTGTGCCCTGAGAAGACAATTAGTGATTGGGAGAGATACCTTAATTGTGATTAGAATATCCATCTTGAGATAGGTTTAATCATCTAAGTAGTGAAACTTGATCTGTGATTAGTTGTACTATGACAAGACAACTAATACTAGGGATTAGTTAATGGCCTTAGTTGATAGTAAGCCATCCATTGAAACCCTGGATAAATGGCAGACTTGCATCTTGCCCATTATCCATTACAAGGGACAAGAACATTATTGAATGTGAACTGCCTTAGCTAAGATTAAGTGGTGGATTCAACACCCTAGTGCTTTACAACCCTTTGCACTTTAGTTCACAGTCACAACTCAACTTCAGTCGTTTCGACAACCAAATCTATAACTGTGTTTAGTCACTTCCTAGGAATTCAGTTTAGCAAGCCTTTAGATCAACTCTCAGCACCACAAGTCTCTGTGGTTCGACCCGTACTTGCCACATCTCCGATAGACGCCGTGCACTTGCGGTTATTACATGTAGGCTCATAAATATAAACACCTTTCCAGGCCTACCAAGTTTTTGGCGCCGTTGCCGGGGACTTGGCGTGTGCCCTGTTGATTATTGGCTTGTTTTACTGAGTTCCAGTCCTCCCTTGTACATATTTACTTTAAATTGTTCTTTGTAACCCCTGTATTAGTATAATTTAGTTAAGCTTCACCTTTGATTTTTATTGTCAATACATGATCTGCATTGTAGTCTAATTTCATCTGTCATTTGCATCTTTGCATCTAGTGCATATTTCCTTGCATTGTAGTCTTGCATTATTAGTATAACTTTGTATAACTTAGATTTTCTTTTACTCTTGTAGCTCCATTTATCTCATGCTTTGTACCAGCATAACTCATTTGTAGCTTGCACTCACTTTGCACCTGAGCTTTTTGATCTGAGATACAACTTTATAAGCATCATTGTCTTGTAACTCTTATTCCCTATCAGTCCAATAAACATAACAACTATTGTTTTCCCCCTGTGACAGTCCAAAACACTCTCAGTGCTTATGCCAGTGTTAAAATTCATTCCATCTGCTATAGCTTGCACTTCCTAGGGACTGAAATTTGCTTGCTGAGTGAACAGTACTGTGAGTCGTTGAGCAAGCCCAAGGAGGAGAAGAGAAAGGCGCATAACTTGAGGATTCAAAGCGTGAACCCTTGATAGCCGAGTAATCTCCTTAGCCGAGTAAGCTCCTTAGCCGCATGATAACCGAGTAAGCTCATTCCGTGTTGAATGCCGACCTTGTTCACATGACAAAGATAGCCATCCCGCTAGGCAACCACCTCTAATTGTCTCTGTTGAACTAATTGCTTGCATATCTCAAAGGCACTTGAAAAATCTATGCTAGCTGAAAACTGGTGTTTGTGTGTGTTCTATGCATTGAAAATTGGCCAACTAGCCATCTCTTCACCGTGAAGTCTCGGGTTTTTAACAAAGACTTGAGTTTAACTCCAGCCCCTGTAGCTGTGAGCTCAAGCTACTACTTGGATAGCCAAGTTAGTTGAAAATCCCAGTTGAAGTCAACTGCAATAGTTGACATCAACTCAGACTGTTGACCTGAGCATAACCTGTGCCATTACCCTGCTGATACCCTGTGCTGTCATCCTTGTATGCTCAAATTGATTGTATCCTGTGCTGATCTATGAATATATCCTAGTAAGCTAGATACCCTGCTAAGCGCAACCCTGACGGCATGATAGCTTGACCTGATAATGCTAACTGAGAATGCTATAACTTGTGCATGATTGAAAGTAAGATGAGCATCTTTGTTGTGCACTGCGTGTGCTTGTGTAACCCCGAGAATTTGTGTGAGTCAGAAGCGCAACCCATAACTCAGCCCTCTTGCTGCTTGCCTTGGTCAGTAGCTGGTACTTGTGTGCCTCGTTGTATGTTCTGTGCATGGGAATTTGGATAAACTAGTTGCCTTGTCTTTGCAACATTGGTTGACCAAAATAGTTGATGAACCGCACCAATCAAGCTAAATCTTAAGCACCAGCTCCACCCAGAGATGTTGAGATTGAGTGCAACCTGGTTAGCCTAGGTTAGCTGTAGCTGCAAACCAAAGAGCTTACCACCAACCCTGGTATGAGCTGTTGAGCCAATTATTTGCCAAACCCCCTTACAAGCTCATTCCCCTGTGTAAATTGGTGAGCTTAGCTCTCTTGTGCTCTGTGCATATGCCCTGAGCTTAACTCCGCCCCCCTGAAGCTGAGAGTTCAAGCTACAGCTGAGGTTTCCAAGTGTGTTGCATGCCCAGCCATACTAACTTGATGTCAACCGGGTTGGTTGACATCAAGTGACCCTGTTGAATTAGCTACCCTGCTACTTTGCTGGTGTATAACCTCTGAGCATTGAAATCTATTGGCTTGTTGACACCCTGTGGCATTTGTTTGAGCAAACCCTGACCTTACCTTTGTGTATGTCTAACCTTGTGCTAAGCCTGCAATTTATGTGAATACACCCTGAGCTGAGTTGCAAAAACTGTGTTGTTCATGTGCTGATTCAACCATATCTGCGAGACCCTGTCACCCACTTGCATAATCTTTGAAAAATCTGTTGCTTTATTGCATCTGTGAACAAGTTGATAATCTGTGTTGTGTACCAGAAATTGTGTAATTTCTGTTGTTTTTCCTGGGTTGTGCAATTGCCAACCACTGAGCCCACAGCCTAGGCTCCCCACACACAAACTTGTTCTCTGCAACCAGCTGAAGCCCAACCACTAAGCTTTGCCTTTTCACTGGGCTGATGACCAGCCAAACTCACAGGGCTCTGCTCCTCTGCAAACTGGGCTGCGCCTAAACCACTAAAGCCCAACCACTGGGCTGTACCTTAAACTGGGCTCTGCTCATCCACACAACTGGGCTGTGCAGTTTCATAAAATCTGGGCTGCAAACAAACATTCCCAATAAACCAAACTGTACATTCAAACAAACCAAAGCCCAAACAAACCAAATCCCACACGAACCAAAGCCCAAACAAACCAAATTCCACTTAAACCAAATGAAACCCAATAAACCAAACTGAGCCCACTACAACTGGGTTTTGAGTTCAATTTGAGTGCTAAATCATGTCGGGATTTTTGTCTGCAACTGGGGATACAAACAAATCCATTAGAGATCTTGCTTACGGGCATGATTCATGTTACGAACCCCCCACACACCATAGTGATTTTAGGGAGTATTATGAGCCTTCTCAGGGCCCTGACCTTGAATACTCATACCCTAACCATCATGAGCACATGTATCAGTCACCACAGTGGGGAGATGAACAATTTTATACTCCCCCGACTCCTTGTTTACAATCACTGATGGAAACGCTCATGGAGCAAAATGCTAGGCTTGAACTGAATGCAATACATGACCATCCATATAGCAACATGTCTGAAATTCCCTTCTCTAGTGAACCTCATGCTCAACCATACAATGAATATCCATATGAGGAATGCATACCCACTAGTGAAGACTCTCCTTCAATAGAACAACTCACTATGATTCTTCAAAGGAACCTGATTGAGTTACAAAATGAAGATTGGAAGGAAACTTATGATAGGATGTTTGTTATCTCTGATAATTTTGAAAATAGTGTTTCTACTCCTACTCATGCAATTAACACTGAATATGAACCTAATTTAGAGGTAAATGAGTACACTAGAAATGCTACAATTTTGAATAGGGAAACGCATTTTTGCTATGATGATGATGATGAATATGATATGTTAGAAGAGCATGTGCATACTGAAAATATGATGGAATCTTTAGGTTCAGAGACATTAAGTGTCTCTTCTGTGAACCCTATGAATGATACTTCTTCTAACATTCATACATGTGATGTTGACTCTGAGTTTGGGTTTGTGAAATTCTTCAGTGAAAGTGAGCATGCTTTACCACCTGTTTGTGACCTAGGAATAGCTGAATTGTCTGTTGACACAGATGATTCAATGCATGTGCCTGATTCCATGCCTAGGTTACAGCATGATATCTCTCCTGGTTATGTTGTGCATGAGAATGATGATGATTATGACATGGAGATTGATGAATTGTTCTATGCAGGTGAACATGATTTACCCTCTTTTGATTTTAGGAAAGTGTGTGATGGTACAAATGATCTTATACATGAAAACAACTTAGATGTACCTAATCTCTCTCCTAAGTCACAAATTGAAACTCCTCCACCAAACCTAGGTGTAGTTTGTAACAAAATTGCAAAACCAACTTTTCTGAAAATGCCTAATTTAGGCCTAGAACTTTGTGCTTCCCAAGTCCTCTTGGACTATTTTGCATCAAAGTATAACACCTTTAGGGAACCTCAGTTGGAATGTGTATGTCTGCCTGTTCTTAGCAAAACTCATTTTGAGTTAGACCTTTTGCATGATGTACCTTTAAAATTGCAAGATTTTGTGCTCTCAAACACATCTGTTGACAAGTTTAGGTTTGGGGGAAACTCATTCCCATATACAAACTTTTACTTGCACTCTCATTTTATATTTGTGTAAGGCTGTTGATGTTTGTATATATTTTCTATTGGGTTGATCCTCAACTCTTTAGATTGTTGGTGTATGATGAATTTTCATTGTATATAATCCAGTAGGACTTGTTAAATTTTTCTTTCTTGAATCGGTTGAGTCTTCTTGTACATATATTGTGCTAATCCGATATGATCTCCGCTGAGAATGTTGGATTCTAGCCTTGATTAATGAAGCTCTAACCGTGCTCCCACCGACATCCGGTAATCTCTTCCCTTTTCTCTACTCAACATAGTTCTCTTGGTATGTGACTGT
This sequence comes from Papaver armeniacum, assembly GCA_023531295.1. Taxonomy (NCBI): domain Eukaryota; kingdom Viridiplantae; phylum Streptophyta; class Magnoliopsida; order Ranunculales; family Papaveraceae; genus Papaver; species Papaver armeniacum. The sequence continues at coordinate 650,652 of JAJJWW010009310.1, read as the reverse complement.
TTAAATTTTTTCTATCTGTCGACACATTGAGGACAATGTTTAATTTAGGTTTGGGGGTGGATTTGCATTTAGAGTTTTTAGTCTTTTAGTTTATCTTGTATTTTAAAAAAAAAAAAAAAAAAAAAAAACTCTTTTTGTAAAAACCTCCAACTTTTAGAGATTTTAGAGTCACTAGCATGCTTCTAGCTATGTTTACATAGAGAATCTGACCGAAATAACAAGACTCGCGAGAGTGTCTCGTTAGAAGTACCGGAGAACGCAATCGGGTTTCTTAGTTGATTAGAGCGTTAAAGTTGGATTTAACCATGCCGTGAGGGCGAATTAGGTGCTGTTTAGATATTCGGTAGTAGAATTGTGATCACCCATAGTGGAGACTACCCATTTTACATCAAGTGAGGCACCAACCTTCAATTTTTTGCAACTTTCTAGAAAAGTCATTAGAGTGTGTGTCACCGTACGTCAATTCCAAACGACCATTTCAATGTAGGAATGGTGAGCTACCCAACTTCGCACCAATTTCAAAGACTACTTTTGATCTCTTGAGTGCTAGTTTTTGTCAATCATGAGGGTGACGTCTAAAGATGAAAACTCCTTCTAAATATCGATTTGCAGTTAGCATCACTCTCTCTCTCAATCAAAACTAGAAGTCAGACACCCATAGAAACACATCATCGTCAAGGTGTACCGAAAAAGAAGCGGAGAAACATCATCGTAATATTGGAAGAAAAGTTGAGATAGTCCAAGGTTTACAAGCAACAAAGAAAAGAAAAGAAAATAGGATGAGAATTAATGAAGTTTGTGAAAAATTGAGTTTTATTATTTTATTGTGATACTTAAAAAAAAAAAAAAAAATTAAGTTTTTGTGAAGTTCAGAAGTTCGTCATCAACAATTGAAGACCGAAGACCGAAGATTGAAGACGTTTCTATGGTTCCTATGAGAGTATGATGTTAATTGCCGATCGGGTGAGAAGTAAGTAAGTACTCCCATCCTTGCTAATGGTTGATTTCCTTTCTTAGAGATCATCAGAAAAAGATTCTTTTTGTCCACACTCTTGTGGAGTCTCCAGAAATTATTTCGGAAGGTTATCCTTCTTACCTACAACGTGTGCAGGATTTCTCTCTTTATTCCTGCCTGCACACATGAGAGACTAAAAAAAGCGATCTTTTTGAGTGCAATAATCATAAAACCCTAATAGTGAGGCAGAAGTTGAGACTTATGATCACAATCGAATCCGAATTCTTTCATATGGTGTGGTTACTTCTCGCTCAAAGACTTAAGGATGAGAATGCGTTCTTTGATAGTTCTAACTTCCTGTTACTAGCATGCAGAAACTCTATATACTCATAGCTCCTTGGATGCTTGAGACTCTTTTACACTCTGAAGTTGGAGAAGGTTTTGTGGGTACACCTCTGGTAAACCCTCACGAGACTACAACTCATCCACTAGGGACACCTAGGGGTTTAAAGGCTTAGTGCATACGCTAAATGCATTCGAGAGACCTGCGACGAGGTATAGTTAGGATTTCTTAATTTCTCGTTTCACTTGAGGACAAGTAAAATTCAGGTTTGGGGGTATTTGATGAGTGCCAAATAGTGCATATTTATACACCTTTTTATTGGCATTTTACTCATCTTTTGCGCTAGAAATCAGATATTATCCCAGATTCTGTATTTTCTTTGTTTTCAAGAATAAATATTTGTATTAATTAATTTTGTGTTTTTAGGTAATAAATAAAGCTCGGAGAAATTGAGGAGCCAAAAGAGCGAAGAATCGGAGGCAAGTGTCTATGGAGCAGAAAGCCGAAGCCCCACACGCGCGCAATGTTGCAACCCAACAAGTAGCAACTCATCTACATACATGGGCTCGGGCTATCCATCTCCGACCCACGACCCGGATCCAAGCCCATCATTTCGAGCCGTTGAGATCTCCTCGCCTACATCCAACGGTCGCTCCTTCATGCACATCACACTCTCGCTGCTCCCGATCAACACCAAATCGGGCCTGACTCTCCCTGAGCCGTTCAGATTTCACCCATCTTCATCCAACGCTCGCTCCGCCTTCCTCATCAAAGCTTGATGATCCCGCTCAACACCACAGTTCCTATATATTTACCCATAACCTAAACCTAAACCTAATTTCTCTTTCTTCCTCTCTCCCTCGCCCGACAGAGCAGAGCTCTGCTCTTCTTCACCTCCTCCCTCTCCCTGACAAAACCATCACCACCATCTCTTGTCAACACAACAGCCGCCTCAACAACTCGTCCATCACCCTAGTTCTAGCCATCTTTACCCGTAGCTTCTTCTAACTTAGAGGCTAGGGTTGAGATAACTAGTATTAGGGTTTCTCTAACATCAACATCAAAGGAGTTGCAGAGCCGAATAGACAAGAGAGGAGTACGATTCAAGCAGTATGGGCGAGAGGGTATGACCTTAATTGCTGTTTTGAGAATTAGGGTTTTGGGGTTTTCCTTGCATGTATAAATAGAAGTGTTCTGTGTGTGTTAGGGTTCATGCCTGGGCTAGCCAGAGCACCAATTTAGGTTAATTTGTGTTTTAATTTGTATTTCTGTTACTCTAATTATGTTCTAAATTAATTGCTAGGGTTAGATGAAACCCATAATCAAATGATAAGTGTGGTTCATATTTTGATAATTGTTCTTGATTGTGCTATATGGTTTAGGATACATATAATCGTAACACATCTGCATTTTACTTTCAAAATGCATGCCATGTATGCATTGTAGTCAGGTCATTTCTATGTTGAATGTGTGCAATTCATGCTTCATTGAATGCTATTAATCCTCAGACTAGTTGTGCCCTGAGAAGACAATTAGTGCTTGGGAGAGATACCTTAATTATGATTAGAATATCCATCTTGAGATAGGTTTAATCATCTAAGTAGTGAAACTTGATCTGTGATTAGTTGTACTATGACAAGACAACTAATACTAGGGATTAGTTAATGGCCTTAGTTGATAGTAAGCCATCCATTGAAACCCTGGATAAATGGCAGACTTGCATCTTGCCCATTATCCATTACAAGGGACAAGAACATTATTGAATGTGAACTGCCTTAGCTAAGATTAAGTGGTGGATTCAACACCCTAGTGCTTTACAACCCTTTGCACTTTAGTTCACAAGTCACAACTCAACTTCAGTCGTTTCGACAACCAAATCTATAACTGTGTTCTGTCACTTCCTAGGAATTCAGTCTAGCAAGCCTTTAGATCAACTCTCAGCACCACAAGTCTATGTGGTTCGACCCGTACTTGCCACGTCTCCGATAGACGCCGTGCACTTGCGGTTATTACATGTAGGCTCATAAATATAAACACCTTTCCAGGCCTACCAAAGACTACAAACACGTTCTTTTTCAAGGACTTTGAATGCGGTAAGTCAGTCTTTTCTAGTAATTTAATTTTTAGATTATGTGTTTTGTTTCATAAAAATCAACAAATTCTAATTATGAATAATTATTGTTAATAGGAGTTACACCGATAGATTTATACATGTTAACCTAATTCCATGCCAAGGGAACTTAATTCCATTTAATAGACTAAAGTGGTTATCAGAAGATAGATGGAAAGAAAGACTTCCTTTATACTCAAATGAATTAGGAGGAAATCCTACACATAGACAATTAAAAGCGTATGGGTTGAAGGTGTCTGGGTTGAAAAGTTTTTTCCAGATAAGTATCTTTGTAAGAATGAATGAAAATGTGGAAGCTGGTAATCAATATTTGATCCCCGACCATTTTGAGGAGCTAGAACGTCTGTTTGTATTGTGGACACTGGGCTAATGTCTGTTTCCAAATGCTAGCTCAGTAGTGTTAATTGGGTTTCTCGAAGCATTAGAAGATTTAGAGCAAGCACCAACATATGATTGGGGGACTGCGATTTTATCAGAGATTTACATTGCCCTAAGTGATAATTCGACGTGTGATAAAGATAGTTTTAATGCTTTCTGGGAGTTCGGAGGTAAGAACCAATCTTTTTCACATTATGTATTTATTTGTCATTTTCATATGGAAAAGTTATTAACTCCGTTGAATGTTATTATTTTCAAAGATTGGTGGTATACATATTTCCGTGTTTCGGAACCTTGTCTTAAGAATTATACGAATGTATTTCCGATCATACGAAAGTATGATTCTCGAGAATCGGGAAGCTGCATGATTGAAGATGGTCAACATACGCTATTGTTCATAAGATTCAAGCAGTTGAGTAGAACAAGCCATAACCTTATCTCACGGCCATATGAAGCAAGACTGAGTTCCAAGAAGAACTAGGTCGACAATGGTAGAGTTAAGCCTTAAAAGGATTGTGTTATACAGCCCTATTTCGAGAAGGGTGTTTGGTATTATGGTGAAAGACAGCTCTTCATTGCAAGGGAGATCGTGATAGCCAACCCTTATCCCAAGATGAGATGTGTCAAAGCAGACGATTACTTCAAATTGATAAGAGAAGGTCATCGTTGGCAAGAAGTCAAGAATTGATCCAGGAGCCGATGGACAGAAATGAGTACCTATCTTGGTTTAATACTATTTTCAAGCCAAATATTTCCATGCAACCGCAAAGTTTGGGTCGGATGGATTTCCACTTTAGGTAGGTTGCCACTTGACAATGAATTTCTTCCTTCCCAACCTCCACCGAGAGACGGGTGACGTATTTGCATATCCTTCTCAAAGTTCATCGTCATACATGCCACCATTTTCTTGGGAAGTAAAGACTATATCCAAGCACATCCGGAGAGATTGTTACTTATCCAATTGTTTCTAGTGCACCTACTCGGACTTATCCATACCTCGGGGTCAATGCTACGAGTTGGAGTATCGTACCCGATGTAACAATTATGATGCTATTCTTCATGGATTTCGAATATGCACTTGGAACAGATGCAAATATTGAGGGAAAGCATGATGTATGACATGAGTCCCGGTGTTGGAGCCGGTAGAGGATTGAGTCCGGTGTTGGAGCCGGTGGAGGATTGAGTCCTAGTGGAAGTCACAGAAACCCGTCAAAGTCGCAAAGTCGTCGAAGTCAGCAAAAGTCGTGGAAGTCAAAAAGTGGTGGAAGAAGATTGAGACGTCGTCATATGGAGGAGGTACTGAAAGTTCAACTCCAAACATGGTGTTAGAAAGTCAAGCAAGTACATGGTGTTGAAGAAAACATTGGCATGGATACAACTCCTACACATATGTTTAGTCATTTGCAAACCGACATACCGACTCCGGGTGGTGGTGTGAACATGGAAGTAGTTAGGCAAACGAATCAGATACCCCAATTGCCTCAACCTCATCAAAGATTTCAACCATTCCAAAGAACAATATCATTCACACGCATTTCAAGATTTGTATAATGTTCCCATACCCCGTACTCCCATTGCTTATCAAGGTTATGGTGATTGATGAGACTCAACCACCAAGTCAGTCTCAAACCTAAGCACCTTAACTAGTTTGTTGAACAACTCTATGGATCCGTAAAATGCAGGCAATTGGATCTTTGGTCCGGAGGAAACGGACAAGGAAATGAGTAGTTAAAATGTTTTCTTTTAGTTGAAATTTGAAATGTAATTTTGCTTTTTTTAGATTAATGGAAACTATCTTTTAAATTAATATTCAGAGCGAAACCAGATTTACATTTCATTAAAAATTCACCTTGAGTAGGTATGTGGAAATACGCTATCATGATCCATGTTATTTCTCTCGTAGTCAAATCCACTTCGGTTATGCACTATGCATGGTGAAATGAATTTGAAGTTGGGTTGGAATTGGTTGAAATCCGGTAGGGGGAAATTGTAGCCGTTAGATGAAGATCTGATGAGCGATTATCATACTATCGAGCGATAGCTTGATTGTCGTTGTCGATTGAATGACCATCGGACGATTCTTTGACCATCGAGCGACAGAGACTCTATCGCTCGCTGGAAACTCTGTCGTGTATGCCTATATGCCAGGAAAAACATATTGGCATATGAGTTTGGCAGTTTGGCATACCCATAGTGGGTGCATATATGCCAAATACCATGTTTTGGCATGTGCATAGGAAGAGGCCTTAATATTGCTATAGTACCGTGTACTCCATTCAAAGGCTACAACCACAAGATGATCAATTACTACTAGTGGTACACAGATGGAACAAAAAAAAATGTATCAAGGGATGTCTAATCCGTCCCAGCCTACTTCGGTACTAGACTTAATAACTTTACACCTGTGAACCGGAGCAAAAACAAGGAAAACATTTTTATATACAGAAGCAGTTAGTCCGGGCAACTAGCTCATCCATATAAGCGCAACTCAAGCACGGTTTAGATATCAAAACATGATGATTAATTAATTTATACACATCAAAAACACACAAAGGCTACTACACCGAAAAGTTATGGGTCCTTCTTCTTCTTACCATCCGTTGTATGTTAGTACAAAACTACTGCATTAAAAATATAACCATGAATCCTTCTTCTTTCTTTCTTTTTAACAGGGAAGGGTTCCATAAAACTTCCTTAGATTCATTAGACCATATTATAAAGGCGATAAGAGTTGGAAAACCTACCAGGTGCCGAGAAGCATTTCCTTCTCCTTTATAAGCTAAAAACGACACCAAAATCAAGAAAAATAGTTTTCTTCTTATCAAATCCCTCTCATATGCAAAAACGCCAGAAGAAGAATTCTGCCGCGAGTCTTCACTTAGTTTTCTATTTCTTTATTGCGTTCAGATTCCCTTAGGATATTCCGACCAAAAAGCTAAACCTAGATAAAACCCTAGTTATGTAAGACTATAAATTCCAATGGATTTTTGGGGCAGCTGTCTAGGGAATGGTTAAAAGCACCCAAAAGTCTAAAACACGATATTTATTGTCATTTAAAAATAAAAATAAAAAAAATATACGGGTTTTACAATCTCCCCCTAAAAGAAAAGGATCGATCTACATTTACCGATTTAAGTTTCACACTGTGCCTTATTGTGGTCCAATTAGTCAGCTAACTGTGTGTCAGCATACTAAATGTTCGCATCGACATTTCCCAAAATATATAACCAGCTAAGTAATATAAATGCAACCCCTAGGTCATTGCATTTTTTCCATGCAAAGCAACACATATGCGACTCCTCGGTCATCGCAACAATAACTTAGGAAATTCGAGCCAACCACAAGCAATGCACAAAACAATCAACACTCATTGGCAAAACAAAAATAAACAAAACATAGAAATATGGGTTAAGAAGAGAAAAATACCTTCCATCTCGACAACGTGTTCACAATCACCACGAGTTAATATAACATTCAGTCGGGGTTGTTCTCGCCTTATTGGTACTTCACGACGGTTCCCATTATTCTCAACCCCGTGTTTATTTTTATTTGGACAATCAGGAGATTTATGTCCTTGTTTGCCGCAAGTGTAACAATACCCTCTAAATACATAAGGTTCCTCTTCTCCCTCGGTTCTTAGCGGTTGGGATGCTTGAGTTACTACTCCATGGTTAGAGGTTTGCTCGTATGCTCGTGACTTCTTCCAGTTATTCCTTCCAACTTCATTAAATCTCTCATTTCTTAGGTTCTACTTTATTTTTCCTAGCCTCTTGGATCCTCAAGCAATGTGCCCTAGCACAATTCACAACCTTGGAATAAGTATCAAATCTAGGGTTCCCTATGATGTGTCGAGCAATCCCATTAATCAATCCACTCAAAAACCTTTCGATCCTGTCAGCTTGGGTAGGAATAAAATGAGCAGCAAATATCGACAGACAAACGATCAAACTCGCACTCATATTCGACTAATGTTTGATATTCCTTTTGCTTTAGTTCTTCAAACTGCTTAATCATAGCTTGACGCTCGGATGAGGGAAAATAGTGTGCGAGGAACAAATCTTTGAATCTTGTCCATGTAGCCTCCATGACATCAACTGTCCTTCCCATCGACTCCCACCATGTTGTTGCATTCCCCTCCAATAAAAAAGCGTCCATCCTCTGTTTATAAGCCCCAGAATAATCAAATTGAGCTAGTATTCTATCCACCTTTGTGCACCACTGATGTTCTTCATTTGCACCTCCCTTTCCTGTGTACGAAGGGGGTTTCATCTTTAGAAAATCTTGGTAATACTAAACCCAAGACTTCGCGTTTCTCTCTACAATTGCAGGTTTATTCTTTTTCGGAGGTGCCATATTTTTTGTACCTCCACGTGGACCAAGCCTCTGTTCTAATGCCGTTGTGATCGCAGTATTCAGCATTGTCTGAAGGTTCTCTAACGTTAAGGCGTTAGGCCCACCCTCTCTTCCTTCGGTATGAACAGATCGAGTGCCACCTGTGGACCTAGTCCTACTAGAGTGAGTGTCACTTGTGGACCTAGTCCTACGAGATCGAGAGCTACCTGTGGGCCTAGTCTCATCTTCACTACGAGATCCACTACCAACATTGCGTGAGTTACTTTCTGCGACAGAATCCTCAACAAATTTCTCACTCCTTCAGCCACGACCTCTACCACGACCACGTCCTTCAGTATTACGTCTACTGCGACCATCCATCCTCTAAGAATGGAAAGAAAAACAAAAAACTATCAGCACATATTCACACAAAGAAAACAATCAAAGTGCTCCTAAAACTCGTGCCTAATGTGATGAAACAAGACCCTACACCCGCTCCCAAAGATTTATGTTACCAGGGCTTTTATACCACTCTCTAACACCCCACTTCGAATTCTAGGTCGGCCGCCCTAAAACCCCAAGTGTGGTATACTCATGGACCATTCTACATACTCAAACCGTCATACCAACATATGGAGATCGGGCTATTGTATGTAGCACATTGATAATAATCCATAAATAAATAAATTTATTTAAATGAAGTTGATAAGAAAAATTATAAATTAAAACTAATCTTTTAGAAATCAAAATAATCCTCGACTCGCAGGTCGGCCTCCAAAATAAATGCGAAGAATTTATTTAAAAGAAGTCTTTAAAAGAATTCAGTAAAATATAGCTAAGCACCTTAAATAATAATGAAGTAGCTTTTCGGAACAAAAATGCAATCTACAAGCTAGGTTGCTCCACGGACCGTCACGGTCTCCTGAAAAAAAATTGTAAGTTGGGTCAGACCCAACTAAAACAGTATGATTTCGCACCCTTATATTCTTTATAGATAATCAAACAAGCCCGAAATTTCTTGTAGAAATATGTAGCAAAGTAAAAGACAATTTATGAGCTAATTGATCATTTTTAGAAAATGTTGTACTACCCGCAACTCAAGGTTTAAATACTCGATAAAAGAAAACCCGTTGTTTAAAGAGTTATTTAACGTTTGGTACCCAGCAAATGTCCAACACCTAGCTTTAGTAATTTTTATTAATTATTAATTATAATTATTTAACAAACTGAAAGTTAGTCAACGGTTTGACTTAACAGTCTTTGACTAGTCTAGGTACCAACCCTTAATATTTTAAATATTGGGTTCCAAAGCCAGGTGTTGGACATTTGCTGGGTACCAAACGTTAAATAACCCTTGTTTAAAACAAGACAAATTTAGACTCCCCCCAACTGATCTAAACGACAAGGAACTATCGACTTCCCCTCTCTTTACTCCTTACTTTAATTGTAGTGACGTGCAAAAAACTTTAGAAGAACAATGGGGTTTTGGTAATGGCAGATGCAAACTTGTTCCTATGACTAAAGGGTTTTTCATAATCAAGTTGATTTCTGCACAAGATAAGGAGCGAGTTTGGCATGGAGATTCATGGAAGGTGCAACAACAAACTCTTAGGGTTATGAATTTTTACCCTAACTTTGATCCGAAAAGGCAGAATTCTTCTCATGCTTCATTTTGGGTGAGTTTTCCTGGCTTATCCATTGAACTGTGGACAAAAAATATTCTTTTATCTATTGCAAGAGTTCTTGGTAAGCCGATTGCTATTGATTTTGAAACTATGCTGTTGTGTTGATAGATATTGATTTTGCTAAACTGATTCCTAAAAGAATACGTTTGAAAGTTGTAGTAGCAGGAAATCCCACACTACACCCCTCACAAGAATTCATACAATCAAGCCATTTGAATATGAAAAATTATATTCTTTATTGATTAAAACTCACTAATATTACAAGGTGGAAAGGAAAATAAGCAAAGGACTTTACAACCGCTCTAAACTTTCTCTCTCCTAATAACTTGCTCCTCACTTGAAAAAGATCTCTCTCCTTTCATAAGCCTATTCGGCTCTTTATATAGGACATTACATAATGGATGACATCTAAGTTGTCCTTTATTTTCGGATCTGACTTGCGACATTCTCGCAAGTGTACAAATGTAAAACCTCGCAATACTCCTAAATCTCGCTAGGTCTTCACATCTTTCTCGTGTTCTGGATGTCGTCATCCGTTGCGTCATTTATATTACTCGTCTGCCATGTCTTCGCAATGTGTCGTTTATGGATTTTGCAAGTGCGTCGGTGTTGCGATATTCTGATCCTACATCTTGCCTCTTCTCATGTCTTCTCTGCGAAGGAGAGAATGTCATGAGAACTAATCTTTTCAAAATGCCGCAACTGTTCATTCTTTCATACTTATCTGTTTTGACATGACTCCGTACTTTTACACAAAATTCATTACACGTATCCCTTCTTCCATCCATTTCTTGACACGTCTTTTTCAACCGTCCTCTCTCAACCGTTCATGTCTACTCTTCGCATTAAATGTGTTTGCCTTTTCGAGAATCCTTCTCTCTATATATATTTTTCTTACTCCTTTCTTCTTCTTTTTTACTCTCTTTCTTGTTTTCTCTGCAATTTCTCTTCTTCATCTCTCCGTAATTTCCGCTCCTGCTACTGTAAATCTTCTTCTTTTTACTTCTTTTGATCTTCCATCTTCTCTTCATTCCCATACTATGAAAGATGCCTCCAGTTGGTCGTAGATATGAACATATTTTGGAAGAAGTTCAAAAAGATTTGCAAAAGAAAGGTTTCACATTATCCACTATTCCCAATCAAGAATCTAAATCCATTCTCTCTGCCAAACTATTTGCTGATCATCATTGTGATGATCAAAAAATCATAATTTCGCTAGGTCAGATTCTCGTTGGTCTTCCCATTCCTCTCTACAACCCTGATCTTCCCTTGTTTTATGAAATTATTGCTCATGCGAAATTCTCGCGAGCCATCTATCAATTAAGCGGGGATTGTATCCGCTTAATGCTTGAGTTCGCCAACCGTGGTGCTGGTAAGGGATCCCTTTACTCCAAAGAAGTCAGAGATCCTAAGTTTGAGGACTTAGAGATATTCGCTGAAAAGTATTCAGTAGAGAGTTTCTTTGAAAACTATGAAATAATAAATATGAAGAACGATAGAACTCGCTGGGGTGCACGTTTGAAGAGAAGAGAAAATATTCCCAATGACAAAATACTTATGCAGGATATCGATTGGCATTCTGGAAAGAACAATGTTCCTCGCCATTCCAAAGACGACAAATGGTGCGTCTTTCCACTACTTTTGAATGAACCTTATATTTCAGGTTCAAATGTGCTCCCTGCGAATCTCGCCAGTTATCAGCCTTGGGTATTTAATTGGCCTGAGAAAGCAAAAGAGGTATGCTTCCTAAATTTCGCTCAATTTGAAATCTTCTCTCCTTTTTATACTTACTAATCTTGCGAAATTTTCAAATTATCAAGTTGAGGAAGAGTTATGAAAGAAATACTAAGGCGAGTACCCTAGCAGCACTCCGTTCGATCACGGATGAAGTAAGAAATACTTTTCTTTATTATTTTTAACAATATTGTTGCCTCTATTTCTTATCTTCATTCGTGTGCGAAGGTTGGTGCTGAGATCATTGGAGAAGAAGAAAATCCTAAGAAGACCAAAGGTAAAGGTAAAGGTTCTCTTCACAAGGAGAAGTCTACTGTCCCACCTTCTAAGAAACGAAAGATCCATTCCTCTTTTCCTTCAAGTCCTCAATCCAGCGAAAGCTCTGATGAAGATAATGATGATGTTGATATTTCTCTCGCAAAGGAGAATCCTCTAACTGAATCTTCTATGGCGCAACTGTCTAGCATCTTCTCTGACTCCATGCAAGGAATTGGAGATGATCGTCTTTCTAGTACGTGCGAAGCTCTCGCAAGTATATGTGATGCTCCTTTACTAGAGGGTGATGATTCTCTTCATGGGTCTCCAGATCAGTGACTCCCAGCTTCCTAAATGCACTTGGTGTCTTGGTATGTCTTTATTCCCTTATTTCTTCATAATTTCGATTTTAAATTATATCTTGATAATTTCTTTACTTTCCTTTATAGTCTGGGAGAGCTTCCTTTGTTGTTGCCTCAGATCTTGAGAAAAGGCGCAGCATTCTTGAAAAGAAGAACCTTCAACTTCACAAGAAGAATGAAGAATTGGAAACTGAAGTTGTTGCTCTTCGCAAGAGAAATGAAGAATTTGAAAGTGAAACTGCTACTCTTCGCGAGAAGACCAAACAACTGGAAGTTGATTCTTCCACTCAGAAGAATAAGATATCTAGTCTTCAAAGCGCCAATCAACAACTTTATGGTATGAGACTCTTCTCTTTTCCTTTGTTTTGTTCTCTCATTATCTTCCCTTATCTGACTTTCCATTTTCGCAGACGTTTATAACCTTTCTGATGAAGCCATTCTTCTTCACTCATTTCCTGAACCTATGGATAATGATGCTCTTCTTGCTCACCTCAACGATTCTTTAGATAGTTTTTCAAATAACGAGATTAAATCTCTTCCTCTAAACGAACTTCAATCCAAATTTCGCCTCTTAAAAATTGATCATAGATCTAGTTTAGGCTTAGCCAACCAATTTAAACGTTTGTATCTTAGTTCTAAAGAGAAAATTAATACTTTAAGGAAGAAGATTAGTGATCTCATAGATGACAAAGATCGCATCGCTAGTCAAGGTGCTCAAGCATTGGCGAAATTCCAAAAAACTCTTCTTGAGGTTCAAGTTGAACGTGATGAATCCATCCGCAAAAATGCTATACTTAGCGAAAGAGAGAATCAAATTCGCTACCTTCTTCTCATAAACAATGACGATGAATTCGCTTGGGCTGCGAAGGTTCTAGATGACGCCAGAAATAATTTAGGTGTTAACGTTAGTCTTCAAGCTGAGCATACGTCCTTGATTAGGGATATGATTTATGACAAAGAAGGTTGTTGATCATTTTTCTTTATTTAATTGTTTGTTTTTTATGAAGTTGTCATTAAGTTGCTGACTCATTGTCATATGTTCGCAGAGGCTGAAGAGAGATTTCGCAAAAGAATTGAAGAACTTGAATCTGAGAAGGAGCAGCTCGCAAAGGATCTTTCTTCTCGAAATGTCAAATATTCAAGATTGAAGAAGCAACTACAAATTACTGTAGCGAATTTCAAAAATGATGCTGTTCTTTTTCGCAATCGACTATTAAGACGGTCATGACGACAACAAAGATTCCTCATTCTTCATACCCTTGCCTCCTTGACGAAATCCCCAAGAATGTGCCTTCTTTGGATATATCTGACAGTGAAGCTAGCGAAGAAGAGGAATCTGACGCAGATGAAGAAATAGAAGGATCTGATGAAGAAGAAAATGAAGAAGAAGAATCAAACAAGAAATAATTCTGTTTTCTTCTTTCTCCTTTTGTAACATCTGTTCGTTCATTCTCTTAATCTTCTATTTTTGTAATCTTTTGTTGCGAGTTTCTTGGGTCTTCAGATACAAGCTCTACCTTTGTTGTTCCTTTTTGCACACGTTGAAAGAACAATTATTTTTTGCAATATAGTTAATCAATATATAATCAACCTTTCATTTTATAAACGCGTAAATCTTTCATATGAAGACAAATAACATGTTTTTATTCTATACATTTTCATACTTGCCTCTGTTATTTGCTTTCAAATGAGAGATTAAGCAAGTTATTTTCGAATAATGATATGTTTTCATGCCTCAATCTCGCAGCCGTTACTGCTGGATTTTCGCAAGTAAGGAAATCTTGGTTTCTTCTAAGATTTCCTTTTTTCTTTTTCTATTATGTGGTCTTATTTTGCCTTCCTAGTTAAAGGTCTTACCGTGCCACCTCTTGTCATTGCGACAAAATCGCAGGACGTCTTTACATTTTCATGTAATGACCCATTGATCTTGCCTTATCATTTATTTAGTATTGTTTCCACTGCAGGATAGTTTTGTTGCGACAATATGATAGGCCTAAAAATCCTTGCGAAAATAAAGCCCCATGACATTCCCGTCTTGCGACGAAATCGCAGGACGTCCTTACATTTTCATGTATTGACCCATTGATCTCGTCTTATCTTTATTTTTTGTATTATTGCCTCTCCAGGATTGTCGCACAAATATGACAAGCCTAAATTTCCTTACGAAAATAAAGCCTCATGACATTTGCGTCTTAAGACACTTATCAGCTCCCTAATGGAGGGTGCCGCCCTTATCTTCCCCCTGGTTGCCCCTTCAAGGAGGCGTACTTCTGCCATACAAGGCTAGCTCCCCCCATCCGGTCTTAACAACAACCAGTTGTTTTCGCAGCCTCTTATCCCTTTTGCCTATAGGGCTTATGGTTACGAGACTGCACCCTAAGTGGAGTTTTCTTCGGGCCGAGTGCAACATATGTCGAGACTTGCCAAGAATGGCCGAGACACTTCAAATGCCCCAGGCACTCTTGGCTCAACCGTGTACCTCGGCGCCTTGGTCAAATGTTGACTCCTTAGAAGAGACCCTCGGTCGTCCAATCTAAGTCTTAAGCTTAGATTGAAAATCCAAAGTATCTCCCCTGGATGGGCTTTATTGACCCCAATTCTCCATGACTCATGTTCCATGGGCGGTGTAACCTTTTCCCTGAGCCATGCAATAGGTACCCCCTTCTATGATGCACTTTAGGTCTTAAATTTGCCTCTTACGAAATTTTGATTTCGTGAACTAGGGTGTACGCCATAGTTGGTTTGCCTCTGTCTGATTAATTTGTTGATTCTTTTGCATGTAAATTCTTTTGTAATTTCGCAATCATATCTTTATATTTCATAAAATATATTATCTTATTCAGCATATCAACTTCCTTTCGCAACCTCATCTCTGCTATTCATAAGAATTTTTTTTTTTAATTTTTAATTTTTTTTTGAACCCAACTTACATTGCTCGTCTTCCTCCCAATTTCTTCTTTGACAATCAACAACTACATTTATTCTTTAAATCTCTTACTTCTGCTACTTTCTGCCTCTGCATTTTTGAATTTTCCTGTCGTTTTCTTGTCTGTTGCGAAGCCTTCGCCACCTCCTATCTTCATCATTTTTTGGTTTCGCAGCATTTCTTCCTCTCTTTGTTCTATTACATCTACCATTAATCTTTCACCTCTTTGTTTTTCTCTGATGTTGTGTTTCCAATTCTTCTTTTTCGCAGCTCTTTCTTTGCAAGATTCTATATCAATTTCATAACACTTCTTTCCTTCAACCCAATCTCCCTTTATGATGCCAACACCAGTGGGATGAGGGAACTTGATACATTGGTGGAAAGTCGATGCCAAACCTAAGATCTCATGTAACCATGGTCGTCCGATCAGTGCGTTGTATGGTGATTCCATCTCAACTACACAAAATAAAATTTCAGAAGATAATCCTTTCAGTGGAATTCGCATATGAACTTCTCCTTTTGGCTTATTTGCGGTACCGTTAAAACCATAGATTTTGTACGTTGAAGGTATTAAATCTTCATCTTTATCTCCCATAGTTTTATAAGTATGATAAAAAAAAAAATTCACGGAACTCCTAGTATCAATCAAAATTCTGTTGATTGCCCATGAATTCTCGGCTTCATCATCTTCATCCTCGCTAGGTTTTGGGTTGATCTCCAATCGTACCACCAATGGGTTATCGTGCATTTCTCCACCCTCAGGTACTTCTTCTGCGGCAAAAGAAATAGTCTGCTTTTGCCATTCTTCCAGTGGCGATGTCTTCGCAATGTTCATTATTTCTCTATCATCGGCATCTCTTGCGAAAACCCTGCTGAGAGTGTTATCGTGAAAATCTTCAATCGTCTTGTATGAGTGTACGATGGAGTTACAAAACAGATTCTTTGCCTTTGCACCAACTTCAATTACAAATGTTTCTCTTTCTTTTGATGTGTTTGGCTTGTGAATATCTGGAGGAGGTGGCAATGCTTGAGTTTGCGTTTGTCCTATTAGAAAGTGATTTAATTTTCCCTGATCTATCATCCTGAGAATAATTCTCTTTATATTTCTGTAGTCATTTGTCGTATGTCCATGGAAATGATGATAAGAGCAAAATTCATTACTTATGTAGCTTGGAGGTGGTTCACTCCCCATGTTCCATGGTGCGGGTATGTTTTCCATTAGGATTATAGCTTCCCATATCTTCTCCACACTAGCATTCAAAGGTGGCATTTTGATTTCTTCCCATATTATCTTTGGATTTCGCTGTCCTCTGTGAAAGTTTTGCCTCTGACCTCCATAAGTTCCTTGTGGCTGATGACCTCCATAAGTTTCTTGTGGCTGATCAAGTCCTTGGATTTTTTTATTTCCACCACGGCTATAGAAGTTTCTCTCTCTCTCAAATTCTTCTTGATCACGGCTCCCCATAGCTACCAGCTTTTGCTGTCCATCTCCCATTACCCTCTCTTGTTGCCCTTGCGAGGTGCTCCCCACTGTATTTATTAACTTGGGTAATAAGCTTGCATTCGCTTCTCTTGAACTTGTGTTCGCAATGGGGTATGATTCCATCTCATTTTGCTTTTCCTCAAGAGCAATATACTCCTCCTGTAGTTCTCGCAACTCAGTCATTGTGATTGTATTTTTGATTCTGAAAATCTGAATCACAATGACTGAGTTGCGAACATAGCATTGATGAATGATAGAATGAGATATCTTTCGTCCACACGACCAGCCATATTACTACACATTGTCTTCCATCTCACAGTTAGGTGCTTCAAACTTTCGCCAACCCATTGCTTCAGCCCAAATACATCTTCAATGCCAGGTCGCGAGGAATTGTTACTTATATATGCTCCTAAAAATATAGCTTGCAAATGGTTGAAAGATGTTATAGTGTTCTTTGGCAAACCTTCAAACCATTTTAATGCCTCTCCTGTTAAACTTGATGCGAAATACTTGCATAATATTGCATCATGGTTCTCCCATTGTAGCATACATATCACATAAGCTTTGATGTGTTGGACTGCACAAGTTGTTCCATCAAAAATGCTGGTTAACGCAGGCAAATTGCATTTTGGGGGTATTCCTCCTAATTGTACTTCTTGTGTGAATGGAGTTTTCGCAGCTTCCTCTATGGCTTCATCTAATTGTCTCTTACCTCCCCCTCTTTTATTATTTATCATTCTGTCATGTACCCGATATGATGAGAAGAGGGTGTCCCTTATCAGATTTAGTGTCAATACTTAGTATTAGGCTTATTAATAGTATCTAGCTTATTATTGGGTGTCTTTATAAATTGTAAGGGTGTGGGCAGATGTAACCACCTGGAGGCTGTGTAGCCGTTGGATGCTAGGTAGGGAGTGATGGTTATTTAAGCTTCTGAATTTGTAATGAATTGGGGAATCCAATTTTAATCAAAAACTAATCGTTCACTCGATTTTTAGGCTGTTCGCAAGAGCAGAGAAACTTGATTCTCTGAATCAAGTGTTTATCCTGTCACTGTACCTCTAGGTACATGACAATTGGTATCAGACTCCTTTCCTGGAACCTGTATCCATGGCTAACACACAACAAATTACAGATCTCTCAAACACGGTTCATCAACAAGGTGAATCGATCACTAAATTGACATATGTTGTTTCCAGTATGCAGTTAGCTTTGAATAATTTGAATTCCTCAATGAACCTTCTTCTAAATCTGCTTGGAATCGATCTACCACAACCATCTGCATCACATCATCATTCAGATCCAACTTCAGTTTCTACTTCTCACACCGATCCTGTAACTTCTTTCAATGGGTTTGTAAGATCGACATACATGGAAGACTCTACTATTTCAATTGGGGATTTTACTATTTCTCCATCTGAGGAAATCAAATCAACTCCTCTTGGTGTTGATGAAGAAAAGGATTCTATCGAATTAGAGTTGATTCCTCCCTTTTTCTTCATTGAACACGAAGATGTTGAGTCACTCACTGATGTGCGATTCCAGTCCGAAGAAGTTGCTACACCTGAGATGATAGACTTGTCCAAGTTGAATCAAATCAAAATTGGTGAAGTGAACGATTCTGCCCTAAAATTTTACTTCAACAAGTTTGGGGAGAATTTCGAAATTCATGAATGCTTCAAGGCCTTATTGTCTATTCTTTACAGCAAATCAAATTATGTGGGTCGTTCTTCTTTTCCTCTTAATGACACTCGTTCATTATTCGACAGAGGTAAGTGTGGCCTTATTTCATTAAATTATTCTGAGAAAATGTTTCTTGTATGGATTTATAGCTTTGGGTACCGCTCAGATTTTCGATCTAGGCATTTGATTGTTAGTTTGTCTGTTGATGATGATACAATTTTTGATGAGAGTAAGATGTTTGTTAGTTTGTCTAAGAGAAGATTGTCTAGAATAGTTGAAATTTACCAGGCACGAGCACTGTGGGATGTATTGGATGAGAGTGTAGTATGGAGGAGTAATGGTGCTGATGCTAATTTCTGGAAGCTCCAACTTAGTTTACATCATGCTTCAAGAGTCTTCATGCTTACAGTACGTTACAATTTATTTGTTGGTGTATGTCTCTTCCTTAATCTCAATTCGCACTGCCGTGTGTTTGATCGTGGTAAAGAGATGAACCTTTGTAAATGGGTTTCTTGTTTTGCTACAATTGATTCTAAGTTTGGGCGTCGAATGAAAGTGTGGTTTACGGACTTCTTGTTAATTGTGTTGACTACACTTGGTGATAATGGTGATAGCAGTACATTACTTGTCAAACGCAGAGGAAATGTTACTATCAGTTTACGAAGAGGAAATTTTACTAACAGTTCGCTGCTATTTCTGTGTATGCGAATTGGTGGAATTCAATATGCTTATAAAAGCTTATTTGGTTATGACTGGGTACACTTCAGCATGTTTGATCAACGCCCTGCGAAGTGGCGAGAAGCATTTTCTCTTATGAAACTGAGATGTGGGTTGTTTGTGGGAATTGCAGTTCGAAGGGCCCCGTCACGATTGCTTCAAGTTGTACTTTCAGTAGATTCCCTTGTTGAAATTCATGTTTATACTTTGATATTGATGCTTACACCTTCCAGAAATTGGCGATTAATCTTAGCACATAGCCTTGTGAGCTGTGTTTGCCACCTTCCCAATAAACCAAAACCCAACAAAACCAAATTTGTTATAGCTTCTTTAGAATCTATCAAATGATTGATCACAGGGATACGTCGAGTGACCACATAGTAGTTCTCATTCATTCTACTCACTGGATATATGATAGAGGCAAGTTGTTCGCAAGTCAAGGGTATTTTTCTTTTCCTTCTACTTATGAATGTTGTGTGGTTACAATTACTTCTGGGCTCCCTGTGTTTCTTATGTTAAAATGGATGGCTGAGTATGAGATGATTTTGGAGTTTGGGTACCAGTTGCTTTCGTTATTCGAGTTTTTAAATGTTTATTTGTTGACTGCAAATGGAGACACTCGTAGTGTTTGCGAGCTATCTGATGAAGTGCCCGCAAGGAGTGTCAGCAACACTATACTCCTAGTAGAAAAAAGAAAAACATGTTATTTTTGTAATGACATTTTTAATCGCAGGACTAAATCCGTTGGGCCACTTCCATTCGGTACTCCAACTGTGTACTTTCATGGGTTCTGTCAGGTGCATTTTCATGTAGCAGTTCATCCATTATCGCTGCTATGGCCTAGGGTTGTTGTCTCTATGGAGTTTTCTACGGAAGTTGAAATGTTGTTACGGGTACGCTACTTGAGGTGGAACTTCACATTGGTTTCCACTGCTTTATGGAGATTCAGAAATGGTACTAGTCTTACGGGTTGTAGTAGGTTAGTGTTTGACAGAGGAAAAGTGCAGCTCACCGAGTAGGTACCTGATCTATTTGTTAACCTTCATTATGCGCTAACAAAGGACTGTCACTGGACAATACTCATCTTGACGGCAACACATTCTGATGCTTCATGTTATTGTGTGCCGATGGGTTTTCATGTGTGTGGTTGGGATTAAAAAAAAAAAAAAAAAAAAAAAAGGTCTACGCCAAATTCCCTTGTCACTGGAATTTGTGTTTTCACCTTCTTCACAGTATTCACAAATGCAGTGATGAAATTTACTGCGGTTACCGTATGGATTGCAGCCAAGAATGATGCTTCAAGTGGTGTTTTTATGTGAACTCTAGAGATAGTGGGCATGCTTACCTTTCGAAGACAAGCTTGTTACTTGATTATTCTTCTAATACCAGGGTGTCAGGTCTACTGCTTGGTTTTACAGTAAGCATTCCGACCAGCTGTGCACTCTCCAGCTCTAGATACAGATGGCCAGAGGATTATTGGGCTTGATATAGTATTCCAGACCATTACAAGAACATTAGTTAGCATTGTGGCTATTGTTCCATTGCAGAACTACTACTTTTCGCGGCTTCAGCATTGTGTCTTTTGGAAATGCAACCACATCTGGCTACCATGATGTAACCGATATGATGAGAAGAGGACTTGTCAGCTCGGTTCTCATCCTTGAGGACAAGGATGTTTTCAAGGAGTGGGGAATGTCATGTACACGATATGATGAGAAGAGGGTGTCCCTTATCAGATTTAGTGTCAATACTTAGTATTAGGCTTATTAATAGTATCTAGCTTATTATTGGGTGTCTTTATAAATTGTAAGGGTGTGGGCAGATGTAACCACCTAGAGGCTGTGTAGCCGTTGGATGCTAGGTAGGGAGTGATGGTTATTTAAGCTTCTGAATCTGTAATGAACTGGGGAATCCAATTTTAATCAAAAACTAATCGTTCACTCGATTTTTAGGCTGTTCGCAAGAGCAGAGAAACTTGATTCTCTGAATCAAGTGTTTATCCTGTCACTGTACCTCTAGGTACATGACACATTCCTCTCATTTCCGCTAACTCTCTCAAAATTTGTTCATTTATACCAGAATTTGGATCCATTGGTCTTTTCAACTCCGCCCCTCTTCTCCTGCGTTCATCTCTGTTTTGACTTCCTTGTTCATTATTTTCCTCTCGTCTTTCTCTGCGATCTTCTCTTTCACTTCTTTCATTAATCTGCACACCATCATATCTCTCATTTTCTCCTCTTTGCCGTCTTTCAGTTCTCCTTTGTACTCTATCATACTCTTCATTGATATTAGCATTATTGTGGTTTCGCTCACGCCTCCTTTCTCGATTATCATGGTTATTATGTCGAATTGCCTCTTGTTCTTCCACTTATGCTCTTAGTATTTCTCTCTCGCGAGCTAAATGTGTTTGTTCAGTGTAGTGTCTTTCAATTTCATCCTCAATTGCTCGTTCATTTCTTTGTATTTCTCTCCCATGTAAAATTCTTCTTCCTTCTTCCTGATTTCCTTCGCCATCTTGATTATTTCGCCCCTGACGGTGTCTATTTCCTTGAATTCTATCATTCTGCTCGTTTTGAAGAATTTCAGCACGTTGAATATAACGATCTTCCAATACTTCTCTTCCTTCGCGACGTTCTTCGCCTGGATTTTGTATTCCCTCTCGAGTTTCTTCATTAGCATTTTCTATAGGAAAATTTTGTCTTATTTCTTCTCTAACTGATCTTGAACATGATCTTGTAGTGCTTCTTGGCCTCCTATTTTGTAATCTTATGTTTTCCATCCTCAATTCATGATTTTGCCTTGTCAAATTCGCACGTTCTTCTGCTTCTAACCGCCTTTCTTCATGTATTGTTGTCTCAATGCCTCTAATGCTGTAATCTCTTCATTTTCGTGAATTATCCCTCCAATTACTTCTTGGTCTCTCTCCTCTTGTCCATTGCCTCCTAATTGCTGCTCTTCTCCCATTTCATATACAGTTGCTGACCGCCAAGTATGTACACTCACTCTGTCATAATCCACAGTTCTATTTTGTACTGGCGGTGTACGCTGAACTGGCGGTGGAATTTGATCTTCTCTATTGTTCCTTGTATTCATTCTTGAAGATTCCCCCATCTCATCTCTCCTTTCTCCAGCAAGTCTCCTACTCCTTCTAACAGTTGTTTGTTGTTTTGATGCATGTCTTCTTCTAGACATTTTTCAATCTTAATGAATTGTTGAAAATTATATGAAATTCCTTCCCTATTATTCCAAATTCTTTTAAATCACAATATCAATCTTCAATCAGTCCCTGTTTCTAGCGCCATATGTAGTAGCAGGAAATCCCACACTACACCCCTCACAAGAATTCATACAATCAAGCCATTTGAATATGAACAATTATATTCTTTATTGATTAAAACTCACTAATATTACAAGGTGGAAAGGAAAATAAGCAAAGGACTTTACAACCGCTCTAAAATTTCTCTCTCCTAATAACTTGCTCCTCGAGAGAAGGGATTTAGATTCTTGATTGGGAAAAGTGGATAATGTGAAACCTTTCTTTTGAAAATCTTTTTGAACTTCTTCCAAAAGATGTTCATATCTACGACCAACTGGAGGCATCTTTCATAGTATGGGAATGAAGAGAAGATGGAATATCAAAAGAAGTAAAAAGAAGAAGATTTACAGTAGCAGGAGCGGAAATTACGGAGAGATGAAGAAGAGAAATTGCAGAGAAAACAAGAAAGAGAGTAAAAAAGAAGAAGAGAGGAGTAAGAAAAATATATATAGAGAGAAGGATTCTCGAAAAGGCAAAC
Source organism: Papaver armeniacum (assembly GCA_023531295.1). NCBI lineage: Eukaryota > Viridiplantae > Streptophyta > Magnoliopsida > Ranunculales > Papaveraceae > Papaver > Papaver armeniacum. The sequence continues at coordinate 627,874 of JAJJWW010009310.1, read as the reverse complement.
ACATTTAATGCGAAGAGTAGACGTGAACGGTTGAGAGAGGACGGTTGAAAAAGACGTGTCAAGAAATGGATGGAAGAAGGGATACATGTAATAAATTTTGTGTAAAAGTACGGAGTCATGTCAAAACAGATAAGTATGAAAGAATGAACAGTTGCGGCATTTTGAAAAGATTAGTTCTCATGACATTCTCTCCTTCGCAGAGAAGACATGAGAAGAGGCAAGATGTAGGATCAGAATATCGCAACACCAACGCCCTTGCGAAATCCATAAAAGACACACTGCGAAGACATCGCAGACGAGTAATATAAATGACGCAACGGATGACGACAGCCAGAACACGAGAAAGATGTGAAGACCTAGCGAGATTTAGGAGTGTTGCGAGGTTTTACATTTGTACACTTGCGAGAATGTCGCAAGTCATATCAAAAAATAAAGGACAACTTAGCTGTCATCCATTATGTAATGTCCTATATAAAGAGACGAATAGGCTTATGAAAGGAGAGAGATCTTTTTCAAGTGAGGAGCAAGTTATTAGGAGAGAGAACGTTTAGAGCGGTTGTAAAGTCCTTTGCTTATTTTCCTTTCCACCTTGTAATATTAGTGAGTTTTAATCAATAAAGAATATAATTGTTCATATTCAAATGGCTTGATTGTATGAATTCTTGTGAGGGGTGTAGTGTGAGATTTCCTGCTACTACAAAAGCTTATGGAAAGGAGTTCCGGCAATATGTTGAACTACAAGATTTAGAGAACATTAAGTTTTGCTCTCATTGTAAGATTATGGGTCACAAATTTGAGAGTTGTATGGCTGCTCGTAAGCTTTTAGGAGATGAAAAAGAAAGCAATTGCTGATCAGCATATCAAGGAGGGCAAAGTGATTAAGCCTATCAAGTATGCTTGGAAAGAAGTACGTGGAAAAAACAATTTGCAGGGAGTTCCCATGCAGGTCATGCAAATACTGTAAACAATGATTCACTCAGCAAATATGATATGTCAGATGAGGTTACAATAATAGCTTCTGTAGCTAATGGTACTATGGACAAGGCAGATGTAATTCACGATGATCTGTTGGAGAAAGAACTTGCAAAATCTGAACTGGAATATCGTGAAGCACAGATGAAGTTGATCAAATGCAAAAACGCCATTGCTGCTAAGGCTGATATTGTTGTTCGAAGTGCAGAAATGGCTGGGACAAAACATAATGCTCCTACAACAAAGGAAGACGTAACTGAGTTCAAACATGTTGCTCGTAAAGATGGTAAGTCAGTTTCTTTGCCTGATACGGAACAAAACAAGGAAAAGTCTGTGCAAAATATGAATGCCGTATCTAATCTGAATTATGTGGGAAATTTACCCGAGCAAAACTCAGTGGAAAACTTGTCCGTGTCTAAGCAAAACTCTTTTTTGGAAGAAAAGTTTGACGCTGGCTTGGAAAATAAGTCCGGGTTCAACACAACTTCAGATGGTTGGACGCAAGTTAAAAGGAAACACAAAGGTACTCTAACGCCTATGTGTGATGCTTTGGAAAACTCATCTGAAATAGTTAGCACCAATTCTTTTGAATCCCTAAATTCAGAATCAGTTGTGGAAGAGTCTCAAAGGGTTCATGAAAGTATAGATGAGGAAGATATTGATTTGGATGTAGCAAGTATGGCTGATGAAGTTAAGAATTCCAAAGAGTGGGGTACAGTTCATGATGGAAAAAAGAAGAAGAAGAATAAGGCATCAGTTATAGCTACCAATCCGGGGTCAGTAGAGAATACAGTTGAGAAGACTAGATTTCTTGACATATTAGAGGCTATAAGGCAACAAAGGACTGAAAATTTACTCAATAAGGAGGAGCTCGAAGTGTTAGGAATCATTAAGGATGATGAGGTTCGACTAAATTTTATTAGAGATCCAGACTATAGAAATGAGTATTTTAAGGAAGTGCAAGATCAATTAGAGAGAATGAAAACTCCGCGAAAGTATCCTATCACTCCATCTTATGTTAGTGCTAGTGGCACAAAATTAAACAAGGAAGAGGTGGAGGCTCTGGAATGGGTTTCTGATGAGAACTTTAGAAAAGATTTCATTGAAATTGACTCTTTTAGAGAAGCATGTATGAAGGAACTCGATAGAAGTGTAGAAAATTAGGCTTTTAGTATTTTTTTTTTCTTTTTAGCTATGTTTTTTTTTTTTAGGGTTCTTGAACTCTTATGTGTTGTTATCTTTTTTCCCTCATTGGTTTATTGGTTTGGTTTATTCTTGTAATTACGTTTTTTTTTGCTGAAATAAACCTTTGGACTTAGCAAAAAAAAAAAATAGTACGAACTGAAACAACCCCTAAATAGTCCAAATAATTCTCCTACCGTGCGCCGGAGAAATTAAATATCCTCGATCCCAATCAAAGATAATAGATCCATATCTTTTATTAGGTGACCCCTCGTCATTTCCATAATACTCCATTGGAATCAAACCAACTGGGAGCAACGAACAACAAGTCCTATTCATTTTCGCATAACATTCTTATAGATTGTCCTCACACAATCAACAGTAAATCACCCAAAAAGTACATCAGAACCAAAAGCCACGGGGCTCTCATTTATCACTGGTATACCTATTTAATTACGATTAGTTAGCATCACCATCCTACCAGAACTTTGAATGATCTAGATATTTCCCTAAAAATCTAAAACAAGTAGTACTCAGTAATCAGTTAGCATCACCATCCTACCAGAACTTTGAATGATCTAGATAGTTCCCTAAAAATCTAAAACAAGTAGTACTCAGTAATCAGTACCCTTCTAGTACTCGGGATAGTGTCAACATCCATGTTTACCTCACCATCCCCACTACTACAGGTTTGAACCCACCCATAAAATAAACAAAATAACACTTAGTATTGCTATATTACTGTGTACTCCATTCAAAGGCTACAACCACAAGATGATCAATTACTAGTGGTACACAGATGGAACAGAAAAATGTATCAAGAGATTTCTAATAACTCTACATCTGTGAACCGGGGCAAAAACAAGGACAACATTTTTATATACAGAAGCAGTTAGTCCTGGGCAACTCTAGCACGGTTTAGATATCAAAACATGATGATTAATCAATTTATACACATCAAAAACACACAAAGGCTGCTATACCGAAAAGTTATGGGTCCTTCTTCTTCTTACTATCCGCTGTATGTTAGTACAAAACTACTGCATTAAAAATCTATAACCATGAATCCTTCTTCTTTCTTTCTTTTTAATAGGGAAGGGTTCCATAAAACTGCCTTAGATTCGTTAGACCATACTATAAAGACGATAAGAGTTAGAAAACCTACCTGGTGCCGAGAAGCAACTCCTTCTCCTTTATAAGCTAAAAACGATACCAAAATCAAGAAAAATAGTGTTCTTCTTATCAAATCCCTCTCATATGCTAAAACGCCAGAAGAAGAATTCTGCCGCGAGTCTTCACTTAGTTTTCTATTTCTTTATTGCGTTCGTATTCCCTTATTTATTCCGACCAAAAAGCTAAACCTTATCAAATCCCTCTCATATGCAAAAACGCCGGAAGAAGAATTCTGCCGCGAGTCTTCACTTATGGTGGGTTTGTTTGCAGAATTCATCGTTTCCAGGAATTTATAATCCCATGGGATTATAAATTATGGGAATCATGAAAATTCCTTGAGTGTTTGGTAACTCAATATAAATTCCTAGGATTTATAGAGTTTTCTTGTATTAAAGTCTTTGTACCGTTTGGCATTACCCTCAAATCTTAAAATTGCATATATATGGGATTTAGAGTCTAAAAAAAGTGGGTCAATAAATCCCTTGATAAGTTTCCCAGCAAATCTTAGGGGGAGGGGTCGGACTCCATATGGAGGATTTGCTGGAAAACTGAATCCCGTAGGAAACGTGATTTCAAGAATTCGGGCAACCAAACATACAGAGGGAAACGTAATTCCACCAAATCCCCTGGACCCATGAATTCCACCTTTAAAATTCTACATCCAAACCCACCATTAGTTTTCTATTTCTTTATTGCGTCCGTATTCCCTTATATATTCCGACCAAAAAGCTAAGACTAAGTCTTATGGGCTAGATTGGAGGTGCTAGATTAGCACTTAAGTGTTGCAATTCAAAAAAAAGTGTGGCAAAAAAGTTAACACTAGTTCTCTCTCCTACCAGTTGCTAGCATGTGAAGTAGCATGCTAGATAGTTACGCTGAATGATTCGGCGCTTGAAAAACTACCTTTTCGCGGAATGGTTCAGCGCTGAGAGATTTATTTTTGATCTGACGGCTGAGATTTAAAGCGCTGAACCATTCAGCGCTGAGCGCGGAATGATTTAGCGCTGGGCGCGGAATGGTTCAGCGCTGGGCTGACGTGGACTGCTAATCTAGTTGCTAGATTAGCACTCCCATAAGACTTAGGAGGTAGTCCTGACTGCTAATCTAGGTGCTAGACTAGCACCCCATAAGACTTAGTCTAAACCTAGATAAAACCCTAGTTATGTAAGACTATAAATTCCAATGGATTTTTGGGGCAGCTGTCTAGGGAAAGGTTAAAAGCACCCAAAAGTCCAAAACACGATATTAATTGTTATTTAAAAATAAAAATAAAAAATATACGGGTTTTACAATACTTGCATTCAATGTTAATCATCAGATTATAGACTCACACACAAGATTCAGGTACTTATACAAAATACAGAGAGAGAAAGGACGGTTGGACTTCTGAGTAAGGATGTCATAACACAACTGTAGTGACCGACAAATACACGTACACAATAAGAATGTGACTGTACGGAACAAAATGTACGGACTGAAATACTACAAAAAACTCTGTTATGCTATTACATGGAAGCTTAATTCTGTCAAACACAGCAACACAACCACACACAAATTACCCACGCATAATCCTCTGTCACAGGAATCTAAGCACCCATTACATCCGAGAAGTAATGATTTACAAACTGATAACACCTCTCCAAAAACAGATACTCAGAACTTTAATATTCATCAAACCTCTTCGATACCAACAACATCATCTTCATCCTACCATTCTTCTGCTTTCAACTTTCCTAGTGAAAAGAAAACTCCACCCCCTGTTTGTTAAAAGAAGAAAAGATACACAACACTCAGAATCAAACACAAAAGCTTCACAAAACTTTCCAACGAAAAAAAAGTAACAAACCTTTTATCAAAAGTTTTCAACATCATAGCCAAAAAGTGAGCAACCACGACTCACATATCTTTCAACTCACTGAGAGAATGAAAGACCTCATGCATGCACACCACAACAAATGCTTAGCACTTCATGTCCTAGCAGCAAATCCTGCATACAATACCTTGGTCATCTATAAAGCAACACTGGCACCCACTGTCCTATGAGCATATACAAACGGTGACCAATACTCAAGAATATCAAGTTTTTATGTACCATGAGAGTGACAAGAACATCATACTCCAACACCAACCATGGATCATCGAAAACCAGGGGAAATGTCTTGGAAAAATTGGAAATGGCCAACAACTATTCATGAAAACTGGATTCCAAATCAGCAAACACCAATCACAACCACATTACCTCAGGATACTCAGGTAGTTACACTCATTCAACTTGGTACTAGCACATGGAACCACCAACTCATCTTTGATTCTTTTGATACCATCACGGTACAAAATATCATCAATATTCACTTGCCAAGTCAAGACATACAAGACACATACATTTGGTCGTATTCCAAGAGTGGTGACTACATAGCAAAAACAAGATATGCAAGCATCAATCAACAAAAACCACCCACCAATCACACACAACCTACTTCATCCACCACCATTACCAATGTGAACTTCAGTCACCTAATGGAAACTATTAGAGCATAGCTCGGTTGAACTCACCAAGCGTTGGTATGTCAAGTTTGGTTGTCATATTTTATTGACTCAAAACTCATCTAAAGTCGCTTGATTGTATACTAGAGTCAATTTCGTTTAGGTTAGCCTATAAAGTCTAGGAATGTTGAAACATACAAGTATTACTCCGAAGACCTGAAGAAAGTGAAGAAGAAGCGAATTACAACGAAAACATCATCCTTCCTCTTGAGGTTAGTAATATTGACTTGAACTACTTTCATTCCTAACGTATCTTTCAAGTCATGCTATATTGAAAACATAACTGCGAAGCTGTATATACTGTACATATTGTATGATACTCTAGTGATGTGACATGGTCATATTTGTATGATCATAGTATTAGGAAATTAGACTAAGAAGTATAACGCTTATCTTTTGAACTTCGTAGATATGACATCGACATAATCTTGTATAAATTGTTATGATTATGTGAATAGGTTATGGTGAAGATTTCATCCTAGGAAACAATGTTTTACATTTGTTTAAAGGAAGTACATTCATGAACTTGTTTTATGAAACGAAAGGGAAACCACTAGGCTTATTGGTACGGCTATTCATTGCAAATATTTGGATTACCAATATGTGTGAGATGGTAGAACCGATCGTAAGTTTTTTATGTATCTTGGTATAACTAATCACAGTGCCTGACTAATCACAATGCCTGACTTATGCCTAACTTTGTTATGTAAATATGAATAAGGATTTACAGTGAAAAGATGTCAACATACTTTGAACATGTTCAATAACTCTTATCATTTATTGTTCAAAGATATTCCTTAGTACTCAAGGAGATCCTGTGCCGAAATAAATTGAGAATCTTTTAATTAAGGTTTTTGGTTTTATATGCTTTAATTACCAGCAATTAAATGCATATCTCTAGAGAATAAAAATTAGTAATGTGTGCATTTACTAATTGGAGATTTTCTATTGAGAGATTTCGGAAATTTTGGACAAGCATTTATTGGAATTAGGAAAACCGAATTTTGCTATTCATTGAAAATCTTGAGAATATTTTCGGTTTTGGAAATTCCTTGGTGTCCAAATATCCTTGGTCTATAAATACCTAATTTGCATTTCTAGCAAACCATCTGTTTGTACCCAAAATTACTTTTAGGCACTAAACACGATGATTTGATGTTGATCATGATGAATTAGGCCCACAAAACGATTGAAAACAAATAAGAAGACAAAGATTTAACGTGGTTCGGTAAGTTGTGCCTACATCCACGGAGGAATCTTGTACGAAGTGATTTTATTGATGATCATGATACAATTGTATTTCTTCAGGTTAGCTAACCTAGGATTCCATATCTTTTTAGAGTTTAGGATACATGTATTTATATAGTTACGTAACCCTAATTCTGATACAAACTTCATATGGAAGCAACTTGGACAACAAGACTTCTGGAAATTTCTGGAATCTTCGTTCACGTGATAGATATAACGGACTTTATTAGCGGGCCACCATCAATTTTTTGATGGTACAAACATCGCCCCCTCTTAACCTCCAACTTGTTGGGGAATAAAAAGTTTGTTTATTCTTTGCGTTGAACATTGATGATGAAACTCGCCCCCAAGCGTGAGTAGAGATATTACAAAGACGCCCTCAACTATAATTACCTGCAAAAAAATTGCTCACGTGCTAGGCGAGACTTTTTACCACGTAGTGGACTTGTGATGCTCGAAAGCGAATCAAGTCTTGAATCGAATATAGTGTGCATGCTTGCGGCTGGGTCAAGACATTTTGCTCGCAATGTAACAAGACTGTAGCGCTCGCTTCTCGGGCAGGCTGGTTGTAGCTTGTGTTGAGTACGAGTCTTTGGACCAATATCGGGCAGTGGGCTCGTGGTTCGACGAGACTTTGTACCAACATTGGGCGTTGGGCTCGTGGTTGAGACGAGACTTTATTCTTTCCAAGGTGCAAGTCTTTCATACTCGCGTGCAAGACGAGATTTTATGCTTGCGATAAAAGCAAGACTTAAGTGCTCACGTGCAAGGTGAGGCTTTAGGTGCTTGCGAAGTGATGCAAAGCTAAATATTGAAGGGTCCAAGCAATTCTCATCTCGAACTCGATCATGTCGTTATCTACGAACCTCGAACTCGATCATATCGCGACCCATGAACCTCGAACTCGATCATGTTGCTGCCCCAATTGCACATAAAAGTTTCCCGAACACATGAAAATTTGCTTCCATGTTGTAGGGAATTGAAAGACGATTATAACGAGCCAAAAATCACTCAATTCGGACTTAAAACGAAGAAGTTATTGACGAAACAAGATTTTCCCGAAGCGCGCATGCTATTGCATATGTGGCAGTGCTGACTATGCACAACATGCTGACATGGCATACAAGAGATGACATGGCATTGCTGACATTACAGAGGTTGCTAACGTGGCAGTCTTTGGTTAGCCCAATTCAATCACCGGACGCTTGATGACATGGCAGACGTTGCTGACATGGTTGTGCTGACTGGGAAATCATTGATGACATGGCACCCAAGCAGTGCGGATGTGTCGGCCATTGATTGGATGTTGACGCTAATGTGGCAACCGGTCAGACCCGAACGGTCTGGACCGAGTTGGACCAGCTGTAAAACGGATGGACCGTATATGAACCAGACCGGTTGGACCGGTTTTAAACCAGATTTGATGGATCTGCTTGGACCAGCTAATAAACCAGCTGTTTGGCTTAAGCTCTGAGTGGCTCGAACAGCTCGCCTCAGCTGGATCCGACTTCATTACGTTTTTACGCAACAATTATTACAAGTTTCGTTTTACGATTCCGCAACGCCTCTGCTACTCTTTTCGCAGTGGTTTCTTCATCTGTTTGCAACGCTTTCGCTGTGAATCCTTTTTTTTTTTCTTTTGCTGATTTTTGCTTCGAACTCCTGCAAGATTTGTGCTCCACTTTTTTCAATGGCAAAACACGATTGTTTTACGCGAATCCCCTTAGTCGGCACCAATGTTTGTACCCGAAATTACTTTTAGGCACTAAACACGACGATTTGATATTGATCATGATGAATTAGGCCTACAAAACGATTGAAAACAAATAAGAAGACAAAGATTTAACGTGGTTCGGCAAGTTGTGCCTACATCCACGGAGGAATCCTGTGCGGAGTGATTTTATTGATGATCATGATGCAATTGTATTTCTTCGGGTTAGCTAACCTAGGATTCCATATCTTTTTAGAGTTTAGGATACATGTATTTATATAGTCATGTAACCCTAATTCTAATACAAACTTCATATGGAAGCAACTTGGACAACAAGAATTCTGGAAACTTCTGGTATCTTCCTTCACGGGCTAGACATAACTGGCTTTATTAGCGGGCCGCCATCAATTTTTTGATGGTACAAACATCGCCCCCTCTTAACCTCCAACATGTTGGGGGTTAAGAAGTTTGTTTATTCTTCGCGTCGAACGTTGATGATGAAACTCACCCCCAAGCGTGAGTAGAGATATTACAAAAACGCCCTCAACTGTAATTACATGCAAAAAATTTGCTCACGTGCTAGGCGAGACTTTTTACCATGTAGTGGACTTGTGATGCTCGAGAGCGAATCAAGTCTTGAATCGAATGTTGTGTGCATGCTTGCGGATGGGGCAAGAATTTTTGCTCGCAACGTAACAAGACTGTAGCGCTCACTGCTCAGGAAGGCTGGCTGTTGCTTGTGTTGAGTATGAGTCTTTGGACCAATATCGGGCATTGGGCTCGTGGTTCGACGAGACTTTAAGCTTGCCAAGGTGCAAGTCTTTTATACTCGCGTGCAAGACGGGATTTTATGCTTGCGATAAAAGCAAGACTTAAGTGCTCACGTGCAAGGTGAGGCTTTAGGTGCTTGTGAAGTGATGCAAAGCTAAATATTTAAGGGTACAAGCAATTCTCATCTCGAATTCGATCATGTCGTTATCTACAAACCTCGAACTCGATCATATCGCGACCTACGAACCTCGAACTCGATCATGTTGCTGCCCCAAGTGCACATAAAAGTTTCCCGAATACATGAAAATTTGCTTCCATGTTGTAGGGAATTGAAATACGATTATAACGAGCCAAAAATCACTCAATTCGGACTTAAAACGAAGAAGTTATTGACGAAACAAGATTTTCCCGAAGCGCGCATGCTATTGCATATGTGGCAGTGCTGACTGTGCACAACATGCTAACATGGCAGACAAGAGATGACATGGAGTTGCTGACATTACAAAGGTTGCCGACGTGGCAGTCTTCGGTTAGCTCAATTCAATCACTAAACTCTTAATGATGTGGCAGACATGGTTGTGCTGACTGGGCAATCATTGATGACATGGCACCCAATCAGTGCGGATGTGTCGGCCATTGATTGGATGTTGACGCTGATGTGGCAACCGATCAGACCCGAACGGTCTGGACCGAGTTGGACCAGCTGTAAAACGGATAGACCGTATCTGAACCAAACCGGTTGGACTGGTTCTAAACCTGATTTGATGGATCTGGTTGGACCAGCTAATGAACCAGCTGTTTGGCTTAAGCTCTGAGTGGCTCGAATAGCTCGGCTCGGCTTGGATCTGACTTCTGTTACGCTTTCTGTAACAATTATTATTGTTTCTGTTTTCTGAATTCTGCAACGCCTCTGCTACTCTTTTCGCAGTGGTTTCTTCATCTGTTTGCAACGCTTTCGCTGTGAATCCTTTTTTTTCTTCTTTTGCTTATTTTTTCTTCGAACTCCTGCAAGATTTGTGCTCCACTTTTCTCAATGGCAAAACACGATTGTTTTACGCGAATCCCCTTAGTCGGCACCAATATTTGTACCCGAAATTACTTTTAGGCACTAAACACGATGATTTGATGTTGATCATGATGAATTAGGCGTACAAAACGACTGAAAACAAATAAGAAGATAAAGATTTAACGAGGTTCGGCAAGTTGTTCCTACATCCACGGAGGAATCCCATACGGAGTGATTTTATTGAGGATCATGATACAATTGTATTTCTTCGGGTTAGCTAACCCAGGATTCCATATCTTTTTAGAGTTTAGGATACATGTATTTATATAGTTATGTAACCCTTCTGATACAAACTTCATATGCAAACAACTTGGGCAACAAGACTTCTGGAAACTTCGGGAATCTTCTTTCACGGGCTAAACATAACGGGCTTTATTAGCGGGCCACCATCAATTTATTGATGGTAGAAACACCATCCTAAGAGCCATGTAAACTTCTTTTTGTTGTTGTTTCTGGTGGAGTTGTCTAACCGTAGAGGAAACTACCCTAATTAGGCGAAATCTCTTACGACTGCTCGTTTAAAGACTTCTGTGGGATCAAGAAGCTCTACGAGTACCGTTGGTGGGAAACTAGATAATTGCACTGTTATTAATTTTCGATTGATTTGATTGACTAAAGGTTGTTGAAACTTTGATTGCACCTAGTTTGTTTATTCTTGAGAATCTTCTCTTCTGATATAAGATTCACTCAAACTAGATCGAAGTATCGACATGATCTTTAGAACTGCTTGTAGATCTAAAGACGTCTTGTGATAATCCATTGTTAACAGACTCCGTTCTGTGTGTGATTAATCACAAGAGATTCAAGTGGTGTTGTGCAGGTGTTTATTGAAGATTAAATAAGATTTGAAGACAAAGAAGATTTCTTATTTGGTTCTCATATCTTTGGGTGTGCATAAACCTTGATCGGTTGGGATCCAACTAGAATCGGATTTATTCGATTGATTAGTTGCGTGAGATGGGCATCACTTTATAGTTTCTTGTTGGAATCTATATCGATTGATTGCAAATCTAAACTTGACTACTTTGGTAGTTATTGGATAGATTGATCTAACCAGGCAAAGGAGTTTATTAGATTAAACATAAGAGCCTTTGCTTATGACTTGAGATATCTTTATCTTGAAAGAATCGAAAGAGTTGTTACCAAACAGATTTGTTGTTTCTTTACTGTTTGGAATACGATCCAAAGGAATTATTCCATTGCATGCACTCATCGAAGTCGGAAGCGCAGGGATACTGTGGAAACTAAGTGAACTAGGGGTAGTTGCTTGGTCTCAACTATACGAAGTTGGTTTAGATTTTTTATAGTGGCTTAATTCTGAGAGTATTCAATTCTGGACTAGGTCCCAGGGTTTTTATGCATTTGCAGTTTTCCTCATTAACAAAATCTTGCTGTGTAATTTACTTTTCTTTTCCGCAATTATATTTGTTTATATAATTTAAAGTAAATTACACAAACGTTAACTCTGTACATACTTGATAGTGATCCTATAGAGTTTGGTTAAGTCCGAACCTATTATCAATTAATCACACTTTGGTAGTCGTATTGTCTCGATCTCGTATCACACAAAGTGTGAATACCGATTTGTTGCATTGTCTCGACTTTGTCCATAGACGATCACTTTCGGTAAGAGGACTTATATGTGGATAACTAAAAGATTGTGGTGTATTTGGGTACCCTCGTCTTTTCAGAAACTCCAATGTCCACCGAAAATCAGGCTTTTCTTGTGGAAAGTCGCACTAGAAGGATTACCAACCTTCGACAAATTTCACCATATCAACATCACACCCACCAGCTCATGCCCAATTTGCAACCACCCTAGAGAAACATCACAACATCTCTTCTTTGAATGCTCTCAAACTACCTGTTGATGGTGGTTTTTAGCTCAGGGCTAAATTTGTAAAAGTATATCTACCTGACCCGACATCAGATGTAGTAGACATTGATATGTCTATATTCCGCAGGGAATTTGGAGAATATATCAAAATCTGATGAGTACCTATGTCTCTCTTTGTATTATATCGAAACTCAAGCTCCTGTATGAACTGTTCACTAGTATAAAGCCTAATGAGTGTATAAGCTCCTAGATGCATTACTCACAAATGCCGGAGCCTGCTGAGTACCTTTTTGTGCTTATGTTCCCTGGCAGAACCCTTAATATTGGTATGGTGATCGCTGTCGTATGCGTCAAAAATAATTTCACTTTCCTAAAGTATATGATAAGAAAGAGTTCGTTTCCACAGAGAGGAAATTGTAGTTATTATGTATTCAATTCCTTAGAGTAACCAATTGGGGGGTTTTCTGATTTTTAAGTAAGCAATAAAAGTAAATTAAAAACAAAATAAATTGTAGGAAGTAATCAATAGAGAAAGATATTGGTCAAGGAATTCATCTTCAATCTTAGACATGTGCTTGAATACATGATTAGATTTACAATTTAATCTCTTTTATTATCAAAATCCTAGAGAATCAAGAGAGCAATATAATCTATTAATTTCCTAAGTTCATCAACATACACATTAGAGCTGCGTATGTGAATTCTACCTAAAGAATAACCCAACGCCTTGCGCTAATTAAGTTCAATTCCTAGGAGCATTAAGTTTCAGAAATAGGCTAATCAATGCAATTGTCATACATTGCAAATAATAATTCGGACAATGGTCAAACTCTACATATGATTACGAGAGTGTATCATTACAAACCGTAAACATATCATGCTACTTATATTCAGGGCTATCGCTCGATGAAAAACCCTAAAATAGCTATGGACAAGGATGCAATTTCAATTAATTGGCCACTTAACTAACCAAACATCTTAGTCCTATCACAATATATCAATCATGTGATTATTAAAAACAGTAGAGATTTGAACGATAATCAAGAGAGAAAACTAATACATAAATCAAGCACAAGTTTTAGAAATAGGACTACATCCTTAACCAATAATATTAAATTAGCTACTCATAGCTATGGAGTTCATCATAAAAATATTAATTGAATAGAAGAAGAAGATGAACAAAAGCAAACCCTAGTAGCGTAAACAAAAGCGGCTCTCTCCTTAGCTTCCAAGAATAAAAACGTGATTCAAAGTTATAGAAATCTTTCCTTTAAATAGTTTTGCTTTCCAAAATTAGGTCAAGTCTCAAAGATCCAATAGATAGAAGTCCACCAAGCCCATATGTGAGAAAAACCCATGTAGAAAATATGCCCCAAAAATTGTCGCCGGAAAACTGGTATTATGGCCGGAAATTGGCTGGAGAAGTGACCGGAAAAGAGCTCAGGTGACCGGAAAGTCACACTGGCCATCGGTCAAAGGTAGTCAACCGGTTTGACTCGGTCATACCGGTTCAGTGAACTCAACTCAGTGATGTCACGAGTCAGATGAGTTTAATCAGATAAGTCAGGCCTGGCTAACTCAGCTGACTTGGCTGTAGACCAGAGTTGCAAACCATCCTGCAGATATTTAAGCTTTGTTGCGCCAAGATGGTGCTATATCCTGCACGTCTTTCCCTACATACTTGGCTGCAACACATAATCATCTGATAAACACCCTTCAGCAGCAGCTTCAGCCATTGTACCACCAGAACACACACAATCACCATTCATTGCCATCTGTAGCTGCACTATAACCTGCAATGCCTCGAGCCATTATCACTGCATTCTGCAACTCAACCGAACTCGACAACATCATACTTCCATATGCTACTTCTTGCAAACCACCAGCTTCAGTACCCTCTAGCTAAGCTGCAACTGCAATACCAACACAATTACCATCTCCTTAATCAAACCTCCTGTTACTGCATATTCTTCCATTGTAGCTCAAAGACCTGTCCTAACATTCATCTATACAACATCAGATCTATACACTGTCTCAGCTCAATCCATCTCTCACAACTTTGAGCAACACAGTATCAGCGAGAGTAACACAAGAATAGAACAGCTGCACAATCACTGAACTTACGACTCACTTGCTCAAACATAACCCCACAGATCCACATCATAACCACCTGAAACTTCAAAGTTATTCCTCCAATTTCAATTCCTATAACTGCCACAACACTCTCAACTTTGCATTGCAACTCAACTACCAATTCCAGCTAATTCTTTTGACCACGGCACCAGTATCAACTTCCAACACCTGCAATGCTTCTCCAAACATACATCTAACCCACTAAACTCAGTACCACCACCCTGTAAACCTCCATTGCAGTTGATTAGCTGCACAAAAGCACTACCTGCATCACTAACTCTGTAGCCTCAAGTTGCATCACCGCATATTTCCTCCACTCCGAAACTTGAACTGTATCAAATCTGTAATTTCAACACCAGTTTCTGCGCATCATCAACCGATTCATTGTTTTCGAGTTCTCTCGCCATCTGAGCAGCACCTCATACACAGTTCAGTCTATTGTTCTGCCAGCTTTTCTTGCAACAGATGCACCACCAGTACATCAACTTCTTGCTGCTGCAACATAGCAACATCACTAGCACCAATTAATTCCAGTATTTGCTTCCATATGAACCACCAGAGCAATGGCTTCACACTTCTTTCACATCTCAGATTCATACCCTAAAATCCCCTGTAATTTGCCTGCAATGCCACCACCATCTCATTTTCTTCTCAGGCACTGCTCCATTGCCATTGCAACTGCAAAATCATATCAGTACCTCCATGAGTTCAATACGATTAACACCAGTTCACCTCCATCTGTCACATCCATTAACATAGCATCACCATCTGAACTATTGCATTATCGCCTGAAACAACATTTCAATTCAACAGAAACACTAGCCCTTGTAACTTGGTCTCAAAGTTATTGTATCATGAATTAGAACAAACCCATTCTTCAATTTACTTTCAACTGTCAAACCCCCATCAATCACAACTGTAGATCCCCTTTTCTCATCCATCACAGACCCTAACAAGGACTCCACCATAGCTCTGTCACATTCTTCTCAGCTTAATCTCAATTTAGAATCCATCTTCTAATTCAGTTCAGAAATCCTAACTCATAACAGATCCACCTAAAACCTATTTTCGAACTCAAACAACCGAACCCAACTCTCTTCATCAATCTCAAATTCATATCAAACCCATCTTCTTTGCGGCATCAGATTCACACATCATTCGGTCCGAATTCAAACCCTAACATCCTTCTCAGATTCAATTGACAGGATAGATTTTCTTCTTAATCTTCTTCTCCTCTTCAGGAATCCGTCGAAACCCCTTTAATCACATCTCAATACAAATCAGTACAGGTCATTTCTCCTTCCTAATCTCTCAATCTCTCTGTGAATTCACCTCTTCCTTTCACTAATAAACATTGGAGCCGCCATAGCTCAGCTCTCTGAATTGAGACAGAAACTCGATCTAGTTTAGGGGCATGTAATGACCAAAATTACTATAGGCGCCCAAAAATTTGATAAGGACCACCTAAGCAATCTTTTCAATTGTCAGTTCTGCGAAACTGACAGTTCAGCTCCGATAACAAATTCCACAACTCTGATACGCTTCAAACGCTCGCAACTTCTTCATACGATGTCAGAATGATCTCATTCTTTCGCCACTAGCTTCGTCTTTTCGTTGTCTCCAAGATGATGAGAAGAGTTTCTGGATTTGAGCTAGTTCTACTTCCTTTTTGCTCCAATGACTCCATTACACCTAATAAACTCAAAAGCAAACATAAGATACATAATTTACAAGAAAACTCGCAAAGAAAGCATAAACATTAGATAAATATCACGGTGTTTATAACACCTATCAAATTCCCCCACACTTAGACTTTGCTAGTCCTCTAGAAAATCAAACAAAACAATTCTAAAACAAATACATACAACTCCGTGTCGTCGAGGCTACGGTCACACTTAGCCCGTATAACAAGCCTTTAAACCCCTAGGTGTCCCTAGTGGACGAGTTATAGTCTCGTGAGGGTTTACTAGAGATATACCCACAAAACCTACTTTTCCAACTTACTAGTTCTCCGAAATGATAGCATCCAACGCGCTAAAAAGACATAGAGATTCTGCACACTAGTCATAAGAAGTTAGACACATAAATGAACACAATATCATCCTTAAAAGTTGAGAGAGAAATAACCATCCCTTATCGAAAGAAATTCGGGTTCGGAGTGATTAAAAGTCTCGACTCTGCCTCACAAGAAAGGGTTTTATGAAGTTGCTCTCAATAATAAACCGCTTTTTTATGGGTCACACATGTGTCCAGGTAGGAATGAAGAGAGAATCCTGCGACACATTGAATGGTAGGAAGGTCTACCTAACCGGACCTTACTCCTTCGTCGACCAATCAGGTCGCTTTAAACCTGCCACACTCTCATGAGTTGTGGCTGGGCCCATACCTGCCAGCCCCAGTTTCCATCGACCAATCAGGTCGCTCTAAAGCCGCCACACTCACACCAGAAGTGTAGCCACGCCCATGCTTGGCCGGCCCCTCTCCTTCCTACCGACCAATCAGGTCACTTTAAAATGCGCCACGAGCACTAGAGGTGTGGTCGTGCCTTATGTTTGGCTGACCCCTTTTCTTGACCAATCAAGTCGCTCTAAACTTGCCACCATACATTAAAGGCCAAACACACCCTGCCGCGCCACCATACTAACTGGCAAGCCAAACGCGCCATGCCGCGACAACATATTAATCGACATACCAACATGCCACTCTGCCGCAATAACATGCCAATGTGCCACAAATGACACCACTACGTGCTAATCCACTTTCTATTCGTGGCAAATGCCATAAGAGACTCCAATTAGGATTTCGTGATCGAAACAAAGACTTTTTAGCCGAAACCCTAATTTTTGGTCATAGTCCACAACATGCCACGAGCCACTTTAGCCTTGGCCATGCCGCCAAGCCCTAACTTTGGCCACGGCGCCAAATCCTAACCTTGGCCACGCCGCCAAGCCCTAACTTTGGCCACGACGCCAAATCCTAGCCTTGGCCATGCCGCCAAGCCCTAACTTTGTCCACGACACCAAATCCTAGCCTTGGCCACGCCGCTTAGCCCTAACTTTTTCCACGGCGCCAAGCCCTAACTTTGGCCACGACGCCAAATCCTAGCCTTGGCCACGCCGCCAAGCCCTAACTTTGGCCACGACGTGAAATCCTAGCCTTGGCCATGTCGCCAAGCCCTAACTTTGGCCACGGTGCCAAATCCTAGCCTTGGCCACGCCGCCAAGCCACATTCATGGCCATGCCACAATGCCACAGACGCGGCTATGCCACCATGCCGTAGGCCCATGCCACTACGTCGCGGCTATGACGTTATGCCATTAACATGTGCCAACAGAATGTGGCCATAATCAACGACTACCCTTCCTCATGAGATGCAATCTCAGCCATCCAAGGTCGTCACTGAACTGACAGACTTGTGGCAAGCTTCAGGCGACCAACTGCCTAAATCTAGTGGTCATGGCTACGCCAGGCGCCACTTACACCACCGTGCCACTGGAATGCACGAGCCATGCCAGCCATGCGACATTGCCACTGGCGTACACCAAAACGCCACTGCGCCATCATCAGGCGCCAACACAAGGTAGCCATAATCAACGGCTACCCTTCCTCATGAGATGCGATCTCAGCCATCGAAGTTCGCCACCGAACTAACAGACTTGTGGCAAGTTTTAGGCGACCGGGCAAGATGAGCCTAATAGAATCACTTTCTATTTTCCTACGGCAAGCCTCTTGATTTTAACTTGCCACACGTAGCAAAATGCTACATGTTTTCCACGAAAACACTCGAGACATCAAATATGTCACAAACTGGGGGATACTCATCAGGGTATTGGTCTGGCGGTTTACAGCGTGCGGCGTGTAATACGCCCGTTATAGGAAAGTGTCTTGGAGTAGGACAATTAATGGCGGCAAGAAGTAACGGGTGTAAACGGATCCACTTCCTTCATCATGGAAGCGTGGGTTTCTGGCGGTTATACGTTAATCCATTCTTCCACCACTCAATCGTTTCTACTTCCTACGAGATCAGGGTACGTTTTAATATGACTTGTATAAATAGGCTTCACCTATTTCCACCAAACAACAGGTTTTTGGTCGGCAACAACATAGTATCCAGAAATCACCAAGAACTGATAGCTTTTTCACTCTGGAAGCCAGTTCCACTTTCTGATACAAGTCATAAAACAAGCCACATCTTCAAAATTAACCATTCTGGTCTCAACACTCTCTTCGCTTCCCTCCCTAAGACCAACCCTTCTCCTTCACTTTGTGACTGATGCAAGCCTGGAACGGCCATTTCTTGGTTTAGGCCAGGATTGTACATATTGATCTCTTGAATCAAAAGTACTCCCGTGCAGTGCATTGTTTAGGGTTTAGATTCATTTCTCATCCACACACCCAAAATTACCAAAATCAGCAGAAACAATTTTCACCCACAAATAATTGGCGACCACAGTGGAAGATTAAATCTCTCGGTTACAAATTCAATTCCCAATTTCATTTTCATCCTAATTGGTCTTAGGCCAAATTCAAACCCATTTTCAATTTCCTAAATTTCTCAAGATGGTTGATCTTAGGAATGCTTCAGAAACCCTCAATCCCAATTTTACTTCTCCTAGCACCGAAAATACTTCATATGTTATCCCTGAATCCGTTCTTTGATTCAAAACCATTGTCGAGGCTATGGAGTCTCGATATCTAACAACTATTCATGATTTGACGAAAATCATGAATGATATTGTCGAGAATCAAGCTACTATTGTCAAGACGCAGGACGGAGTATTTACGCTTTTGAAAGCCCTGACGGATCAACTGTCAAAGGAACCAGCATGTATTCATTCTGTGGGAGGCGCTATCAACCATTCATTTTGGATCAATGCTGATGGTGGTAGTCCTTTTTCCAAGATTCATATTCCTACTCCTAGTGAGGAGGATGAAGCCTATGGTCACACTGAATGGAAAGGTATCCACTAAGCTAACTTGTCTGCTCATGAAGATCAAAAGATGTTTCCTCAAGATCAGAAAGAAGACTCGTGGGATTTATCACGTTCTCATCAGAGTCCTCGCAATGAAAAGGTGATTTCATTATGTGCATCCTTCCTGAAAAATATCAATTCCCATATTGCATCAGAAGCTGCTAAGACCGTTCCAGAATGAAGAAGCTCGTAAAGACGTTCAGGAAAGCAGGCGTCTTTCTAATAAAATATCCAACCTCCAGTCGATCGATAATAAAGGAAGAAAGAGAAAAACTCCAGCAGCGGAACAACAACCCAAACATGTGGCACCAGCGCATCAGATGGCTTCACCCCAGAAGGTCGCGGCTAAGGTTCCTGTGCAACAACAAGAAACTGGATATGCTGCTCCAAAATTCCCGTTCCCGATCGAGAAAGTAATTGAACTCCTAAGACGATGCCATCAAACTACCTCCTGGTAGGCGCCTACCAATTGAAGAACAAATGGCAAATCCCAAGTATTTCCATTACCACAGGTTCGTTAATTATCCTACCAGTGAATGCAATGCTCTGAAACGCATCGTCCAAGAAAAGGTAGATTCAGGGGAATTGCGCCCGGGGACTGGAGATCCTCTGTCTTTTCGCGGATCGGCATAAAGATGTTACACAAACAATAAAGGACGACTGGGGACTTCTCGCGGCCAGGATTGCGTCACATAATAAAATCGAATTTGCAACCTGAGAATTCAGTTTCGTGGAGAGACCCTAAGGAATAGAGTATGTGGCCGTATCGTACGAGAGCAAAAAGGGAATGGCCAACACCAATGTACCATCCGCAAGCGCAGTCAACACGTCCCATGGTGTTACATCCTCTACCACTAACACCAGCGGCACCGGAAGCATCCCCTCTGACATGACGCCTATAATTACCAGAGCCAGAGCCGCTACTCCTAATATTTCTTCGAGCATGACCGCCTCCAATCATCACCAGAGCTGTCACCACTTCTTTGTCAGGACGAGAGACTGGACGAGCCAGAAGAAACCAACCTTTCCATTACCATTACCAATTTAATGTAGAGACAGGAAGTTCTTGCCAAAACTCATACGTACATGGCCACAACTTAGAAGGAGCCTCTTTAACGTTTTTCCCCTGAAGCCGCTCCGCTTCAACGTTCGCTCCCGAAGTTGCAAAATTCTCCCATGTAGCCGCCACTCCTCCTTGCCAAGGATTGTGCCGTAGCCGCCACGCCTTCCTGCCAAGTATCCTGCTGTAGCCGCCACACTCCCTCTATCGAGGATCATGATCGCAGCCAGCCAGGGTTTGTAGTCGTGGCCACCTTTTGATCCATACCGCCAAAAGCTCGTGGTCGTGGACAGTTTACTCGCTCGTTTGTTGATACCAGCCAGAGCTTCACCATAGCAACAATTACTACAAAATCACCAGTACGGATGCAAGACGACGATATCTTTATCATGGTCAACCCACCGACCATACCAGATAGAAACATGTAAACCACACTTGGGGACTGAGGCTCTACACGGAATCCCTTCACTGTCAAAGCTCAAAAGACACGGTCAACCAAAAGGTCATAACCACGACAAGTTCATCTACTATTAAAGGGTGTAGCGTAAGAATATCATCACCACTCTGTCTAGAAGGCGCCTGCAACACTTTACGAGGCCGCGGCGGATCCTAAGCCTGCTCGGAGAAAACAACTTCAGAAACTAAAGAGAAGTGCGATTGGGGACTGCTCATTGCAGTCCATTCTGAGAACCATCAAAGAGTCCAAAAGCAAGCCATAGAGATACATTCACATATCCGGCCACGCCATCGGATCTAACAGAAGTATAACTGAGGACTGCTCACCGCATCCCGTTCCATGCAATAGTCCAAAATTCAGAAGATGGTTCAAAGGATGTCGCTTGGAACGAAGTCCTTAAAGACTTGATAGCAACACATCGGCAACGGAACGTCTCTCAACTCATTTATTTCACCCAATGGCTCCGGAAGATTTCGACCATACAAGCATCCACAACATATCATCATCGCAATCAGAAATTCTAGGTACCAAATAACCTAAAGTCAAGGATGAACCAACAACGCAACCACAATCTCCAAGATTAGCCCTGACATTATTTCATCCATTCATCCCAAGAGCGCAATGGAGTTTGGTAAACTTTGAAATTCACAGGAGAGGTTAGATACTCGTTTTTCTGGAGTCAGAACCTTATTGCATATTCTGGAGAAGATCGATGGTATTGTTGTGTGGATACATGCGAGAGCACCTACCTTGAGTTCTCCTGGCTTGCCTTGTTGTTGATTATAACTATTGGAGATTGCTTTGATTGCCATTAATTTTCGCTCTACCACCGCTAACGAATGACGAAGAGGAACCAGATGCTGCAGATGAAAGCACGGAGCCGGATGAACAACAAAAACAGAAAAGGTTCGATACCCCTTTTCATACGATCGTAGTTTCTAGAGTTTGAACAGAATAAGGATTCCTTATTGCACCATGAACGGGAATAGATAACTAGGCGCACCACACTCATGCTCCATAGCCGAACAAGTAGTGTGCCAATATCTCCGCTCCATGACCGAACCAAAGAAATAAGCGCCAAAGACGAGGAACACCAGTCGCTCAACCTATAACGCTCCATGGCTCCAGCACTCTGTGGTCAAGCCAACTCTCCATGGCTCCAGCACTCCATGGTCAAGCCAACTCTCCATGGCTCCAACACTCTATGGTTAAGTTAGCGCCAACGCTCTAGCATTCCGTGATCCAACCAGCAAGCCTTCCAAGTGCTATTTCCACCGTTCCACGAACTGAAGCCATCAGCGCCACCATCACCATTTGGTAGCCAAAGTTCCAATGCCACCATCACCATTTGGTAGCCGAAGTTCCAGCGCCACCGTCACCATTTGGTAGCCAAAGTTCCAGCGCCATATTTCCACCATTCCACGGACTGAAGCCAGTTTCCACCATTCCATGGACTGAAACCAAGCGCCATCTCCATACGTTCTGTGACCTAGCCAGCTAGCGCCATCCACCAATCCGCGGACCAAGTTGCAGCGGCATCTCTGCCCAGCACCCTATGGCCAAGCCGGAGTTACGTAAAGTCACCAATACAAGGATCACGGATTCCTCATGCCTCCTGCCAAAGGTTAGCCAAATTCTCCCTAGAAATCTCTTCATGACTTGCACTTTTGATTTTTATCCTTGTCTGTCACCATCTCATGCTTACCCCGCAACAATGCCACTCTTACGAGCTAAGCAGGGGACTTAATGTTGATGGTAGTTTTTAGCTCAAGGCTAAATTTGTAAAAGTCTATCTACTTGAACCAGCATCAGATGTAGTAGACATTTATATGTCTATATTCCGCAGGGAATTTGGAGAATATATCAAAATCTGACGAGTACCTATGTCTCTCTTCGTATTATATCGAAACTCAAGCTCCTGGATGAACTGTTCACTAGTATAGAGCCTAATGAGTGTATAAGCTCCTAGCTGCATTACTCACAAATGCCGGAGCCTGCTGATTACTTTTTTGTGCTTATGTTCCCTGGCAGAACCCTTAATATTGGTATGGCATGACGGATTTGTGTTCACTCGCAACAGAGTAGCACGGACCTCCAAGTACCAAGGTTAAGGCCCTTGCACAAAATACTCAGTCAGAAAGCAAAGAATAAATAGAGCCCCAGAGTAGGAGCAACAATGAGGGGAGCGTGGCCATGCCATAGGCTAACCGGTGCCACTTGGCCACGCCCCATGCTACCTAACCGGCCCTTACTCCTTCGTCGACCAATCAAGTCGCTTTAAACCTGCCACACTCCCATGAGTTGTGGCTGGACCCATACCTGTCGGCCCCAGTTTCCATCGACCAATCAGGTCGCTCTAAAGCCGCCACACTCACACCAGAAGTGTAGCCACTCCCATGCTTGGCCGTCCCCTCTCCTTCCTACCGACCAATCAGGTCACTTTAAAATGCGCCACGAGCACTAGAGGTGTGGCCGCGCCTTATGTTTGGCCGGCCCCTTTTCTTGACCAATCAAGTCGCTCTAAACTCGCCACTATACATTAAAGGCCAAACGCACCCTGTCGCGCCACCATACTAACTGGCAAGCCAAACGCGCCTTGCCACAACAACATATTAATCGGCATACCAACATGCCACTCTTCCGCAGTAACATGCCAATGTGCCACAAATGACACCACTACGTGCTAATCCATTTTCTATTCGTGGCCAATGCCATAACGGACTCCAATTAGGATTTCGTGATCGAAACAAAGACTTTTTAGCCGAAACCCTAATTTTGGGTCATAGTCCACAACATGCCACGAGCCACTTTAGCCTTGGCCATGCCGCCAAGCCCTAACTTTGGCCACGACGCCAAATCCTAGTCTTGGCCACGCTGCCAAGCCCTAACTTTGGCCACGACGCCAAATCCTAGCCTTGGACACGCCGCCAAGCCCTAACTTTGGCCACGGCGCCAAATCCTGGCCTTGGCCACGCCGCCAAGCCCTAACTTTGGCCACGGAGCCAAATCCTGGCCTTGGCCACGCCGCCAAGCCCTAACTTTGGCCACGGCGCCAAATCCTATCCTTGGCCATGTCGCCAAGCCCTAACTTTGGCCACGACACCAAATCCTATCCTTGGCCATGTCGCCAAGCCCTAACTTTGGCCACGACGCCAAATCCTAGCCTTGGCCACGCCGCCAAGCCACAGGCGTGGCCATGCCACAACGCCACAGACGCGGCTATGCCACCATGCCGTAGGCGCATGCCACTACGCCGCGGCTATGCCGTTATGCCATTAACATGTGCCAACAATATGTGGCCATAATCAACGGCTACCCTTCCTCATGAGATGCAATCTCAGCCATCCAAGTTCGCCACTGAACTGACAGACTTGTGGCAAGCTTCAGACGACCGATTGCCAAAATCTAGTGGCCATGGCTACGCCAAGCGCCACTTACACCACCGTGCCACTGGCATGCACGAGCCATGCCACATTGCCACTGGCGTACACCAAAACGCCACTGCGCCATTATCAGGTGATGGTTATTTTCAATGATGTTGTAGAAAGTGGTAGTAAGAATGTCGTTCACTCAGACTTGTAAAGATTTGGTTTCAGGAAATACTAAAAACAAAGAAAATATATATACAAGTTTGTCACAAATATCGAGAGACACTAGGACTTCGGATTCCACCATTAATCACATTCAATTGGTTCATATAATGACTCATAACAATTCTAGCTCTTTTGTTGACTCTTTTCTTTGCCAAAAGTAGATTTCTAAAAGATTAATTGTAAATCACAAGCATGACGCATCAAAAGTACTAAAACTAAGCATACGTCATCAAACGAAATCACAACTAATTAGTAAAAATCATAAATCAATTAAAATAAGTGCAAAAGTCATACAGAATCAAATATAGTTACCAAACCATTGTGAAATAAGGCTTCCTCCGTCGTCCCAGTGTTGGGGTTTAGCTCCTCATGCTCAAAACGCACCCAAAAGATAGAAACATGGCTCAAAAAGGTGTTTTTATTGAGAAATAATATTATGCAGCGATTTTGTAACGAGAGATAATTGTTACAACACCAATCTATTCTGAGAAACCGTAACAGGACTGTTGCGAACTCAAAATATTTGTTGCAAAAATTGTTACAAAGATGATGAATTTGAAAGATAAGGTAACACTTTATGCGACTGTCTTTGCCTGCTGTTCTCTGGTTTTCTTCTTCTTCTTCGCTGGTGAAGAACTCGACTCTGCAACTCCTTCTGTTCTTCACTGCTACTTCCCAATCGGTCCCCTCAACTCCCCAAACTCTCGACCCCCTTTCTGGGACTCCTACATCCCCTCTTATACACCACAGGGCAATAAAATCCCGAGAAAATCTCTCGTTTATTCTCCTCTTTTCTTCGCTGCCAAGTTGCGAATAATCTTCTCCCAATTTTCTTTACGCATCTCTCGGGTTGATAAAACTTCCCAAAATTCCTTGTATTTGATAGATTCGAATCTCGGGAAGATATTCTCTCCCTTTTTCTTCATGTAACTTCCATGTTGAGCGTCTCTATTACCGTAAATAACTTCTTCCCCGTTTCAAACCAACACGACGGAACTTCCTTTTCTTTTCGAATCTGATCCTACTACCAACCCTGCTTGATCAAAACAGGCCTAACCCAAACCCATTCCATGAACAGATCCGAAAAGAACATGCTGAAATTAAGCCCGAAGCTTACGCGCGAAACCGTGAACTCCACACCTCTGTTTCTTCTAACACGATCATGCACCCCAATTTACGCCATTAAAACAATCATACCAGCCCGTTTATCTATAACAAGTCCATCCCAACAAGTTCGGCAATTGAATCTCTAAAACTCGAGTAGAAATCGATTACAAAATCCGTTAAATCTGTGCAAAATTTCCCACAAAACAGAATTTGAATTCTTGAAGATGACCTCCCCTTATCCTCTGATGGGGTGCAAATAGTAGTTGCCTGGAAATGGGGTGCCCCTTAGTAATTAGGTTACCCCTTATCCAAAATGGGAGTCCGAATAGTAGGTGTCCTCCGGGCGCAACTTTTCGAGCCGATTTTTCCAAAAATGTTTATTTCTCAAAAATACCTACAAATACACAAAATACCATAATAAGTACAAAAATGGGTACTAACAATATAGAAAATCGAGACAAATTAGACACATAGATGTGTCTATCAAATACCCCCAAACTTATTATTTGCTAGTCTCGAGTAAATCAAATCTACAAAATAAAATCCTAACTCACTGTCGCAGGCATCGTCGATTGCATTTAGCGTATGCAACAAGCCTTTAAACCCCTATGTGGCCCTAGTGGCCGAGTTATAGTCTCGGGAGGGTTTACCAGAGGTGTACCCACAAAACCTTTACACTCCAGACCCTAACTATCTACACAGACCTTAGAACGCACTAAAAAATCTCCTTGGTTGGCATACTTATTGATTACAGGAGGAAGTACCCCGATGCGAAATTCCAATTGCTGTACATGAGTTTGCACTCAAGCATACTAAAATTCATATATAAGTCACAAAGCTCTACTCAGATAGTCACACTATGGACATCAATACCCGGAGTCAAAACTAATCACATGGATAGATCAAGAAGATGGGTATAGAGAAAAATATAGATGGTTTTGACGTTTACTAAGTGAACGGTGTTTCCCATATCTGTCTGAAGGCCTCCGCCAAAATGAACCTATCCTAATTGACTGAGATACTAGTCTGACTAATATCAACACACTGGCATATACAAGGGAACCAATGGTCGATAATCCTAACTCTAGGTCAACACAACTGGCATATACAAGGGTTCCAGTGGTCGACTTTATTGAATTTTATTCCGGTTGGTCAGATGGTCTGGTCTCACTTTCTTCTCTTTTTTTTTTTTTTTTTTTTTTTTTTTTTTTTTTTTTTTTGTATCTCAATCACTCTAATTCATCCTAGCATTGGTAACAACTTGATTCGTGGGCCCCACCTAATCACTTAGAGAAACATAGTTTAAAAACAAAACAAAATAAAAACAGTGAAAAGGACTCAACGAGATTGGTGAAACTATCATGTTATTTCTAACACCCGAGCTCGTGCTTTTATGAATAGACTCTTTAGATGTTGCCATCTAATCAAATTGGTTCCTCAACTCCTACAACCAAAATGCTTCCATCCACTTAGATTGGTTAGTGCCATCCTTAATAAGCATAAATTTCTAAGCTCTGGAGTTTAACAATGCAACTAAAATGTTTTTCCCATACCCCCAAACTTAAATCTAACATTGTCCTCAATGTTCTAAAGATAAAATTAAAAGCATGAACAAGGAGAACTGTTACCATTTGAAGTAAAAGAGATAAGGAAAGATATTACCGTGTCGCATGAATATTGGGTTACCTCCCAAGAAGTGCTAAGTTTAAAGTCTTCAGCCAGACACACAAAAGATTAGTCACCTCATAGAATCATAAAGTAATAGCCGGAATTTCTGTGGGTCTTCAAAACCAAATAAAGCTATCACAAGTAAAAGGAATCTGCAACATGCCAAGAAAATTAACAAATAAAGCACACCCTTGTCTAGTTTCCTGTTTAAGACAACTACATCTAGCTGTGGTTCAGGTTCAGGCTCTATGAAAGGGTCTAAATAAATTTCTTTGGGCTTGCGTTCCTCATAAGTAAGATCCAAATTATCAAGTTGTAGAGTCTGGAAAAACTCAAATAAAAACTTAGAAGCACATAATAATAACCTGAATAATTGCGG
>JAJJWW010009308.1:0-16207 GCA_023531295.1 Papaver armeniacum | reverse complement strand
ACAAACTTTAACATAGTATAAGAGCCCACAAACTTTAACATAGTATAAGAGCCAAGTCCCGGACCCATACCTGTTGTACGCCGGGTGTGGGCCGAGATGTACCGACTTTGTCACCTCGAGGTGTAGGCCGGGTGCGGCGAGGTGTCTGCGATTTAGTCACTTTCAGACACCATGTTACCATTGACCTTGGTCACTCGTACGAGGTCCACGTGTTAAAGCGAGTAACCGCCTTACACGTGGGGGGTGTGAAAGGACAAACCCCACATCGTTAGAATCCGCTTAATGAACTTAAAATATAATATGAAAGGGACACTCACTCATTGCCAATTGGTTCTGAATTGGATGCCCGAACTTAATGATCCATTTGTTAACGAGTAAAAATTGCATGTTGAACCTTTTTCTTATTCGGTTCCTATGCGTATGTAGTTTTCGAATTATGGACGCGAAAGAGCTGTTGGAAAATTTGGGTACCAGAGGATGAAATCAAAGAATAGAAAGAATGTTGTATCACTTACTTCAAGGCCTTGTGATTCTTTTTAGCAATTATTTTAACCCTTCTTAAGAAATTGCTGTAGTACAATTGGTCAATGAAATATTGTTTTCGGGATACAATGAAGCCCTAACAACTTGTTGGATTCAAGATTTATATTCCCTTGACCAAACCAAGAACATACAAGATGAGATTCTTATACAATGCTTAGAGAAAAAAGAAAACAAAGATTTTGATGTGTTGAACCTGAGAAACCTTCGCTTTATAGAGGATCTCATGCCTTTTGGAGATGTAGTAGTGGAAAATCCTACTACCACACCCTTAAACAATCCATATAGTAAATTATGAAACCATTGTGAAAGAACACTTAAAGAGATTTTATTAAGTTTAGAAATCAATACAAAGAAGATAATACCCTAACTTGGGAAGCAAATAACTTTCTCTCTCCTAAAG
Source organism: Papaver armeniacum (assembly GCA_023531295.1). NCBI lineage: Eukaryota > Viridiplantae > Streptophyta > Magnoliopsida > Ranunculales > Papaveraceae > Papaver > Papaver armeniacum. Next base: position 15,264 of record JAJJWW010009308.1, on the reverse strand, counting down.
TTTTATCTTAACTCTCAAAAAGACCTCTCCTCAACACAAGGGTGGTTGGTCCTATATATAAGAATGTTACAGACAGCTAACAAAGCCCCTATTTTCGTATCTTACGTGCGATGTCTTCGCACCCATATATTGAGTCTTCTCGCACGTATTCCTTAACTTCGTACAACTTCCATACTTTACCCGTGACTTTGTGACGTCATGGTTCGATATTTGAGATATGCCATGAAATGATGAACGTTCGCTCACGTGTAATATACTTGCTTCACATAATTATCGTGGGCGATATTTAACCCCTACATTTTGCCTCTTCAAGTAGTGATCTTTATCGAAGAAGGAGCGATGAGAGAAACCTTTCCTTGCTTGCTTTCGCACCTTATATGTCATTTGCCACACCCTATCAACTTTTCATATTCTTTTTTAACCGATAAGTTTCGGTTTTTGGCGTAACTGTTCACACGTTCCCCACTTTTCATTTATTACCTAAGACGTCTTATTTTCCACCGGTGTAAATAGGTCATATTCTTTCTTATTTAATCCTTTTTAGGAGAGAGAGATTTTCTCTTCCTTAGTTTTTCTTCTTCACAAAACCTCGTTTGAATTTTCGTTTTCTCATAATCATCATCTTCCCACCTCCTGCTAGTGCTGGTATCCCATGGATTCTTCTCAAAGGTTTGTTTTATTACTTCTATTATGCTCCATGTTGGGTATAGTTTTTCTTTGATATGGTTTGTAGTTTGATTGCCGCCATTGCTTTTCTGCTACTGTTTTTCTGCTGTTGTTTATCGATAATTCCCATACTGTTTTTGTTGCAGCAAAATTTCCTCCTCTGAAACTCGTTTCACTGTCCCAAACCCTAAAATGACAAGTCCCAAGGTGACAAGCCTCAAGAGGAAGCATTCGCATGACAAGGTATTAAAAACACCCTACTCTTTAAAACAATATTTTTGCCTCTGCTTTCTTATATGCATTGTCATTCGCAAACTGATGCGAAGGAGAAGGGAGAAGAATCCCTAAGAGGAACAAGAAGCCTCCTACCATTGATACTGCATGGCTCTTCCGAAGTTTCGGGAAGAAGTCTACACAGCAGGGGCCTTCCGGTATGACCGCTCCTCTTTCTCAGGCGAATGCCTATGTTACTGATCAAGCGAGTGTTACCACCCCTCCATCATCTATTATTTCTTCCCCAACAAACACTATCGCATGTTCATCATTCCTTTCTTTTGCTGAACATCCCTGTAAGGACCTTATGCTTTTAGCTTCCTCATGAGTGCCAAATATTGCATATTTCTACACCTTTTTATTGGCATTTAACTCATCTTTTGTGCTTAGAAATCAGATATTATCCCAAATTCTGTATTTTTCCTGTTTTCAAGAATAAATATTTGTACTAATTAATTTTGTGTTTTTAGGTAGTAAATAAAGCTCGGAGAAATGGAGGAGCCAAAAGAGCAGAAAACTGGAGACGAGCGTTTATGGAGCAGAAATCCAAAGCCCGCGCGCGCATCAGAAGCAACCCAACTAACAAGACATGGGCTTGAGCTATCCAATACCCGGCCCATAACCCAAATCCAGACCCGATCAATCCTGAGCCGTGAGATTTGACGATCTCGCATCCAACGGCCCCGATCGGTGTTCGCATGTGACGATGGGTTCCCACACATCCAATGCTCGCCCGTCCTTCCCATCAACACTCGATGCCCACTCAACACCACATCCACCTATACTTACACCCCATCAACCAAACCCCATTTCTCTGTCTCTTCTCTTTCTTCTCCCCCGACAACTTCGGAGAAAACCCATCCCCTTCTTCTTCCTGACCATACCAAGACACACCTTCACCATTCCTTTCCCCTGACACCAGCACCATCAGGGCTTTGCTCCACCACCCCCACCCCCGACCCTATCTCCATCAAGAGCTTCTTCCATAACTTAGAAGCTAGGTTGAGATAGTTGAAATTAGGGTTACATCAAATCAATGAAGGGAACCATCATCTCTGTGGCTTAATTCACATAGGAGAGCACAATTCAGAGGTTTTGGGTGAGTGGGTGTACTTTCATTTTCGAATTGGAGTGTTAGGAGAGAGAATTAGGTTTGCATGTATAAATAGGGTGAGGCATGTGTATGTTAGGGGGATGCCTGGATTAGCCAGAGCACAAACTTAGTTTAATTTGTGTTTGTTTTAATTATGTTCTAAGTTTCATTACTAGGGTGTAGATGAAACCCCTAGTTGTATGCTAATGTGATCAATGTTCATGCTGTTCTTGATGTGCTTACACTGTTTTAGGATTGTTAATTAGCTGATAAATTGAATGATCCTGTGATAGATTGTACTGTAAGAAGACAATCTATACTAGGGGAGAATTAGTGAATTAGTTAATCAAAGATCCTCCCCGAGACCTTTCAATGGAAGGTACAAGACACAACAGAAATTGCTTGGCCTTAGCATAGAATTAGAAGGTTGATGCAATCACCTTAGTACTCTCAGAACCTTTTTACAATCTGATTTTGCAACTTAGTTTACTGATCATAACAACAACTCAGTCATATCGACAACCAACTTATAACTTTGTAACTTCTCTAGAAATCGGTTTGAAGCCTTAGATCAACTATACTGACCACTTCATTTCCTGTGGATCGACTTCGCACTTGCCACACTCAACATGCACTGTGCACTTGCGGTTAACACGAGCGACTTCTTTCCCAGCCTACCAAGTTTTTTAGAGCGCCACGGCTGGGATTGGTAGTGTGTTGCAACATAACTTGCTTTCTTCACCGATTTTCAACTCACCCTATATACTTGCTTTGAATTGTTGTTTTTAAGCCTTTATTAGTGTAACTTAGCTGTTAGTTTTCTTTTTCTGCATCTTCTATTGCATATCTGCATCATTGCATTGTTAGTATAATGTAGTTAACTTTTTACATATCTACATCTTAGTGTTAAGATAGTTGAATCTTGTATTTTGTCATTGCTGTTAGAGACTGCATTCAAACCAATTGTATAAACTGCATCATTAGCATAAGTTAGGCTTAGTCATAGTCACCAGCATCATATCCCTGTAACGTGCCATTTCTATTGTATATTCCATCTGTTATAACTTGCATCTAGAATTCCCAATTCATCTTTAGCTTCTCTTCCTGTAGTTTTGTCATCGATCCTGTTGTAGTATTCCAGTCTCTTGCCTCATCATCATACATCTTGCATTACCAAAAAGGTTGTGATATATCTTTGAAAGCCGGCCATTTTTGTATAAGTTGTTGCCAACCTGTGACCCAAATAAGCATAATCTTTCAGCTGAACCTCAGTGCAGCTCCCATCTTTGGTTCTGCAACTCTAACCGTTAACTATCAGCTATGAAATGCTTTGCTTTGCATGCACATTTCTGAGGACTAAAACTCTCCTTTGAGCTCCGCTGTGCATGTTACATACGCAAAACCCAAAGAAAGGAAGACAAGGAGCGAATAATACAACCATTGTGGCTAAAACGGTTGGTCATTCTCAAAATCCTTTTACACTTTATATCTTGCATGAATGATCTGTGTGCAAGCATCTGTGATATTTGAGCTTTACTTTGGTTAGATGGACTCATTATTTATGCATTGCATGATTTGTGAAACTAGCGGTGTTACGCCTGGCAGAATATTGCTCAACACATGTGGTATGCATAACTTATTATTTGCCAACCTGTGTTGAATGCTAGGCCTTGTTCACATGACAAATTAGATACCTTGCTGAGCAACCATCTCTAATTGTCTGTTAAACTAGTTGTCTGAATGACTCTGTGACTTTTGAAACAAAATTGTGTTGGCTGAAATCTTTTGCTCTTGTGTGATTTGTGCATTAAATTCTTGGCTTTAACAGCAACTGTGCTTAGCTCCATCCCCTGCAGCTGTTGAGCTTGAGCTGCAACCTGGTCAGCCTAAGTTAGTTGTAGCCGCAAACCCGAGTTGACATCAACTGAGAGAGTTGAGCTGTACTTTAACATGCTTTTGAGTGATCTGTGCATTGAATCTTGGCTGCACATCTAGTTATCTTTTCACTATAAATCCTTGGCTCCATCCCCTGTAGCTGTTGCGCCAAGTTGTTGCCAGACCCCGTGCATGCTCTACCCAGCCTGACAGCCTTGTGTAACTCTCTGTGTTGGATGCTAAAGCATAGTCATTTGTGCAAACTTGCAAACTTGCTTCCATCAACTGAGCTAAGCCATCTGCCTTTCAGTTTTGTTGAATAAACGTGTCAATTGAACCCGTTGACTCCATCGATACGAGCATAACCTCGTTAAAATTAGACATCAACCAACCCAGTTGACCTCTCCCTCTAAATGTCAATTTGTCTTTGGCAATTGTTCAATTACATCTGCTGACCCCAGCAGACCTTGGATGTTGTATGCCATGCTCACATGAAGGATTAGTTTCCTGGTTTGCTGATAAACCTGTTGAACCTCTTCACATGCTTGCATAACCACCTGTGTTGCATACCTAGCCATAGTCACTAGATATCAACTGAGTTGGTTGAGCGTCAATCGAACCCGATTGACACCTGTGGTATGTTAGGTCTGCTATAAAGTGCTTAACTGTTCATCTGCTTCATCTGCATCTTTGCACATAATTAGTGAAGTTTTTAATCGCATGATCACTTTCTTTGAAATCTTGAGCTCTCCTGTGCTCTAAGCATTACCGTTGCGTGCATGATTACTCAGTGCATTTTGCCCAGGTGTTGTGTCATTTTTGTGAGTTGTGCCTCCCTGTGTTGATTTCAATAAGCTATCTTGTGTTGTGCACATAGCCTGTAGTGTGCAACCTGCCAAAGAAGACACAAGTCATCTTGAACAAAAACCAACCAAATATACCATGATGTCTTTGTGTAGAGCTGAGAATAACTTGATCTTTAGCATCATCACCGCACATAACTTGTGTTGTGCACATCCAGCTGTGTGCTAGAAACTGGGTGTCATTCTTGTGAGTTTGTTGTTCTGTGTTAATATCATAGGTCAGGCTTTGCCGCAAAAAGTTGTGTTCATCTCAGTGCACATAACTCATTGGGTCAGCACAAAGTCGGGCTCGAACAAACTTGAAGCCCACATAAATCGGGCTGTTCATCTCAGGCATAACTCAGGCTTTACAAAACCTGGGCTGAAGCACGCATAACTTGGGCTGCACACCCTATGTGCTTTTATTGGTGTGTCACTTGTATCATTCTTGCTTCTCTGTGTTGATTGTTAACATGCTTGATGTGTGCTAGGCTATGGTTGCTTCTTTTTGAGTTCAAATTGAGTTGCTAGATCATGTTAGGATTTTGGTCTGCAACTGGGGATGAAAACAAATCCATTAGAGAGCTTGCTCATGGGCATACTTCACAGCATATAACCCCCACAGACCATAGTGATTTTAGGGAATACTATGAACCTTCTCATGGCCCTGACCTTGAATACTTATACCCTAATCATTATGACCACATGTATCATCAACCACCATGGGAGGTTGAACAATGCTATCCTCCAATGAACCCATGTATGCAGTCTATAATGGAGGATATCAAACTCATTGAGCAAAACAATGCTATACTTGAATGGAAAGCAATGCATGATCATCCATATAGCAACATGTCTGAATTTCCCTTCTCTAGTGAAACTCATGCACAACCATGCGGTGAATATCCATATGAGGCATGCATACCCACTAGTGAAGACTCTCCTTCAATTGAACAGCTCACTATGATTCTTCAAATGAACCTGATTGATTCTGAAATGAAGAATGGAAGGAATCTCATGATAAGATATTTGTTGTCCCTAATAAAGTAAATTTTGAAAATAGTTTTCTTACTCATGCAAATGACACTGAATATGAACCTAATCTAGAGGTAAATGAGTACACTAGAAATGCTACAATTTTGAATAGGGAAATGCATTTTTGTTATGATGATGATGAGGATGAATATGACATGTTAGAAGAACTTGTATATGCTGAAAATATGGTGAAGCCTGTGGACTCGGAGACATTAGGTTTTGCTCCAACCTCCATGAATGAGATTTCTTCTAAATCTGCAGATGCATGCCATGTTAACCCTGAGTGTGGGCCTGTGCAATTGTCCTGTGAAAGTGAGCATGCTATATCACCTGTTTGTAACTTGGGAAATGCTGAGACTTTTGTTGACACTAATGATACTGTGCATGAAAACAATTTTGATGTGTCTGATTCCATGCCTAGGTTACAACCTGATGTTTCTCCTGATTATCTTATGCATGAGATTGAAATTTTGGATAATGATGATTATGACATGGAGATTGATGAATTGTTCTATGCAAGTGAACATGATTTACCTTCTGCTGACCTTAGGAAAGTGTGTCATGGTGCAAATGATCTTATACATGAAAACAACTTAGATGTACCTAATCTCTCTCCTAAGGCACAGATTGAAACTCCTCCACCAAACCTAGATGTGTTTTTGAGCACAAAATCTTGCAAAACCAACTTTTCTGAAAATGCCCAATTTAGGCCTAGAGCTTTGTGCTTCCCAAGTCCTCTTGGACTATTTTGCATCAAAGTATAACACCTTTAAGGAGCCACAGTTGGAATATGTATGTTCTTGCTGTTCTTAGCAAAACTCATTTTGAGTTAGACCTTGTGCATGATGTACCTTTAAATTTGCAAGATTTTGTGCTCAAAAACACATCTGTTAACAAGTTTAGGTTTGGGGGAAAATCGTTCACATATGCAGTCTTACTTGCGCTCTCATGTTATATTCGTGTAAGGCTGTTGATGTTTGTACATATTTTCTATTGGGTTGATCCTCAACTCTTTAGGTTATTGGTGTATGGTGAATTTTCATTGTATATAATCCGTAGGACTTGTTAAATTTTCTATCTTGATTCGGTTGAGTCTTCTTTTTTATTGTGCTAATCCGATATGATCTCAGCTGAGAATGTTGGATTCTAGCCTTGACTAATGAAGCTCTAACCTTGCTTTTCAGCCGATATCCCGGTAATCTCTTCCCTTTTCTCTACTCAACATAGTTCTCTTGGTATGTGACTTTTTAAATTCTTATCATCTGTTGACACATTGAGGACAATGTTTGATTTAGGTTTGGGGGGTGCATGTGCATTTGCATATAGAGTTTTTAGTCTTTTATTTCAAAAAAAAAAAAAAAAAAACTCTTTGTAAATACTTACATAAAAACCTCCAACTTTGAAGATCTTAAGTCACTAGCATGCTTCTAGCTATGTTTACATAGAGTCCTGACCGAAATAACAGAACTTGGAAGTACTGGAGAACACAATCGGGTTTCTTAGTTGATTAGAGCGTTAAAGTTGGATTTAGCCATACGGAGGGCGAATTAGGTGTTGTTTAGATATTCGAGTAGTAGAATTGTGATCACCATAGTGGAGACTACCCATTTTACATCAAAGCGAGGCACCGACCTTCATTTTTGTGACTTTCTAAAAAATCTGTTAGAGTGTGTCACCGTACGTCAATTCGGGTAGGAATGGTGAGCTACCCAACTTCGCACCACTTTGTGCTACTATTTTGATCTCTTGAGTGCTAATTTTGTCAATCATGAGGGTGACGTTTAAAGATGAAAACTCCTTCAATATCGATTTGCAGTTAGCATCACTCTCTCCCTCTCAACAACATCAACACATTCATAGAAACACATCATCGTCAGCAAGCGGAGCATCATGAGAATATTTGAAGAAAAGTGAAATAGTCCAAGGTTTACATGCAACAAAGAAAAGAAAATAGGATGAGAATTAATGAAGTTTGTAAAATCAAGACAATACAAGTTGTGAAAAATTAAGTTTATTGTTTTATTGTTATTTTCATTTCAATTTAATCTAAAAAAAAAAAATGTTTGTCAAGTTTTTGTGAAGTTCAGAAGTTCATCATCAACAGTCGAAGACCGAAGATTGAAAGACGTTTCTATGAATCTTTGAGAGAGTAATGTTAATTGCCGATCGGGTGAGAAGGTAAGTGAGTACTCCCATCCTTGCTAATGGTTGATTTCCTTTCTTAGAGATCGTGGGAAAGATTCTTTTTGTCCACAACTACGTGGAGTCTCCGAGAAATTATTTCGGAAGGTTATCCTTCTCATCTTCAACGTGTCACGGGATTTCTCTCTTTATTCTGCTGCACACATGAGAGATTAAAAAAGCGGTCTTTTTGAGTGCAATTATCATAAAACCCTAATGGTGAGGCGAAGTCGAGGCTTGTGATCACCTATCGAACCAGAATTCTTTCATATGGGTATGGTTACTTCTCGCTCAACTCTTAAGGATGAGAATCGTTCTTTGGTAGTTCTAACTTCGTGTTACTAGCATGCGGAAACTCTATGTCTCATAGATCCTTGGATGCTTGAGACTCTTTTACACTCTGAAGTTGGAGAAAGGTTTTGTGGGTACACCTCTGGGTAAACCCTCACGAGACTACAACTCGTCCACTAGGGACACCTAGGGGTTTAAAGGCTTAGTGCATACGCTAAATGCATTCGAGACTGCGAGCGGGGGTATAGTTAGGATTTCTTGTTTCTGTTTCACTTGAGGACAAGTAAAATTCGAGGCTTGGGGTATTTGATGAGTGCCAAATATTGCATATTTACTACACCTTTTTATTGGCATTTAACTCATCTTTTGTGCTTAGAAATCGAGATATTATCCCAAATTACGTATTTTCTGTTTTCAAGAATAAATATTTGTACTAATTAATTTTGTGTTTTTAGGTAGTAAATAAAGCTCGGAGAAATGGAGGAGCCAAAGAGCGGCGGAGACGAGCGTTTATGGGCAAGCCAAAGCCGTAGCGCGCATCATCGAAGCAACCGACTAACAAGACATGGGCTTGGGCTATCCAAGACCAGCCCACAACCCAAATTCAGGACCCGATCAATCACTGAGTCGTGAGATTTGACATCCGCATCCAACGGCCGCATCAGTGTTCGCATCAGTGGCGCATCGGGTTCCCACGCATCAATGCTCGCTCGTCCTTCCCATCAACACTCGATGTGCCCGCTCAACACCACATCCACCTATACTTACACCCATCGAACCAAACCCCATTTCTCTGTCTCTTCTCTTTCTTCTCCCCCGACAGCTTCAGAAAACCCATCCCCTTCTTCTTCCCCGACCATACCAGCACACCTTCACCATTCCTTTCCCCTGACACCATCACCATCAGCGCCTGCTCCACCACCCCCATTTCGACCTATCTCCATCAGTAGCTTCTTCCATACCTTAGAAGCTAGGGTTGAGATAGTTGAAATTAGGGTTACATCAAATCAATGAAGGGAACCATCATCTCAGGGCCGAATTCACAGAGGAGAGCACAATTTAGAGGTTTTGGGTGAGTGGGTGTACTTTCATTTTCGAATTGGAGTGTTAGGAGAGAATTAGGGTTTGCATGTATAAATAAGGTGAGGATGTGTATGTTAGGGGGGATGCCTGGATTAGCCAGAGCACAAACTTAGTTTAATCTGTGTTTGTTTTAATTATGTTCTAAGTTTCATTCCTAGGGTGTAGATGAAACCCCTAGTTGTATGCTAATGTGATCAATGTTCATGCTGTTCTTGATGTGCTTACACTGTTTTAGGATTGTTAATTAGCTGATAAATTGAATGATCCTGTGATAGATTGTACTGTAAGAAGACAATCTATACTAGGGGAGAATTAGTGAATTAGTTAATCAAAGATCCTCCTGAGACCTTCAATGGAAGGTACAAGACACTGTGAGAAATTGCTTGGCCTTAGCATAGGTTAGAAGGTTGATTCAATCACCCTAGTACTCTCGATAACCTTTTTACAATCTGCTTTTGCAACTTAATTCTGATCATAACAACAACTCGATCCATCGACAACCAACTTACAACTTTGTCACTTCTCTAGAAATCGGTTTAGAAGCCTTAGATCAACTATCTGACCACTTCATTTCCACTGTGGATCGACACAGCCTTGCCACGCCTCCAACAGGCGCTGTGCACTTGCAGTTTAACACGTAGGCGAAGCTTCTTTCCCAGCCTACCACTTCCCCACGTATTTCTTCTCTTCCACCAGTGACTACGGATTCTCTGGACCTAGCTTCAATGACTCAGGCCATCACTTCTTCTACTGAAGAAGTTGTCGCATCTATGTTAGATATCCCCGTTTCCACCTCTTTGGTTATTCCCACATCTGTGCATTACTCAGTCTCTTCTCTTTTGGATGCTGCAGCTGATATTTCCTCCAATGAGCACTGTATTGACCACTTCTCCTCTTTGCATAATTATTCCCTCTCAAGCGAAATTCGTCACTCACGAGGCTTGTGCCTCTGATGCAGCGAACTTGGGAGCAAATCCTCTTTTAGAAATCGTACAACTCGCACGCTCCTCTTCTAACGACCAGTCCCAACAACGTTTGTGCGAGTCTCTTGTTAAGCTTTTGGGCGTCTCTGCTCCAGATAAGTCTACCAGGAGCGAGATCTTCGCTCAGATGGATCCCTCGATTAGCGCAGCCTTTGATTGTATGGAATCTCGGCGCCGCTTTATCCAGGCTGAAGGATTTTCAGAGTCTAGTTCCCTCATTCGAGAGCTTACTCGGTAGAAATTCCAAATTGAAATCCGATGTGCATCTTTGGTGAACTCTTGGCTGAGAAACTTCGCACCAAGAACCAAGAGCTTAGAGTATTCTCTTCTTTCTCTTATTAGTCTTGCGATTTTGCAACATCTACTTCTCCCTTAAGTTTTTACTACATGTATTTATTCGCATGTTCTTTTTCCCTTTTGCCTGCTTGCTTGTGCGAATATTTAGATTTAAACCAAAGCGAGTCATGGAAAGTACAATTTCCAATATTCCGTTGAGGATGCTTGTCGGAGAATAAGAGTTGCGGCATCGAGTTGAATCAATTGCTTAGTGATCGCTCGTATTTAGTTGACCAAATTGATAATTTGAAGAATGAAAATCATGGCCTTAGTATTTCAGTTTGACTCCCTAAATTCCCAAATATCCCATATTTCTGGGCTTTTATATGACATTGACTTGAGTAATCAAACTCTATCAGAGAAAAACGGCACCCTTATGGGAGAGAATCAATCCCTTTTGTAGGAGAAAACGAGTTACACCCAGTAATACCTCGCTCTTCGACGAACCTGTACTGAGCAAGAGGAATCTCTTTACACTCCAAGGAATCAATATGACAGAGATATGAAGAGAGTGTCCTTGGAAAATGAAAAAGATTATAAATAGAAAAGTGAAAATGACTGTCGAAAATGACTGAAGAAGCTTCATGCGAATAAAGACACTTTCAGTTGAAAGCTCGCATGATATCTTGAAGAAGAAACATGCCTCTCTTGCTAAAGATGAAAATAAGATTCGATCTCATCTTGAAGGCTTGATAGATGATAATTTTGATAAACACTTGGAGGTTATGAGAAGTAGTGGTCTTGCTCTATCTCAATATTACCTTTCTCAGATGGAAGGTAGTCGCACTAAGCTAACTACCTTAACTTATATTTTTAGCTTAATTTCGAATCTTTGCTTTTTCATACGATTTTGTGGTTTCTAAGCTAACTCTAGTATTCTTTGCTTTCGCAGTTTCTGAGAAGTCTAATCAACTCCTTATTCAAAAGCTGAGGTCTGACTTGGCTAAATCTCACAAGAATGTGAGGGACCTTGCCTCTACACTTTCATCTTCTCGTGACAGGGCTGAGAGGAGGCAGATATACCATGAACAATTGATGAGGATTTATGTCAAGAATGCTCAAAGGATGTCGCACGCGAAGCTCATCTTCAAGCTAAAGCTTTCACTGATGGGATATGCATCACCAATTCTCTGCCTCTGGAGGAATTGGAACCTCTTGAAATTTCTGAAAATGAAGTTATTCCTCAGCCTGATAGTGACTATGATTATGTTAGTGGTGACGAGGAGGTCCCTCTTCCTGTAGATCAGCCCGAGGGGGATGGAGCTGGCAGCAATCTTTTTGCAGTGTCTGGGAATACTGAAGCTACTTGCTCACGTTGAAGCTCAGTACTCCCATCTTTGAAAGCTGCGAGAAGGCTTCTATTCAAGCTCCCTCCTGGCTGTGGGGCCGACCATTGATTCGCATGATGAAATTCCTCAGAATGACTCTTAGCTTCCTTCTATTTCTACCCTTTTGAACTTGTTTGGATCTCGCTTTTTGTTTTTCGATGCACATTTAAAGAAAGACAAATTTGTTTCTAAAGATTATTTTCTGAGTAGTGGACAATATTTTCTTCCTGATTCGTTTCTATGCAAGGTTATTTTTCTAATCATGCGAATAATACTTTCTTTACATTAATTCCATACTTGCCTCTATTATTCGCATGATTAGATAATAACGTTCTCATGAAATACTTGTCAAAAAGGTAAAGTCTACTAAGAAGAATGATAGTTGTGCAACAACAAGATATATGTTATGCGAATATAAGATATTACCTGTGCGAATATAAGATATCAATTATCTGGACATAATATATTATTCATGCGAATGTAAGATATAACTTATGCGAATACGTGTGAACATGTAAATAGTGTGTATGCGAATACAGTCCCTTTTTTATGTCATGAGCATTTATTTAGGTCTCTCTGTGTTTGATAGTGAGGTCTTATTAAGCCTCCCTAAGTAGAGGTCTTAGTCAGCCTCTCCTGCTGATAGGGCTTATCTTTGCCTCAGGATATTATTTTGTCCATGCGATAGAGTCGCAGGACGTATTTACGTTTTCGCGTATTGACCCATTGACTCTATCTTATCATCTTTCGTATTATTGCCTCTGGGATATAGCGTCGTCGATCTGACAAGCCTAGTACTCCCGTGAGCATAATCCTTGTGATATTGACGTCTTTGACACTATTCAACTCCCTAGTTGAGGGTGTCGTCCTTATCTTCCCCCTGATTGCCCTTTCAAGGAAGCGTACCTCTACCGGGTTGGGGTGGGCTCTTCCCATCGATGATGCAACAACCGATTTAGCACTGCGGTCTCTAATCCCTTAGCCTATGTGGCTTTTTGGTTACGAGATCACACCTAGGTGGGGTTTCTTGAGGACCGAGTGTATCATATCAGGACTTGCTAAAATGGCCCAGTCGCTCAGAGACGCCGGCACCCCTTAGCTCATAGTGTCCATGACCTGGTCGAGTTTTACACACTCCATAATAGAGAACTTAGTACCTTAGTCTTTTGACTAGTCTCTACGGATAGGCTTTTATTTCCTTACTTTCCATGACTTAGGTCCCAGGAATGGTATGGCTTTCTCCCAAGCCATGCATTACTAGAGTGTTTCCCAATTATGGCAGGCGCGTTAGGAGCTTATGTATATTGCCTCTTGCACAAGTGCGAACTAGGGTGCACGCTAATGGATACCTAGACTCCCCTAATTAGAGGTTTTAAAATTTTTATTTTCCCCTATTGAGGTATTATTCGCGAGGTCTTATACGTTGCCTCTTTCTTCGTTTGTATTGTTATAGATCATTGTTTTGAGAGTCGAATACTTTCCTTCTATTCATAACTTCGTGTACATTGTGAACTGTCCCTCCTCTTATTTCGCACAATTATTCTACTAAACATTCTACGGATAATACTTTTTAAAAGTACAATCTATTCCATGGATGATCGAGTCTTCGCCAACATCTTTCCATCCTTGTCCATCAACTCATATGCTTCCAATTCCCATAATTCGCTTGATTATATATGGTCCATCCCACTTCTTCTCTAGCTTTCCATCTCCTCCTTTTTGATAAGATGGTATTTCTTTTAATACTAGATCACCTGGTTGGAATTCCCTCGGTTTGACACGCTTGTTGTACTCCCTTGCCAATCTTTTGTGATAGTTCTCCATGTGTTTCAGAGCAGCATCTCTGGTTTCCTCCAATTCATCCAATTTTGCTAGTATCAGGCTTGTGTTTAGGTTCTTCTCCCAAGCTTCTTTCTTTTTCGTTGGTATGATTACTTCGGTTGGTAACACAGCTTCTACTCCATATGTCAAACAGAATGGTGACATTCTTGTTGCTTCTCTTCGTGTTGTTCGATATGCCCATAAGACATTATGGATCTGGTCGCACCATCCCTTATTATGACCTTCCAACTTATTCTTCAGCGTATTCGCAAGTGTCTTGTTAGTTGCCTCAGCCTGTCCATTACTTTGTGGGTATAATAGAGTTGATTTTCTGATCTGGATTTTGAAGGCATTTAACAGCATTTCTATGTTCTCGCCCTGTTTTCCATTATCAGACACCAATTGTACAGGGATCTCAAATCTGCAGATGATATTCTCAAATATGAATGTGAAGATATCCTTATCGCGTATATGTTGAACCGCCTTTGCCTCTGACCATTTTGTGAAATAGTTTGTTGTGAAAATCAAATATCTTCTTTGGCACGACCACAGTATGAATGGTCCTCGATATCTAAACCTACCTTGCGAATGACGAACCTTTGGTTGATGAGCTTAGGTAAAATGCACAATTGCATGTGTATGCTGTTTACATGCCTTTGACATTCTTAGCACAGCCTAGATACTTCATTCGCGTCCTCATGCATGTAAGGCCAATAATACCCTTGTATCTTTGTTTTTGTACACCGATGACCTTCTCACTTCAGATTCCCACTGCGTCTCCGTAATGTATCGCCTTTAGTATTTCCATTCCTTCTTTTAAATGTCAAGCATCGGGCGAAAGGCCCAAGAATGATCTTCGATCGATCACTCCGTCCCTCAATTCGTAGTTTGTCGCACGGCTCTTTATCTTGTGTGCTTCCTTTCTGTTCCGTGGTACTTCTCCCTTCTCCAAGTATGAATAAAGTTGTGATCTCTAATCTTCTATGTTGTCATTATTTTCTTCTTCCCCGCTTTCTACTATCATTATATCTGCTTCTCCTTCCTTTTTGATTGATGGTAGGCAAAGTGTTATAATCTTTATGTATCGTGCGGTTGGATCTACCAGCATTGACGCGAGAAATGCGGGCGTCGGAATGCATTGTCTTTGGCGTATGTGTCTCCCTCCATGTTTTTATTTTTTCTTTGATCCCGCGAGCATCTTGTATTTGTAATGAAGGTTCATTCGTGTTATATATCCCCAATATGGTTTGATCACTAGTTGTGAGTCACTAGTTATTCTGACGTCAATCCAAACTCCATTTTCACGCAATCCTTGTGCATATTTATTACTCCCTTTGTACCTACTGTTTAGATTTGTTTGTTGGCCAACGAACTCAACCTGAATGAATATGCCATTCTTGCCCAGAGATGGTGATATAATTACTATCCCTATTTCATTTCCTCTCCGTTTACGGATC
>JAJJWW010009307.1:0-44432 GCA_023531295.1 Papaver armeniacum | reverse complement strand
TAATATCCGTCCCAATTTCAAGGTCATTTTTGTAATTAGCTTAAAGGGTATTTTGGTATTTTTCATCACAGGATGTTTTTGTCATTTTCCGGAAGAGTAGTTTAGTAACTTGTGGAAAAATAGTACTTTGAAATTTTCTGGATGCACGTGAATTTATTTTGGCAAACTTAGTATTTCTTTATAATAATTAACATTTAACTAGCCTTGATAAGAATATTAATTAAATTATTGTAATTTCAATATTTATGGACACTTAACTTAATTAGGGGATTGATATCCATCTTCCTTGCCTAGAAACGGGATTTGAACAAAAATCTTGCTAGTATTAATTATTTGGACACTTGGCCACTTGTTACATAGGTGTTGAAACTTCCTTGATATAAAGAGATAACAAAATTAGATTCTTTTGAATTTACATGTTGAACGAGTTTAGCAAATGAAAATGGAAAGTAGGCAAAGCCATGTGCTAGCCTGTTAGGATATTATATAAGATTGCTAGGATTTCTTTTTAACTAGAATTGGATGATAATGGTAAAAAAAAAAAAAAAAGGTGAAAGTATATATTTAGGAGATTTCCTCCCTGTTCACGAGTTATTAATTAGCTTTAGAATGTATATTTGGTGCCAAGTGTCACGACATAATTAGCTAATAATAATTAGGGTTTCAATGAATTTTGACTATATATCTAATTACAAGAGTTGCTTAGCCGATTAGATTAGATTTCACAAATATCATCTGCATTCGGAGTTAAGGTTAACCTAAAACGAAAAGAAAAAAAAAGGCAGTACCATTTTTCCTTCCACCGAGAACTATTTATAAATGGAGTTTATTTTCTATCATGGTCAATCTTAACATCGTTTCGGTATGGATTTGAGGTAGGCGCAACACAATCAAAAACCTTCTTTTTATTTAAGTTTATTTTAATTAAATTTATTTTGCAAGTTTTCATTAATATATGAATGATAATCGATGTTGTGAGTATGATTATGAATGTTGGGCTGCGGTCCATAGATTGTGATTCTTAAAAACAACTTTGATGGGATACGAGATATCCTTGGGAACGGTTTTGTTTCCCTAAACCCACGTGGGGCTCCCAGGGCAGCGGATTGATTGAATTTATTTTTGTTTATGGATGAGGTGTTTCCATGTGTTTGCGTGTTGTTAATCATGTTAGATGCTCTTAATATGAATTGAAAAATATTGCATAAAATGTTTTGTTGCTTCTTTGCCTCATCGGGGTGTCACAACTCACGTCGTATTATGACAAAAATTCCAGATTTGATGCATGACAAGGGAGTTGATCAACTTGGAGCCTAGAGAATGATTAGAGATGTCTAAAGTTATCATTTATGCCTAAAATTCTATTTTAAGATGTAAATAATCTTAGTTTGAATGCTGTAAAAATATTGTATGATGTTTAGTTGACTGATCTTCATTTTAAATTAGCAACATGTTTTGATATGATTATTTTTGTAATAAATGTAAAACATCTTAAGGGACAGTTGATAAAATTTATAGAATTTTCTGAGTTGTATAACTATTTTTAAAATAATTCTTTATACGGGTATTAAATCCAGAAAATATCTGACTGTTTTAAATGTCTTATAAAAATCCTAATTAAGAGCTATTATATATTGGTTTTTAGATCTTAGTGTCCACAGAGGAAATTATCATCTATGTTTTATCTTTCTAAAGTGACAGGACTCATCCAATTTTGAATTGTGTGCGATTTAATATAATTTTTCTAAAATAGAGTGTCACAGTGTTGAATTTCTGCAGTGCTAGTCAACTACATGTTTGACCATGGTCTTAGGAAATTAAAATTAATCTAAAATTATGGAAAATTGATATATAATAAAAGTTTCAATCAGTATCGTATCCGTATAATTATCATAAATTTTGGAGCTCGTATGAATCCTGTAAAATTCTAGGAATCTACCTAGGTCTGTTTTCAGTTTTACAATTTGGTGTTCTAATAGTTACTTATTAATTAAATCACAAAACATGAACGGTATTGATATTTTTATTTGTGAACCAAAATGTGTTTTGTTTCCGGTGGGCTTCCAAATTAGGTTAAATCAACGGTTAGATCTTCCTAAATGAATTTTTGAGTATTCCATAAAATTCCTCAAAACGAACATGAATTAATTAAGCCCAAATGAATTACTTAAAGAGCTTGGGCTTAGTAGCCGGGCTTCGGCTATGGTATCCAAGTAGCACTTCGGGTTTTCGGGCAGGATCCGGGCCCGAAAATCGGGGTGTTACATGAACATCCTTGATTAGGAATGGTAGAAAGGGTGAAACCTTTATCTTGCAACTTTTTCTGAGTCTCAATAAAGCGAGGTTTGTACATACGACTAAGTGAAGCCATTATCAATATGGGAAGGGATAAAGAATCGAAGATTAAGATATGATAAAAAGATCGAAGATTTGCGAAGCGCGCTTGCGGAAGAAGAAGATAAAAGAAAAGTTGCAGAGAGAAGACGAAAGAGGAAAAGAGAAAGATATGAAAAATATATATAGAGAGAAACATCCTCCTGGGGAAACGAGAGCATTTAATGTGAGAAGGGACGTGAATGGTCAAGAATAAACGATTGAAAGAGACGTGTCGGAATAGAATGGAGGAGTAGACATCTAATAAAGTCCGTATGGAAAGATGAAACTTAAACAAGTACGTATAAACAAACATGCGGCGGTTCAAAATATTGATTCTCATGACATTCTCTCCTTCGCAGAGAAGACATGAGAAGAGGCAAGATGTAGGATCATAATATCGCCACAACAACAATTCGCGAAGACAACGGATAACAACATTGCGAGTGAGTCGCAAAGGGTTAAATATAAATGACTCACTGGATGACGATAGAGGATATGAAATCCTGGCGAAAGTTAAGAAGTGTCGCGAGTATGAATATTTGTACGTCTCGCGACACTCACGAGACATTCCCGAAAATAAAGGACAGCTTTAGTGTCATTCACTATGTATTACCCTATATAAAGGGATGAGTGAAGTTGTTGAAGAGAGAGTTCTTTTTGGATTGGAAAGCAAGTCATTAGGAGAGAGAGAAACAGAGCGAATGTAGTAAGATCTTAAGTGTAATTCCATTTTCCTGTAAACATTTTAAGAAAATTATTAATAAATATTCATAATTGTTCATCTATTATCTTCTGAATGGATTAGTTAAGCAAAATATAGTGAGGGGTGTATTGTGGGATTTCCTGCAACTACAAAACTCTTTGGGAAAAACTATTCTCGGTCGAAGGGAAAAAGAGTACAACACAACTTCAATTTCAAAGTAAAACATGTCGACATCATATCCTTGTATCCTTTCCCTGATGTCAGCATCTCCCCCTGATTACTTTCAGAGTTGTTCCAGACAATTCCTTTAGTCATGTACTTTTCGAAATTGAATATCGGTAATGACCTATAAAGTAGTCAACCATATCTCCCCCTGATTACTTTCGTTGGAGAAGAGATTATTGTTCCTTCATAATCAACAAATTTTGGATTGTACTTTCATTCGCATTCCTTTTAATGTCTTTGCAGAGATAAAACAAATTTATGTCAATGGTTACTTTTAAGTACATGATTACATTTACTATAACAGTCTAATGACGTTGCGTTGACGCTGAGGTATATCTAGCTAACAAGTTCCCTGAGGATGTAAAATTTAATCGAGTATATTATTATACTAAGTAAGTACAACAATGCGTCTATTGTACTTAGATATGGGAATTCCATCTCCCAACACATCTTCGTCATTTTCCTTTAGACAATCACTTACTTACATTTGAACCTCGACTAATTATGAGAGTGCTATCGGGATGCATGTCTTTGTTAAATTGCCTCGAAAACTTTAGACATATGCAACCGGTGGAACAATATACCACAAGCTCAGTATTCGGTCGAGCTTTCCCCATTTTTCATCTCAAAATCGGATTTCAAATAACTTTTTAAGGTCTCATATTATATCAAGAGTACCCATCATGTCTGTACCATCGACATATGTAGATATCTACAATCCAAATCAGAACTTTCTTGTGAATTCGCAAGTAAAAATAACTTACTTGTCTATCCCCTCCAAATCAAATAGTCACTTAGACAGGTATACGAAATCCGCCTGATTGCTTCAATCTATAAGTGAGCGTTCTATCTAATTGTTAACGCACTCTGTGGTTTAGAGTCACTTGATTTGGGCAACAAAAGGCTATCAAGTACTTTTGTAAATATCTGTTATCTCTTGATTCTTTCAGAGATACGTAACAACCACGTACAATTGCTGCATTTCAAGTCTTTTTGAAATTACCAAGCTAACTAAGTAGCGGAATGCTATAACGTTCATTACAAGAGAACAATTCCAGGGTTTGTGAGAAACCTCGCGCCAAAAGGCGAGTCTTTATACTTTAAGACTACTTTATTCTCATTATGCTTTGTGACAAATTAATCATGTATGTCCAATAGGCTTTACACTTGGTTGGTTAGCACTACCACACCAAATACCTATATATTTGTCAAGGAACCAAGTTCTACCTGGATTGTATAGGCCAAATATGCTCTTCGTTGGCATTAAGCAACAAGGAGCTTGGTTCGATCTTATCTTGATCTATTTTCTTAAGCAAGTGTATATGAAAGTAACACTCAATCACAACTTATGGGTTTAACGGTTCTACCAAAACAAGTTTCGGTTCTACCTCCATGTGAGTACTGTGCATAGTCACACTAGCTTACCAAAATTCGGCTGACTAGGTACTAGGATCGGTTCCCCACATATATTTGGTATCTAAATTGTATGCACTGCACATGTACATAGGATCGGTTCCCCTTGCCTAAAAACGTGTTGCACATGTTCATAGGATCGGTTCCCCTTTTCTTCTATAAACCTTGCCGCACCTCATACAAGGATCGGTTCCCCTTGTGATGCACACCGCACTCTTACTAGGATCGGTTCCTCTCCCAATATTTGGTCGACACTCACAAACCCAATCATACCCCAGGTGATTACTTAAGATCGGTTTCACTAATAAAGTCATACCAATACATAAGTCAGGCCTTACGTGAATAGTTTTACCAAGAACACAAACAAGTCATGAGCGGTTATACTAATCACACATATTGGTCGTTCATAAGATATGCAATGAAGAACAACCCCAATAACGCCTGGCGATTTCATTTTCGGTTCACAACACATATCATGAACTTACTTCCTTAAAACACATGTAAAAACATTGTTTCCTAGGATGAAATCCTCACCTCATACCCATACATAATCACAATAGCATTCATATGATTATGTTGATGTCTTATATACAAAGTTTAATGGTTAAGCAATAAACCTCATATTGTATTCCTTAATACTATGTCTATCTAGAGTGTTCATGCTTCAAGTAGCTTTTATGTTTTCAATATGCACAACTTGAAAGATACGTTAGGAATGAAACAGTTCAAGTCAAATATCACTAACCTCAAGTGGAAGGATGATGTTGTGGTTGTAGCTCCGTACTTCTTCACTTCTTCAAGTCTTCGCAATACTTGTAATGTCTCATCCTAATTAATACTTTCAAGCTAACCTATACGAAGTTGACTCTAGTACATTTAAATCAAGCGACTCTTAAATGAGTTTTGGTTCACTAAAATATGACAACCAAACTTGACATACCAACGCTTGGTGGGTTCAACCGAGCTATGCTCTAACAGGACTAAATTAACTTGGTACTGATTCTCGTTTTGAAGAAAACAGGGGAGGAAAAGTACTACCGAGTTCCTGGAGAAGTTTCAGCGAGTTTTAATTGGATTTAGGTTCTGTTTTGGATTGGTTTGGGCTTGGTTTATCATAACAAGTCAGGTAGTTGGATTATAACCCGAAAATAATGAAGTATCCATATAATCTCATCGAGAAAGCGTGAAAAGAATTTCTCGGGTAGTTGGTGTAAAACAGAATTTACGTGGGGTCAAGAGAAGATATATTCTCGAAAGATTTGGATCTATCGAGGAAGTTTGAGTATACAAGGAAGCTCGTGACGAAAAAAAGAAGAAGAAATATTCCCAAGACTTTCGGTGAAAGAAAGGGAAGATTATTTTGAGAATTAGAGGCGTTGTTTGCTATATAAGGGGTGTATTCGAGTCCCATGAAGGATTAACAGAGAGTTGGGGAACTTAACAGAGTAGAGAAAATAAGAACAAGAATTACAAAGAAAGTTTCGCTCTGCTGCGAACTCATGAACACGAAGAACATTGGATGCCCTGTCACTCGCAGAGGTGTCGTATTTTCTTTGTAGTAGAAACAATAGTTACACGGCAGTCTTATTTCTTCGTTTCCATTGTAACATCATTCTGAACGATTATAAACGTAGCTGTTGAGCTGTTTTCACTATTTTCTCATATTTCTTCAATAAAAACACCTTTTGAGCTATGAATTATTATTTTGGGTGTGTTTTGAGCATGTGGAGCTAAACCCCAACACTGCGATGAAGGAGGAAGCCTAATATCATACGTGGGTAATTATATTTAATTCTTATATGACTTTTGCACTGATTAAAATTGAATTATGATTTTGATTAATTAGTTGTCATCTCGTTTGATGGGTCATGCTTGCTTAGATGTTTTGATGTCCCATGCTTATGACTTACAACTAATATTTTGAGAATCTTCCTTGGCAAAAATAAGAGTCCATGTCTTTATTTATTGAGCTATAATTGTTAAAAGAATTAATATTTGAACCTTATGTTATGAGTTTGGTGGAATCCTGAGTCCTAGTACCTCTCGATACCGTGACAACCTTTTGTATATATATTTTCTATTATTAAGTCTGAAATCAACTCTTTACAAGTCTTTGAACGAACTTTACTTACCACTTTAAAATTACATCAATTTTTGATGCCTACTGACGCAGACTTGTATTTAGGTTTTAGATTTATTTTTGTTTTATTTTTTGTTCTTTTTTACGCCTTTGGTATTTTTTTGATTCTTTTCAGATTTGGAGCGAAGCTACAAGGAAAGAAAAAGTGCTATAAAAGGAAAGCATCGCCAAAGAAGGAAAGAAAAGAGGAGTCCAAAAGGAGTGAAGAGGAAGATTTTGTATATAATTATTGTTAGAGAATTGCTCAAGCTGAACTCGCATGCGTTGCTATCTCAAGCATGTTTTTCAATGTTAGTGATCAAAACTATAAGTCTTGATTTCTAGTCTACTATAGCTAAGGTCTCGACTAGGATAGAAAGTGTAGTTGAGCTCAAGAACTCCATGAAGATCATCATACAAGACAAAGGACTACTCAAGGAACCAAAGTGGATCTTCATAGACTAAAAGGTATGTGGAGACTTGAACTTATCTATCACTCAAAAGTCTATCTACTCTATCTCCTATCTTGAGACAAAAGTCGTTTTTGCTATATAGACTTAGATTATACACATGTGGTATTTCGAGCTGAGTATATCTCGCTTATCTATTTCTCGAAATATGTGTTGGTAAAGCTTTCGCTTTAGCCAAGTTCATCTTTACATAGTGACGAAAGTCATGTTATGTTTCAATCACTTTGAAAATTTCTCTGAAGAAAAATGGTTTGTGAATAACAACTATATAACGTCCTCTCGAGAATGTTTCAATGATTGAAATGAGAGTTTAGACAATATAACCATTGGAGGATATAAGCATTGTTGTGGAAACACATATATGTATAAGTCCTTATTGCTTGAACCGAAGTTTGGGAAATTTTTGATCAAGTGAAAACCGAATAGTGCGTGAAGCTCGGTCCATGAACCGGTGAAGCTCTCAAACTCCGAGAATTTACTGGAGTTTGTGAACTCCATCCGGGACCCTAAGTCGCAACCCACCGCAAATTGAGTAGGTTATGTCTAAAACGATGTTTGTGAACTTATCTTTATAAACTAAGGAATGCAATTGCAAACCGTGGCTATATAGTTCATAAACCTATTCGAGTGAATCAAATCGTTTTTGCTTCGATTGTGTCTTGTGTAGTACATAAAGATCTAAGCAATTGAACAACTCTCTAACTAGTTCATTTGAGTCATTTGAACTAGCTATGGTGAAGAAGAATATGGTTGATATGAAAGTTATCATATGGCTAACCATTTGGTTAACTATTTTTGAACCAACTAATGTACAAGTTTGGGTACGGTTACACAAGCCTAGAAACGTGCATTACATGTGTGTATAACAAGCTATGTTTTCGATCTAACGGTTGATAAATATTAGCTTGAATCTAATCAGGTTTTCATCTAACGGTGAATATTGAATGCTTTGTTACTAAGCTAACATTGATTGCAAACCCTGATTTGAAGACTATATAAGGGAGAACTCTAGCAACTAGGAAAACTAATCCCCACACATTATGTGTGATACTAGTTGTGCTAAGCTAGACTCGATTCTCCTTTAACCTTTGGTTTCTTCTTCTAAACCAGGTTAACGACTTAAAGACTTCATTGGGATTGTGAAGCTAACCGATACTACTTTTCTTGTAGTTGTGTCATCCGATCTTGCATCTTCTATCGCATTTGTACAATTGGAATAATTGGCTTGAGATTTCTATCTCCGATAGGCAAGATATAAAAGTAGTCACAAACACTTCGTCTCATCGTTTGTGATTCCGCAATATGTTTTTTTCCCTGCGTCGATTAAGATTATTGTGAGGTGATTGATAAAACTGAGCTGTTCTTCGGGAATATAAGTCTGGTTTTATCAATTGGTTCCTGTTCACCTTGATTTATCAAAAGACGTAACAAAAACTCGTAGGTATATTCGTGGGAGACGGATTTATCTATTACCGTAGACTTTTCTGTGTGATACAGATTTTTTTATTAAAGTCTTCGATTTTGGGTCGTAGAAACTCTTGGTTGTGGGTGAGATCAGCTAAGGGAGTCAAGTACGTAGTATCCTGCTGGGACCAGAGACGTAGGAGCATAATTGTACCTTGGATCAAAGTGAGATTGGTTGGGGTTCAACTACAGTCCGAGATCGGGTTAGCTTGGAGTAGGCTAGTGTCCTTGGCGGCTTAATACGGTGTATGTTTAACTGAGAAGGTCCCGGGTTTTTTTCGCATTTGCGGTTTCCTCGTTAACAAAATTCCGGTGTCTCTATTTATTTCTTTTGTGCATTATATTTTGTTATATAATTGAAATAATACAGTTATACGTTGTTCAATCAATTAGAATATCCGACCTTTTGGTTATTGATTTAAATTGATTGACACTTGGATATTGGTCTTTGGTAACATCCAAGTTTATCTCTCTAGTATTTAAATTGAGACTCGCAAGTTTGCTTGAGTAAGATTTAAATCGAGAGATAGAGATATAAAATTTTTGATATACTTTTCTATTGATTAAGTCTGACTGTCTAGTTGATTCTCTAGAAAGTATATTGGAGTTTGTCCATCTGATTGCTAATCGAAATATTGGGTGTGGTTGTTAGACCCCCGCCTTTTCAATTATTTTATTTTTAGAAACTGTAAATAGGGTTTTATTTTTTTGTAATTTTTCTTTTCCTTTTTGGACATTTCTATTTTTTTGGACTTTATTTTTGGGACATTGGACATTATTATTTTTAAACCCTAAGGAAGGGTTAAAATTAAATATAAACTGTTTGCGAGGAAGGACAACAAGCACGATACTGTCTCGGCCCCTCGAGTTCGTACACCGACATAGGAGCTATGGCCTGAGTCGACTTCAACTGCTTCATCGCCCGTCTGGTACGGAGGTAAGACTCTATCCACCCACGAATCCCTGTCAGTGGGTTTTATTTTGTGTGACAACTCACACCCCTGCAATAGAATGTCGAACTGGTATTACAATAGCCAATACAACGAATATCCGACTGAGTTTCAAAATGGACGTTACTACTATGGCCATACTGTGAATAGTAGTTGGGAACATCAACCTTTTCAAGGTTATGGATCATACCATGATGAGCCCAATTACTATACACACATGCACCGGTCATACGAGCAAAATTCTTATATTTCTCCTTTAGAAGAGTCTCTCAGGAAATTAGAGGAGTCGACACGTAAGATAGCTAAGATGAATAACTTAGTTTATGACGAAATAAACCTTTCTATAGAGGAATCCCTCAAGATGATAGATGAGACGAACGAAAGAATTGCTCGAAATAATCTTAATTTCCAATAATACCCTTGAAAATGAGGATAGTTATTTGCATAATCAAGATGACGAGGATAAAATTGGTAACACTACTTGTTTAGATGAGGTTCAACCTTTTCATGTTATTATAATGATGATTATGATGAGGATAGTGTTGATGAAGAATCAGAAATATGTAGGCATAGTGATCAGGAATTTGCTACTCCAATTGAGCTTTACAATGATAATGTTATTTCTAGTTCAAATCCAAATAATTTTAATAATTATTCACCTATTCAAAAGGACGAGGATTTGACTAGAAATACCACCGCTTTAGACGATGTAGTATTCCCTTATTATTGCGAAGCCAATAATGGTTTAGAGGAACGAGTTTATTCTGAGAATACTATTTTAGAGTCTACCGATATAGAAATAATAGTCTTAGAAAAAGAAGATGAACTCGTAGAGATTTTAAATATGAGTGAGGATGCATCACTTGAGTATAACCTACAAGAAGCAATTGACCATTTTCAGGATTCTGATGATCTAGAAATTAGGGAAATTGTAGCTAGTCTATCTAGAGACACCCAAAATTCTAAGTTTGGGGGTGATTATCATTCTCCATGTGCCTTACCTTTAGCTCTTATAGATATCCCTCACTTGGGACTTGACATATGTGCCTCAACCATTTTAAAAGATTATCTTCATACACGTTTTCTGAACCTAGTGATGTCCATAAGGAAGTTCAGGTTGTTAGAAACCCATCCTATGGTTGATGTGGTTTACCCAGCTATGATACCTGCATTGATTGACTTTGTTTTCCCACCAAATATTTTTCTTCCAATTGTGGGAACGTATAAGTTTCATATGTGTTAATTATTAAGTTTTGAGACTAAACCTAATTACTTTAGAGATTAGGGTCGACACATTTATTTAAGGAAGACCACCACTCTCATTGTGGTCACTGTAAGTCAAATCTGATTGACTTAGAGGATCCTCAATTATTCAAAGTTATTATTATGTGCTTCTAAATTTTTCCAGACCTTAGAACCTGATATTTCGGAGCTTACTTATGAGGAGGGTCAACCCATGAAAATATTTTATTTAGACCCCTTTATTGAACCTGAACCTGAACCACAACTAGATGTAGTTGTCTTAAACAGGAAACTAGGCAAGGGTGTGCTATGTTTAGTCTTGGTTTGTTGCAGTTTCCTTTTGTCCGTGATAACACTTTTTGATGCAGATGACCCACAGTTGTTCCAGTTATTGCTTTATGATTCTATGAGGTGACTAATCCTTTCTTAGTCTGGCTGAAGACTTTAAACTTAGTACTTCTTGGGAGGTAACCCAATATTCATGCGACACGGTAATATCTTTCCTTAACTCTTTTGCTTCAAATGGTAAAAGTTTCTCCTTGTTCATTAATTTTATCTTTAGAACATTGAGGACAATGTTAGATTTAAGTTTGGGGGTATGGGAAGAAACATTAATTTTCTTTTTAGTTGAAATAAATAAACTCCAGAGCCTAGAAATTTATGCCTATTAAGGATGGCACTAACCAATCTAAGTGGATAGAAGCATCTTGGTTGTAGGAGTTGAGGAACAAATTTGATTAGATGGAAACATCTAAAGAGTCTATTCATAAAAGCACAGAGCTCGTGTGTTAAAAAAAAAAACATGGTAGTTTCGCCATATCTCGTTGAATCCTTTTCACTTGTTTTTATTTTGTTTTCTTTAAAATATGTTTCTCTAAGTGATTAGGTGGGGCTCATGATTCAAGTTGTTACCCACTGCTAGGGTGAAATAGAGTGATTGAGATACCCAAAAAAACAAAAAGAAAAAAGAAAAAAAGAAAATATATATATATATTACGAAAAAAAAAAGTTGAAAAAAAGAAATTTTTTTTTGAGACCATACCATCAGACCAACCGGAATAAATTCAATAAAATCGACCGCTGGTTCCCTTGTATATGCCAGCTGGTTGATCTAGAATTATGTTATCGACCACTGGTTCCCTTGTATATGCCAGTTGTGTTGATACTAGTCTAGACCAAAGATCTCAATCCATTAGGTCATAGGTTCATCTTGGCATTGACGTCCATTCGCAACCATCTATTTCTATTTCCATCTTCTTAATATTTCATGTGATTTGTTTGATTCCGTTATATTGATGTCCATAGTGAGACTATCTGAGTAGAGCTCCGTTACTTTTATGAATTTTAGTATGCTTGAGTGCAAAATCGTGTACATCAATAGGAATTTCGCATCAGGGTACTTCCTCTTGTAGTCAATAAGTATGCCAACCAAGGAGATTCTTTAGTGCATTCCAAGGTTCTGCGTAGATAGCTATGGTCTGGAGTAAAGGTTTTGTGGGTATATCTCTAGTAAACCCTCCCGAGACTATAACTCTGGTCACTAGGGCCACCTAGGGGTTAAAGGTTTATTGCATACGCTAAATGCAATCGACGATGCCCTCACGGCAAACAGTTAGGATTTTTATTTATTTTTGCTCGAGGACTAGCAAATAATAAGTTTGGGGGTATTTGATAGACGCATTTATGTGTCTATTTTGGTCTCAATTATGTGCATCGTTAGTTCTCGATTTTGTACTTATTTGATTATTTATGGTTTTGTAGGTGTTTCTGGAGAAATAAGCTTTTGCGGCGAAATTGGCTCGAAAAGTTGATGAAGTCACCCGAAGGACACCATGCTATTCGGATCCCCATTTTGGATAAGGGGTACCCAGTTGATAAGGGGCATCCAACGTTATTTGCACCCAAAAATTACTATTTCCACCCCAATTGCTAAAGGAGACCTAGTCACAGATAAGGGGCGACCATCTTCTTCTCCAAATTTGAATTTATTTTTTTAGGGGAATATTTGAAGTATAATGGCGGAATTTAGGGTTTGATTTTTGGGAATTCTAGAGAGATTCAATCGGCCGATTTCTTTGGGATAACTTTTGTTAGACCCAAACAGGGTTGGTAAGGGCTTTAGATTGGATTAACTTGGGCCTGATTATCGTTTTGAAGAAAACATGGGAGGAAAAGTATTACCGAAGTTCCTGGAGAAGTTTCAGCGAGTTTTAATTGGATTTAGGTTCTGTTTTGGATTGGTTTGGGATTGGTTTATCAGAACAGGTCAGGTAGTTGGATTATAACACGAAAATAATGAAGTATCCATATAATCTCGTCGAGACAGCGTGAAAAGAATTTCTCGGGTAGTTGGTGTAAAATAGGAATTTACGTGGGGCTGAAGAGAAGATATATTCTCGAAAGATTTGGATCTATCAAAGGGAAGTTTGAGTATACAAGGAAGCTCGTGACGCGTAAAGAATCGAAAAAAAGAAGAAATATTCCCAAGACTTCCGGTGAAAGAAAGGGAAGATTATTTCGAGAATTAGAGGTCTTTGTTTGCTATATAAGGGTGTATTCGAGTCCCGGGAAGGATTAACAGAGAGTTGGGGGACTTAATGAGCTAGGGAATGAAGAAATGTAAGAATTACAATAAAGTTTTTGGTTGTTGCGAAATCGTTGAACACGAAGAACATTGGATGCCCCAAGTCGATCGCAGAGGGTGTCGTATTTCTCAGAAGTGAAACAATAGTTACACAACAGTCTTATTTCTTCTGTTTCCATTGTAACAGATCATTCCAGAACGATTATAAACGTAGTGGTGAAATTTTTTTCACTATTTTCTCATATTTCTTCCATAAAAACACCTTTTGAGCTATGAATTATTATTTTGGGTGCGTTTTGAGCATGAGGTGCTAAACCCCAACACTGGGATGAAGGAGGAAGCCTAATATCATACGTGGGTGATAGGTGTAGAATACACCGTATTTTCTATGAAGAGTTTATGCTTTCCTTGCTATTTTTCATGTGAATTATGTATCTTATATTGGTTTTGAGTTATCAGGTGCTTTGGAGTCGTTTGGAGCAAAAGAAGAAGAATCCGTGTCTTTTGAGCAAAAAGGGCAGAATTGTCATTTCAGGGGCGACTTTATTTGGAGGAGTACTAAATCCAAGCCGCTGAGGTTAAGGGGTTGTCAATGGGTGGCCCCTATCCGCTGTCATGGGTGTGCTATTAGCACCCAAATCCAACCTACCCTAAAATTGAGAGACTCATTCATCTCAATCATTTTCCCCAAAAATTGAGAAAGAAAGCAAACAGCTGCTGCCATCGCCGCCGACCGAGCCTCGCGATTCGCCGCCGTCGGTTAGCCACGGATCAAGGGTGTTACACGAGTGAGTTAGGGCAAGCTCGTGATCGGTGAGAGACTACAGAGTCTGTGTTCGAAGTTTGAGGGTCTTGGCTGAGAGAAAACAGGGTGCAGAACCTTCTTACCGCCATCGATGATTGTTACATGATTCTATTAGAAGCAGAGAACATCATGGAGTTGGTGATACAGATTACACTGTTTTGTTCATCGGAAATGTAGGAAAATAAACAAAGTTCTCTGCCATTGAAGTATGGCTCATTGGCCGTGCTTGAGAGGAAATTTCGAACAATGAATGAATGGGTCTGTGTTAAAGGTGTGTATGCTTACAGGGAAGGAGATGGAGTGGTTTAAGAATCAACAACAAGTTCAAATTGTTTCACCAGCTTCTGGCATACAAGGTGTCTGTGAGAATGCCTGAACCATTCTGCTGCTGGTATAGAAAATCTGTGGTGAACTATGTAAGATGGATCTGCTGGTTGTGTTTGAGCTATGAACTGGATTTGGTTTATGCAGATGGCAGGATGGAGTTGAGACATTGCAGGTCATGGGTTCTGCCAGAGATTACAAGGAAGAGCAAGTAAGTTGCTGCTATAGGTTTTACAGGTTGGAACTGTGATGGAATTTGTCGAGAGAAGGAGCTCCAGAAGATGGCAGCGATGATGCTTTGACCTCGAGCTGCTTGTTGGCTGTGTGAGATGAAATACAGTTGTTGTGGTTGTGTGCCGCTGCAACTGGTGTGATGTTGCACTCGCAAGCTGTTGTGCCATGGAATTGTGAATGGGTATTTGATGCCGAGGTTCTGGTTTGAAGAAGGTTTACTGAGTTTGGGAGGTATTGCAGTGAAGGAGATAATGGTTATGATGTGCTGCTCCTGCGGAGATGGTGCGACTGCACTGGCTAGGGTAAGCGACGCAATGGAGTATGTGTTGGTGCTACTGGTGGTTACGGATGAGTAATTACTGCAGGAAATGAGTACTGCAGTGGTTAAGAGTTGCGGAAGTCAGTGTGGTGGTTGCTTTAGTTGAAGGCTGTGGTTATGGTTAAATGAGAATTGAAGTTGAAGCTGAAATAGAGGATATCAAGGCTTAACACAGGAATTCCAAGCGGGAATGGATTTTGAAGCCGCGAGAAATAGTGCGAAAACGAGTGAAAATGGCGCACCGGTAAGCATAGTTCCTGTAGCCGGATTTCGAGGTTAAAGTGTCGATCGCAATATTTCAGGTGAATCGCGAGGGGGTATGAGTCGGATGCAAGAATTGATGGCCGGACATATGAGCTACGGACCACGCTTTTGGGTGCGTTTTACGCAAGAAACAAGGAATTGGCTAAAATGGTTTTTGTGAATGTGTGGACTGCGAGAAGCAAAGTGGAGCTACTGGAAGTGCAGAATTACTTGGTGATAGTTTCCGATGGTTCGGTGCCCGGAGATATTTTCCAGCGATCGGATCCCGGCGCCGTGGCCTGATTTCCTGATGACGTCATCAATTCCGGCGACGCTTTTGGACCCAAAAATTCCGAGACTTATTTTCACACATGGGCTTGGTGGACTAATTTGAGACGGGTTTGGAGAAGACTTAACCTACTTTTTGGGTATCCTTTTGGGGGAGGCATATAAATAGAACTTTTTCTCTAAACCTAGAGATATCTCCATTAGGGAGACTTCTACTTTTGTTCTAGGGTTTCACATGATAGTTCTTCTAAACTTTCTATGATGATTTCCAAAAACACAAGTAACTAAGTTTTTATTATTGGTTGAAGATGTAGTTGGATTTTGCAACCAAGTTATGATTTTTATGAATTAGTTTTCTCTCAACATTATCGTTTGATTTCTATGGGTTATAATAATTGCATGATTGATGTATTGCAATATGATTGAATGTTTGTTTAGTTAAGTCTAGAATTGATTGAACTCACATCCATATCTATAGCTATTTTAGGGTTTTCATCGAGCGATAACCTTGAATACGAGTAGCATGATATGATTCTAGGTTGTAGTGATACATCCTTGTATTCATATGAAGAAATTTACCTTTGTCCGAATTGTTTGCGCAA
The DNA here is from genome assembly GCA_023531295.1 of Papaver armeniacum. Lineage (NCBI taxonomy): Eukaryota > Viridiplantae > Streptophyta > Magnoliopsida > Ranunculales > Papaveraceae > Papaver > Papaver armeniacum. The sequence continues at coordinate 28,071 of JAJJWW010009307.1, read as the reverse complement.
TGTATTACAATTGCATTGATTAGCCTATTTCGAAACTTAATGCTCCTAGGAATTGAACTTGATTAGTGCAAGGCGTTAGGTTATTCTTTAGGTAGATTTCACATACGCAGCCCTAATGTGTGTGTTGATAACTTTGGAAATTACTTGAGTATTCTTGCAATAAGGTATTCTATGGCTTTTGATGATAGCGAGATTAAATACGAATTCTATTCATATATTCATAAACTTGTTTACAATTGAAGATGAAACCTTTATCCAATATTTTCACATCATTGATTTGCGTGTTTACTTTTATTTGTTTTGCTTTATTTATTTCCATTTATAAAAATCTGAAAATCCTCGGTGTTTTATATAGGAGACCATAACATATTGACAACCTAGACCTCTCTGTGGGAACGATCCTTTCTTGCCCTTGCTTCATTATATATTTTGAGTAGTAAGAAAGTGTATTGCAAATGCATAAATAAATGAGTAGGGCCCTTGCTTCATTATATATTTGCTTTTATGAATTAGTTTTCTCTCAACATTATCGTTTGATTTCTATGGGTTATAATAATTGCATGATTGATGTATTACAATATGATTGAATGTTTGTTTAGTTAAGTCTAGAATTGATTGAACTCACATCCATATCTATAGCTATTTTAGGGTTTTCATCGGCGATAACCTTGAATACGAGTAGCATGATATGATTCTAGGTTGTAGTGATACATCATTGTATTCATATGCGAGAAATTGACCTTTGTCCAATTGTTTGCGCAATGTATTACAATTGCATTGATTAGCCTATTTCTGAAACTTAATGCTCCTAGGAATTGAACTTGATTAGCGCAAGGCGTTAGGTTATTCTTTAGGTAGATTTCACATACGCAGCCCTAATGTGTGTGTTGATAACTTTGGAAATTACGGAGTATTCTTGCAATAAGGTATTCTATGGCTTTTGATGATAGCGAGATTAAATACGAATTCTATTCATATATTCATAAACTTGTTTACAATTGAAGATGAAACCTTTATCCAATATTTTCACATCCTTGATTTGCGTGTTTACTTTTATTTGTTTTGCTTTTATTTATTTTCGTTTATAAGAATCTGAAAATCCTCGGTGTTTTATATAGGAGACCATAACATATTGACAACCAAGACCTCTCTGTGGGAACGATCCTTTCTTGCCCTTGCTATATTTATATTTTGAGTAGTAAGAAAGTGTAATTTATTTTTGACGCTTACGACCACGATCAAAGTTTGGCGCCGTTGCCGGAGAGGCAGCGGTTGTTAATTGTTTTTGGTTTCTTATTTTTGTTTTAGGTTTGTTTTACTTTTTCTTATTCTTTGGTTCTAACCGAGTTTTGAGAATCTCGTTTCAGGTACCAATTTCTATGGACGGAGCATATTGGAGCAATCAATACGGCTTTCAACCTCAACAACATGAAAACTATCACCCTTATGGGGAGTATAATCAAAACCAATCCTTTGGTTATGGTCAATACTCCACATACCCTTTTAGTTATTCTCATACATTCCAACCTTCTTATGGTGGGTATGTAAGTGAGCAACCACAAGGAGGGGAGACTAGTTGTGCTCCTATCAATTTTTCCTCTAGTTTGGTAGATGAAATGCAACAATTTATGGTCAGCATGGAGTCAATTCGTAGACAACCAAGCGTGGAACCAATTTCGTCGACCGAATGTACTCATGGTATGTTTGGCCCAATTTCTGATCGTAGTTATGATCATCCACCCATTCAAAGGGAATATAATTGGCCTAACAATACGGAAGTAAGTAATTCTACTTTTTCTTTGTCGAATGAGCTTTACAAACAAATGGAACACTATATTCAGAATTTGGATGGAACACTCCAAGAGCTTCAAAAAGGTGTTTCCACTTTAAGACAAGGCATTGAAGAATACAAGGAGGAAATGAATAATTATGTTGAAAAAGGCGAACCTTTGGGGACTTTTGTTGATATTTGTGTAGTTAACTCAACTCTTGATCGTAATAATGATCATTCACCTATTCAAAAGGATGAGTTAGAGATTAGCAACACTAAATTCAGCGACGAACAATCTTATGTTGACTATGATAGTGATGATTATTATGAAAATACATTGCCTAAACCAATTCATGGTGACATCCCTGAGGAGTTTACAATGGAGTCTTTTTGCGATCAAGGTGAAGACGAAGAGGAATGTGATGACACTAGTGTAGCTTACTCGAGCATTGATCTTAATAATGATCAAGAACCTATTCAAAAGGTAGAGCTTGAGGATGATGCAATGAGTGTTCTAAAGAAATTCCTTATGGACAATATTGCATCCGCAAAAGAGTATGTGCCTTACAATAAAGTGGAGTATGTTGAGAATGAGACCGGTATGACCAATATTGTGGAAGACCCAATTGAGCTTGCAAATGATTGTAATGATGATGTTTATGTCGATACTTTGGTTATGGCAGAAACGGACGAAGAATGGTTGCAAGGTTTGATAGAGGACCATGATATACAAGAGGTGAATAATTCACTTGAGTTTTTCAAGGATGAAGAGGATTCCGTGCTACAAGAGATTGTGCGAGGTTTGTCTAACCCTTTGCATATTGATTCTTCTCCTTTACCTCTTATTGGTTTGAATTTATGTGCTTCAAAAATATTGTTGAATGATTTTGTATCTCGATTTCCGCCATTAGAGATACTTGATTCTCATACTATGCAGGTTATGGAACAAGAATCCGTGGAAGTGCCCGACTTCTATATTCTTTATACACTTCCAAGTGTGGACAAGAATAAGTGTGGGGGAAACTTTTATCGGTTCATAGCTTCGTTTCTGTTTTATATTACTAATATTTGTGCGAAGCTAGTGTTTGAAAAACAGGTTCTATGGAAGGATCCCCAACTTTTCCGATTATTGGTGTATGGGGAATGAATCTTACAAGAAGCAAGTCGGGCCGTCGACTTTAAAACAAGCGCTAAGTGGGAGGCAACCCACCAGTTTTGTATCTTTCCCTTTATCTTTTTATTTTTTGCCTTTATCTTTTTATTTTTATGCATTTGCTTTTATCTTTATTTTCTTTATTTTTGCATATCATTTGCGGAATTTCCCACCTTGAACTTTCTTTGGACGATTCAATTTTACATTGAGGACAATGTAAAGTTTAAGTGTGGGGGAGCATTTATATGTTTTAGTTTGTTTTATGCATAAAAAAAAAAAAAAAAAAAAAAAAAAAAATAGAAAAATAAGAAAAAATTGTGCTTTTTGAACTCCGAAATCTAGAAGCTTGTGCCTTTAGGATGACACCATTAGTGGATGGAACCATTTTGAATGCAGGAGTTGAGGAACCAATTAACTAAAAGGGACGAACATAGCTCATGAATCATAAATACCATGATAGTTGTTACCATATCTCGGAATATCACCATATCACATTCTATTTTTATTTTTCCATATTTATCTATTGTTCTCTAAGTGCTTTGGTGGGTCACTAAAAATCGACGTGTTATTACTGCTAGGATGAAATAGAGTGATTGAGTTACTAAAAAAAAGAGAAAGAAAAAATATATGAAAAGAAAAAAAAAAAAAAGACCGACCAATTAGACCAAAACGGAATAAAAAGACACTTGGGAATAGCAGTATGTGTGAAACGTAGTCCCTGTCTCCGTCGCCTAAACAAGCGTGGAATGCATGATCCAAGGCAACTATCACGTACTTGCTGACAAGAAGCATGCGCTTGGATCCAGTTGATCTAATCATGCCGTCTAAAAAAAAAAAAAAAAAGGAAAAAGAAACAAAAAGTGAAAAAGAAAAAAAAAGAAAGTATTATATTTGGTGAATAAAGTCACTCTGGTTCCCTTGTATATGCCGGTGTGTTGACACTAGAATTGACCAAGTAGCTCAATCCAATAGGCATAGGTTCATTTTGGCAAGACCTTCAGACAGATATGGGAAACATCGAACACTTGTGAACATTCACCAACATCTACATCTTTATCCATCTTCTTAATCTTTTCATTGTGATTGTGGTTTGTTAGTTTCCGAGTATTGTGGCTTGTTCGACTATCTAATTAGAGTTTATTTACTAATATATGAATTGAATTTGCAAGGTACCTCCTCCTGTAGTCATTTTGGATTCGTTCATTGATTTGTCACGAATAGACGAGTTTGAAATATAGGTTTTGTAGGTATATCTCTAGTAAACCTTCACGAGACTATAACTCGTCCACTAGGGACACCTAGGGGTTTAAAGGCTTGTTATTTATGCTAAAATTAACCGTAGCCTCGACGTCACGGAGTTGTATGTATGTTTTTATTTTGTTTGATTTGCTCGAGGACTAGCAAAGTCTAAGTGTGGGGGAATTTGATAGGTGTAGAATACACCGTATTTTCTATGAAGAGTTTATGCTTTCTTTGCTATTTTTCATGTGAATTATGTATCTTATGTGTGAATTTGAGTTATTAGGTGCTTTGGAGTCGTTTGGAGCAAAAGAAGAAGAATCCGTGTCTTTTGAGCAAAAAGGGCAGAATTGTCATTTCAGGGGAAAATACTATCGGGAGCCGAGCCAGAGTTAAGGGGCGACTTTATTTGGAGGAGTACTAAATCCAAGCCGCTGAGGTTAAGGGGTTGTCAATGGGTGGCCCCTATCCGCTGTCATGGGTGTGCTATTAGCACCCAAATCCAACCTACCCTAAAATTGAGAGACTCATTCATCTCAATCATTTTCCCCAAAAATTGAGAAAGAAAAGCAGTTTGTCTTTGCATCGCCGTCGACCAAGCTGCGCAGATTCGCCGCGCGTCGCCTCTAGCCACGGATCAAGGGTGTTACACGGTGAGTTAGGGCAAGCTCGTCCTGGTGAGAGACTACAGAGTCTGTGTTCGAAGTTTGAGGGTCTTGGCTGAGAGAAAACAGGGTGCAGAACCTTCTTACCGCCATCGATGATTGTTACATGATTCTATTAGAAGCAGAGAACATCATGGAGTTGGTGATACAGATTACACTGTTTTGTTCATCGGAAATGCAGGAAAATAAACAAAGTTCTCTGCCATTGAAGTATGGCTCATTGGCCGTGCTTGAGAGGAAATTTCGAACAATGAATGAATGGGTCTGTGTTAAAGGTGTGTATGCTTACAGGGAAGGAGATGGAGTGGTTTAAGAATCAACAACAAGTTCAAATTGTTTCACCAGCTTCTGGCATACAAGGTGTCTGTGAGAATGCCTGAACCATTCTCACGGTATAGAAAATCTGTGGTGAACTATGTAAGATGGATCTGCTGGTTGTGTTTGAGCTATGAACTGGATTTGGTTTATGCAGATGGCAGGATGGAGTTGAGACATTGCAGGTCATGGGTTCTGCCAGAGATTACAAGGAAGAGCAAGTAAGTTGCTGCTATAGGTTTTACAGGTTGGAACTGTGATGGAATTTGTCGAGAGAAGGAGCTCCAGAAGATGGCAGCGATGATGCTTTGACCTCGAGCTGCTTGTTGGCTGTGTGAGATGAAATACAGTTGCTGTGGTTGTGTGCCGCGGCAACTGGTGTGATGTTGCACTCGCAAGCTGTTGTGCCATGGAATTGTGAATGGGTATTTGATGCCGAGGTTCTGGTTTGAAGAAGGTTTACTGAGTTTGGGAGGTATTGCGGTGAAGGAGATAATGGTTATGATGTGCTGCTCCTCGCGAGATGGTGCGATCAAGACTGCTAGGGTAAGCACGCAATGGAGTATGTGTTGGTGCTCTTGGTGGTTACGGATGAGTAATTACTTTGCAGAAATGAGTCTTTGTGTAGTGGTTAAGAGTTACGGAAGTCAATGTGGTGGTTGCTTTAGTTGAAGGCATGTTTGCGGTTAAATGAGAATTGAAGTTGCAGCTGAAATAGAGGATACTGAAGGCTTAACACAGGGAATTCCAAGCAGGGAATGGATTTTTGAAGCCGCAGAAATAGTGCGAAAACGGAGTGAAAATGGCGCACCGGTAAGCATAGTTCCGGTAGCCGGATTTCAGAGGTTAAAGTGTCGATCGCAATATTTCAGTGAATCGCGAGGGGGGTATGAGTCGGATGCAAGAATTGATGGCCGGACATATGAGCTACGGACCACGCTTTTGGGTACGTTTTCGCAAGAAACAAGGAATTGGCTAAAATGGTTTTTGTGAATGTGTGGACTGCAGAGAAGCAAAGTGGAGCTACTGGAAGTGCAGAATTACTTGGTGATAGTTTCCGATGGTTCGGTGTCCGGAGATATTTTCCAGCCGATCGGATCCGGCGCACGTGGCCGGATTTCTGATGACGTCATCAATTCCGGCGACGCTTTTGGACCCAAAATTCCAGAGACTTATTTTCACACATGGGCTTGGTGGACTAATTTGAGACGGGTTTGGAGAAGACTTAACCTACTTTTGGGTATCCTTTTGGGGGAGGCATATAAATAGAACTTTTTTCTCTAAACCTAGAGATATCTCCATTAAGGAGACTTCTACTTTTGTTCTAGGGTTTCACATGATAGGTTCTTCTAAACTTTCTATGATGATTTCCAAAAACACAAGTAACTAAGTTTTTATTATTGGTTGAAGATGTAGTTGGATTTTGCAACCAAGTTATGATTTTTATGAATTAGTTTTCTCTCAACATTATCGTTTGATTTCTATGGGTTATAATAATTGCATGATTGATGTATTGCAATATGATTGAATGTTTGTTTAGTTAAGTATAGAATTGATTGAACTCACATCCATATCTATATCTATTTTAGGGTTTTCATCGAGCGATAACCTTGAATACGAGTAGCATGATATGATTCTAGGTTGTAGTGATACATCCTTGTATTCATATGCAGAAATTGACCTTTGTCCGAATTGTTTGCGCAATGTATTACAATTGCATTGATTAGCCTATTTCTGAAACTTAATGCTCCTAGGAATTGAACTTGATTAGCGCAAGGCGTTAGGTTATTCTTTAGGTATATTTCACATAGGCATCCCTAATGTGTGTGTTGATAACTTTGGAAATTACGGAGTATTCTTGCAATAAGGTATTCTATGGCTTTTGATGATAACGAGATTAAATACTTAATTCTATTCATATATTCATAAACTTGTTTACAATTGAAGATGAAACCTTTATCCAATATTTTCACATCCTTGATTTGCGTGTTTACTTTTATTTGTTTTGCTTTTTATTTATTTTCGTTTATAAGAATCTGAAAATCCTCGGTGTTTTATATAGAGACCATAACATATTGACAACCAAGACCTCTCTCAGGGGGAACGATCCTTTCTTGCCCTTGCTATATTTATATTTTGAGTAGTAAGAAAGTGTAATTTATTTTTGACGCTTACGACCGCGATCAGTGGGTAATTATATTTAATTCTTATATGACTTTTGCACTGATTAAAATTGAATTATGGTTTTGATTAATTAGTTGTCATCTCGTTTGATGGGTCATGCTTGCTTAGATGTTTGATGTCCCATGCTTAGGACTTACAACTAATATTTTGAGAATTTTCCTTGGAAAAAATAAGAGTCTCAGGTATTTATTTATTGAGCTATAATTGTTATAAGAATTAATATTTGAACCTTATGTTATGAGTTTGGTGGAATCCTGAGTCCTAGTACCTCTCGATACTGTGACAACCTTTTGTATATATATTTTCTATTATTAAGTCTGAAATCAACTCTTTACAAGTCTTTGAACGAACTTTACTTACCACTTTAAAATTACATCATGATTGGAGACTTAAACCATCTGTGCACTCATGAATCGTTCACCTAAGGCCAACACGTTTTGAATACTAGGCGATGGAGGTAAACAAAGTTCAACAACATGGATAGCAAGATTAACTCATTATCTGCTCATGGGTGTCGTAAGCTAGTTGATTCCATCACCAAAATGAGGCTCGACGTATAAAAGAAAACCCGTTGGCCAATAAAAGGAAGGCATGCTCTAGTATTTATATAAAAAAGGAGAAAGAATATGTCCGAGAAGGAAAGTAAAATATTTACTTTGCAAAGTCGTGTGATTGTATGAGCTGAAATCTTTCATGTGAAGACGCTTCCATTTTTGTGATATGAAAAGGGTAGTTTGGTAGGTGCTATTAGAGGCCGGACTTGGGATTCTTTGGATGAGAGGAGGAGGCCGGCTAGAGGCGGCAGACGCCGTTTGGAGAATAGGGTTTGTTGATTTCCAATTTAGTTTCTCCATGATTTGCTAAAATTGTTTGTTAGTGTTGAGATGGAAACCAATTTTAATTATATAAACTCTACGATGATATTTCTAATAATGATTTGATTGATTAGTAATTTCTCTTCATATAGCTTGGTGTTTAATCGTTTATGTGATTTTCTTGATTATTTATGCTTTTCAATTGATATTCCGTGCTTTGGTTAAATCCCTTGATGTGATATGCTTTAATATTATATGTAATGCTTTAGAATCACTACTTATGAAGCGAATGAAGTTACAACGGAGAAACTATGTTTTAGAATTTAATATACCATATTCCGAGACATGAGATTGATTTCGAAATTTGTCTTGAGTAATAAATAGAGATTAGTAGAGTTTTATATGATTGAATTGGTGGAAATAGAAAACCCTAATAACCCACTCTCATCTTGTTTATTGTTAAGAATTATTTATTATTTCATCTTGTCTCGAATTCCTGAAAAATCGTCAAACATCACCTTATTGATTTGTTGATTCTTGGTATTAGCTAGTAGTAGTAGTATTTCACACTCCTCGGGGAACGACTTTGTACTTTCCATTGTCTACTGGTTAGATACTGTGCACTTGCAGTATTTTATTGTTGGTTTCCCAACCTACCAAGTTTTTGGCGCCGCTGCCGGGGAGTGGTTGCAAAATACTCTCTAGCTGATATCATTTTATATACTCCCTCCGTCCCACCATTAGATGACCTACTTAGTTTTAAATTTTGTCCCATCATTAGTTGACCTATTTCATTAAGCTAGGGAATCTTCTAAAATTATCCTTTTGAATGATTATCGTAAGTATAAGAAATATGTATAATTTGATATTCATATTTATACTCGTTGCGTAGGTGTTTTAAAATGCTTTTCAATGATACAAAGTTTACGAAAATCCATGGTATAGTTTGAGAGAGATAAATCATTTCTAAATTTTACAAATTATACCCGTAAGGGTATAATTGTAAAAATACTTAAAAAATCTCATTTCCATTACTTGCCTTAAGAATTGTGCAAACTTGAACTAGGTCATCTAATAGTGGGACTGGAGGGAGTAGTTTATTTTTATTTTATTTTTAGTTATTGTACATAATTTATTATTTTTTTCTTTAGTTTTATTTTACGCGGTTTGTTTGATTTTTTTTGGGTACCTTAGTTTGAAGTGATGCAATTGAAACCAAAGAGCGGCTTAAAAGAAAGTATGCACTCGCAAATCTTTTGCAAGAGCGACTTGGAATATCCATTAGAGGTTTGCTTAGCTCATTTTGGATATGATTTTGATGATGATAATGTTATTTGTGAAGTCAATGCTTTGTTAGACTCCACACCGCTGCTAGACACTAATAAATGGAAGGCAAAACTAGAACCTCTAGTTTTTACTGAGTCTCAACTAGTTCCATTAGTTGAGAAAGCTCTGACCTTGACCCTTAATAATGAAACCGTTGTAGATGATAATGGCCAATTAGTCACTATATCATTGTTCCGTTGAGCCCTTGTTTCTCGGATCCATCTAGTGATTTTCTAAAAGCTTATGTGAATGTTCAACATATTGATACCGGTGAATTTGAACCAATATCAGCCGCATAAATTATTTCCTCAGACTTAGAACTAGATTTAGAGTGTACAATGACTGTTGAATTCTCTAAACAATCTTTATTCGTTATCCATGAATCATATTTACTTCAGATAACCACATATGATGGGGAAGGTTCAAATTGTGTTACGAATAAGACTGAATTCGGTCTTTTGCTCTCTGGTACTAATCATCATTATCAAAGATCATCTTTTTCAAAGAAAATCGATTAGTTGGGTTGATCCCCAACTTTTCGCACTCTATATATATGATTTGCAACGTACTTTGGGGTACCAACCTCACCTTGTTTGAGAACGCAGCTTTCGAAAACAGGGGAAACAAATACATTTCTCTTAATGGGAGTCAACCCATCGATTTGTTCCCTTTTACTCTATTTTTTTTTTTTTTTTTTTTAAATCTCTCATCTTAATTTCTACGTTGGATGACTCACATTGAGGACAATGTAAAGTTTAAGTGTGGGGGTGTGGCATTTTCGTTAGGAATTTTGAAAAAATAAAATAAAAATTATTATGATTGTTAGGATTATGACCATTGTGTAGCGGGTCTTTTCATTCTTTTTCAAATTTTCCATGATCACCATGTGTAATGGGTCTAAAAAATAAATTAAATTGATATGACCAAATATGTAGCTGGTCTCTCTCTTATTATATGACCAGCTGTGTAGCGGGTCTTCTTCTCGCTTTGCTCGAGGACTAGCAAAATATAAGTGTGGGGGTGATAAGCACATAAATACTATATTTTATACCCATATTTATATTAGCTAGTACTCAACATTTTGACTAATAACACTATTCTTTTGTAGAAAGTACAAGTAAATTCTGGTCATCTGAAGATAAACGGTTAAATTGGAAGCTAATTGGCGTCTTTAATAAAATGACCAAATATACGGCTCCGGTAATTCTATTTATCAACAAACATTTATATATCACTTAAGAAACTAATGCAGGAACAAAATTCTTTTGTGTACTCTTGGAGCACGTGTGGTCCACTAAAGGGTGAAAACCAAAGAAATGGGAGACGTGTCCAACTCCTCAACTCTTATCTCATTTTTTTAGTGGAATGTGAAAGCATATCCTTGTCTTTCAAAGCACAAGAGAGTTTCATTTCTCCAAGCAGCAGCTATAGCCGATTGTTCATGGAGGGTACCGTTGAAGGTACCGATTGTTCTCTATGGCAGATACAATTGCAGGCAGTGATGATTGTTCGTGCCTCAAAGTTGCAGAGGGTTGATAAGATGAGTGATAGGTGTCTAAAACACCTTAATATTTATCTATTGTTTATACTTTCTTTTGCTACTTTTCTTGTAAATTATGTATCTTATGTTTGCTTTTGAGTTATTTAGGTACTATGGAATCATTCGGAGCAAAAGAGGAAGAAAGCGTCCATTTGGAGCATAAAGGGCAAAAGCCTCATTTCACATGCAATTTCTATTGGAGTCGGAGGTGCGGAGCTGAACCAAGGCGATGATAGGAGACAACCACTGCGACTTAGTCTAGAGAAGCAAAGAGCATACCTTGGTGGCCTTTATCTAATGAGTGTTGTCTATCCTGGCTACCCCTTATCTATTTCACCTAAGTGGCTATATGCACTTTCATTTCCTACAACAACTACAAGACCTAAAATTCAGAGATGTTATCATTTGAGCTTTGTCTGAGAGTTAGAGAAACCAGAGAGATGGCTGCAGACATGAGATTCAGAGAGAAGTTGGAGCAGATCGACAACGTCCGAGGAAGGAACCGAACAACTATTTCAAGAGGAGGTTGGATTGATTATTAGGTTTCTTGATGCCGAGAATGAAATGGAAATTGAGAAGAGTTACGAGAAGAAAGAAATTAGGGTATGAATCTCAAAGAGAAGAACAAATTCGGGGTTTGGTAATTGTCGTTAAGGATGAAATTTGGGGTTCGATGGAATATGAGTTTTCAAAAGTATTGATCCTGGATATGAAGAAGAGAAGAAAGTTCTTGAGCCAGATGGCAAGAAGTGAATATCAAGATGAATTGTGGTGGTGATTGTGATCTGGGTTTGCAAGGAATGATCGACATAAGTTTTAATTGAATCCTGAGATGAAGAAAATGGGGGTTTTGTTTGGAATTGGTGGTGAACTGAAATTAGGGTTATGATGTTGGAGAAGTGGAATTGAAGCTGTGATGAACTGAGATGAATTCAGTGAATGAATGAGTTAATTCTCTAGATGAATGCTAGGTTGGAATGCAAACAGATGGTAGCAAGTTACTCGTGATCCAGGTGATGATGGTGAATGCGCTTTGGAGCTCGAAAGAAAGGTGGCGTTCTGTTTGTGGTTCATGGTAGTGAGTGGCTTTGGAAACGATGGTTGTTGGACCGACAAAACAAAGACTAACTTCGCTGCTGCCATCGATAGAACGAGATGGAGAGCTTGGAATGAAATGGCTTACTTCCATCGTGATGGAATGTAAATCGCACGCGCAGCTTGACGGAGATGGTTGGTTCTGTGGTATCGTGGTGATGGTTAAAAGATGGAATGAGCTGAGCTTGATGGAGGTCGAGGCAATGAAGTGTTGTGACAGTGTAGTATAGAGAATACATTGTTCAGCTGGTGGCAGTTGAGTTCAAAGTCGCAGCTGCAAATGAATGGCTTGAGGTTAACGGAGAGGTTTGCTGTAGGGTTGAGAAGAGCTCGGGAATGGTCACTGCAAGTTTGGCAGGTGATGTTGCGCAGTGAAATAGGTTCTCATTAGGAACAAATGCAAGTCAAAATCGAAAGTAGGCGAGAAGATAAAGAAGGTAGTCATTGCTTGGCTCGAGATGGGTTGGTTAATGTTGTTATTGCAAAGCTTAAGAACATTGATTTGAAGTACTGAGAATGGAGACAGGAAGTAATGGTTTAGTGGTGGTCATGATGCGCTTGTTGGGTTTGTGCCAAATTGCGGTGAAGGCATCAAGGTGGATGTGCACATACGTCTTGTGAGTGATGGAAAGAATGGTTTGAGTCGAGTTGGCATTGCGGGGAAGGCCTTGTGTTGTCACCGCAGCTCTAGAATGGGATGAAAATGCGTAAACGTGCGATAAGTCCGAGGTGCATGAATGGCTCGAATGAAGCAATAAAGTCGTGTTGCGAGAGGGGATTGAATTGGTGTTTGAACTCGAGATGAATTCGAGAGAGAGACAATGAAGTCGCCAAGGATAAATGAAATGGCACCTGAGTTTATTGATTGTGTATCTTTGGAAACGGGTTGCTAGTGGTGTCATGTTATGTGAAACTCAAGAATGTTGGTTGTCTGCCAATTAAGATTGGAACTTGAAATAGAGAAGACGATGTAGTTTACGAGGAAGAGTTGATATTGCAGCTGCAGTTACTTGTGATTCTTATGCTGGAGTGATTGAATGGGAGAGACCGAGTTTGAGATACAGTTGGTAGAAATGGAGCTAAATGGCAAAACAGTTAGCCGAGAAGATTAATGAACTCAGCCGTGATGTGAATGAGAATAGATGTATGTTAGGATTGATACAACTGCAAGGAGTGAAGGAATGGCACGGAATCACCTGCAAACAGACATAACTCGTCTGGAATCGGTATACACCGAGCTGACTCACTGATCCAGGTCTGACTCGGATGGACTTGGACTGTTTTTACTGGGCTTCACTTGTGGGCTGTTTTAAGGACTGGTTTTTGGCAGAAGGGTGCGGCCTAATTTGCAGAGTATATAAAAGGGGTCTCTCTCATCTTATGAAGGATCTCTTTTATCTTCTACTTTTTATTCTAGGGTTTAGAAACATGATAGGATTTTTTTTTTCTCATTGTTATGAACTCCTTGAGAATGAGTACTTAATTTTCTTTTGGTTATGGATTAGTTGGATTTGACAAAGAATGCTTCTTTTATTAGTAAATTAGTTTTGTCTCATAATTATCGATCTTGATTCACTATATATATCGCCATGTATGATTTGAATATTTGTTTAGTTGAGTAGCCACTTGATTGAACTCGTATTCACATCTAATGCTAGTTTAGGGTGTTTCATACGTAAAGTGATGCATCTTGAATACAAGTAGCACAAATATGGTTATTGCTTGTAGTGATATATCCTAGTAGCCATATGTGAACCTTGACCTTTGTTAAATTGAATTAGTGCGCTTTCCACGTTCGATTGCTTTGATTGGCCTGATTTCATAGAACTTAATGCATCTAGGAAATTAAACTTGATAAGTGCTTTTACACGTTAGGTTGTTCTCTTAGATAGAAATCATACTCGCATCTTTTAATGTGTTTCTTGATGACAAGAGGAATTAGCTGGATATTCTTGCGATCAAGGTATCCTAGGGCCTTTGATAATGAGAGATTAAATATCAATTCTAGTTATTTGTCGAGAGCATGTTAGTGAATGAAGACGAAATCCTTAACCAATATCTTTACATCTTTGATTTGCGTGCTTTATTTCTTTGTTTGCTTTTATTTTATTTTTACTTTATAAAAAACGAAAACCCCAAATTGTTACTTTTAGGAAACCGAAACAACTTGACAACCTTAGTCCTCTCTCAGGGGAACGATCCTTTCTTTCCTTGCTTCATTATATATTTTGAGTAGTAAGAAAGTGTAATTATTTTTTTGCTCGGCTGACAACCGATCAATGAGAAGAGCACATAACCGACTAGTGTTGCTTCTGTTTGAGTAGGTGATGGAGGGGCAAGATTCAAGAGTCATTAAGAGGCTGGTATTGCGAGAGAATGATGGGTACAAGGTTGTGAAAGGTATAAGGAATCTAAACAAGGAGTCGAATTCAAACAAAAAGGCGACTCTCCACGCACGGATGGAATTGCCTGCAACTGCTTGCATGAAGGCCTGAAAGAAATTGGTGATGTGATTATAGTGAAATCGATGGAGAAAGGAGGCTTCAATGACAACAGTGCCAATGATTTATGGTGGTATGAAATGTGTTGGAGTTGGAAGAATGATTTGAATCGCTTGCAATGGTAATTGGCTTAGTTGTTTCTGCCGGTGAACGAAGGAGGATGTGGACTTGATTCAGGCCAGTGATTGAGAGTCCTCGATAAAGGACAATGAATAGCTGTGAACCGTAATGGTGTTGGTGGTTATTGAATGAGAGTTGTGCTTAGTTTTGAGAAGGAAACGAAGATGAAGAATCAAAAACGTTTTGGTCGCATTATCTTCTTTATCTTGATCGATTGAACTCAAAACCCAGAACTTCCAACAACAACAACAAGAGATTGTAGATGTGGGGTTTAGTGGTTGTAGGCTCTGTGCACCCGTAGAAATGGTGCTCAAACTGGCTCGGGTCTAGTTCGCTTTGGCCTGAATTGTCGCCATGAAGACATCCAATTTGACTGTCTCGATGCCATGGACTTTCTATACTGGGTTCATTCGAATTGGATACAAACGAGTCAGTGGTCGAAGATAATGGTGATGTTTAGAAAGTGGCAGAATGATTGGATACTTAGAAGGTCTATGCACGCATGAATCGCTTCACCTAAGGCCAACACGTTTTGAGTTCTAGGCGATGGAGGTAAACAAAGTTCAACAACATGGATAGCGAGATTAACTCATTACTGCTGTTATGTGTCATAAGCTAGTTGATTCCATCATCCAAATTGGAGGTTCGACGTATAAAAGGAAACCCGCTGGCCAATAAAAGGAAGGCATGCTCTAGTATTTATAAAAAAGGAGAAAGAATCATTCGAGAAGGAAAATAAAATATTTACTTTGCAAAGTCGTGTGATTGTATGAGCTGATATCGTTCATGTGAAGACGCTTCCCTTTTGTGATATGAAAAGGGTAGTTTGGTAGGTGCTACTAGAGGCCGAACTTGGGATTCTTTGGAGAGGAGGAGGAGGCCGGCTGGAGGCGGCAGACGTCGTTTGGAGAATAGGGTTTGCTGATTTCCAATTTCGTTTCTCCATGATTTGCTAAAATTGTTTGTTAGGGTTGAGATGGAAATCAATTTTAATTATATAAACTCTACGATGATATTTCTAATAATGATTTGATTGATTAGTAATTTCTCTTCAAATAGCTTGGTGTTTAATCGTTTATGTGATTTTCTTGATTATTTATTTCAATTGATATTTCGTGCTTTGGTTAAATCCCTTGACGTGATATGCTTTAGGATTGATATGTAATGCTTTAGAATCACTACTTATGAAGCGAAGGAAGTTACAACGGAGAAACTATGTTTTAGAATTTAATATACCATCTTCCGAGACATGAGATTGATTTCAAAATTTGTCTTGAGTAATAAATAGAGATTAGTAGAGTTTTATATGATTGAATTGGTGGAAATCGAAAACCCCAATAACCCACTCTCATCTTGTTTATTGTTAAGAATTATTTATTATTTCATCTTGTCTCGAATTCCTAAAAAATTGTTAAACATCACCTTATTGATTTGTTGATTCTTGGTATTAGCTAGTAGTAGTATTTCACACTCCTCGTGAACGAATTGCATGCCCATTGTCTACTAGTTAGACACTATGCACTTGCAGTATTTTATTATAGGTTTTCCAACCTACCACCTATCACGCTGTGTAGGGAAGTTAGAGGCACGAACCTGATGACCCGGGTCCACGAGTAATCTTGCGAGACCCAGACAGAGAAATCCCCTTATATCGCTGTCTACAAAGGATGGGTGTATATTGGCCAGAACATGGCAAGTACAAAGCGCGTAGTGCAAGATAAATGCAAAGATTGCCAAGCGCCTCCACAACAAGCGGTATGCAATGTGGAAATAGAGGATTGAGACTGCCCTATATAGGTTTCATCCCAAAGATGAGCGTTTGCCGCAAAACAGTACAAGACGCACTTAAGGTTCAAAGAAAAGCCTGGACGTTTCTTTATGAGAGAAGGAATTCTATACGGGGAGAAGCTATGGGGACAAGATATTACGCTGCCTATCACAAGGGTGCGGAGGTAGTCATGACTACAACCCATAATGCCGAGCACCGAGAGTATGAGGAAACTCTTTTTGCAATTATACGAAGGAGGGTTTAATTGGCCTCTGAATGGAGTTCGATACAAATTAACATGTAAAGAAGTGTCGGAATGTCAAAGCCACACCGTTAATCCGTGCCACGCATACCTTGTTACACAGTGTTGTTACTCCATGGCCCTTTCATAGCTAGGGGACTTGATATCATTGGGCCGATTAGTCCAACTTCTTCCTGACGACATAAGTATATCATTACCGCAACCGAGTATTCTTCTAAATGGGTAGAGGCTATTCCACTTCGAGATTACGCAGAGCTATGATCGAGGCGTTTATCAAGGAACATATCATATGCCGATTTGGTGCCCAATGATCATCCAATCGGATAACGAGACTTCGTTTGTCAACCAGACAGTCATAGATCTCGCTAGATTAATATGGCATTAAGTTCCACACATCGATCAATCTATTACCCTCGGGGAAATGGACAAGCGGAGGCTACTAATAAAACATTGTTAAAAATATTAAGTCACACGGTGCATGATCACCACAGTTTGGCATGAGTATCTACCCCTTGCGCTTCCTGGCGATCGCATTTCCAAAAGAATCTCAACTGGAGCCTCTCTTTTTATTCCTTGGTTTACGGAGAATATGCAATATTACCGAATGAGATTGTCATCCCTTCTCGCACGTGTAACCATGGATAGCCTCACCGCTCCAATGAAATCATCCGTTTCGTACATCTTGACACATTGGAGGAGCGTCGGGCTAGAGCCGAACGACACTGCGGATAAGCGACGCAAAGGACAGCAAGATACTACAATCGAAGGTGAAAGAATGTACCTTTTTGCATCAACGACATTGTCATGAAAATCGCCCCACACGTGCAACGAGATGCAACGAATGGGAAGTTTGTTGCAAATTGGGAAGGCCCTTACATGATTAGCGAAGCTGCGGAAAGCGGATACTATTACCTCAAGCGGATGTGTGGATCTCGAATCAATACTCCTATTAATGGTAAATGGTTAAAAGCTTACTATGCATGATGTACGAGTAGTGGCTATCAATAATAAATACTTTTACCTTACATAATGCGTTAAATAATAAGATATAGCCCCGAGTCCGATAAAGTCCCATACACAACTAATGAAGTGTATCAATAGCTCCGAATTGGCTAGGTCATGTGCATGACTCAATGAAGTGCACCAAAGTATCCTCGAAACCCGCTAAGTTCCATACACGACTAATGAAGTGTATCAATAGCCCTCGAGTATGGATAGGTTCCGTGCATGACCCAGTGAAGTGCAAAAATAGCCACGAGCTGCCAGCTGGAGTCTTGTGCATGACTTAATGAAGTATACCAATAGCCCCGAGTATGGCTAGGTTCCGCATGACCCGAGTGAAGTGCAAAAATAGCCCTAAGCTGGCTAGGTCTTGTGCATGACTTAATGAAGTATACCAATAGCCACCGGTATGGCTAGGTTCCGTGCATGACCCAATGAAGTGCACCAATAACCCCGAGCCTGGCTAGGTCATGTGCATGACTTAATGAAGTGTACCAATAGCCCCCGAGTATGGCTAGGTTCCGATGCATGACCCAATGTAGTGCACCAATAGCCACGAGCCCGCTAGGTCCTGTGCATGACTTAATGAAGTGCACCGTAGCCACAGTCCGGATAGGTTCCGTGCATGACCCAATGAAATGCACAAATAACCCCAAGCTCGGTAGGTTCCGTGCATGACCCAAAGAAGTGCACCTATAGCTTCGTGTTTAGCTAAGGTTCCAGTACGAACAATGAGAAGTGCACCAATAGCTTTAGAGTCTGGCTAAGCCCTATGAAGAGCGATTATCAACATGACGTACTGACAAATATTAATCCTAATCAATCCAAGCATTGAATATATTCAAAAGGCGGAACAAATATAGAATGTTCTATGAGTATTGATACCGCGTAAAGATAATTGATATATCCATTCATAAAACATCCTAGAGTAATACTGCAGTAACACACAAAGTTGACAAAAAAAAGCCTATATTAATAATAAAACCCATTAAGTTAAAGAATCAAGCCAAAGACCAACGCAACGTGCGCGATATCCAAATCGTTCTCTCTATGTTCCATCCTGAAACGAAAGCATCAAAAAATACTTCAAACGCTTCACTTGAAGCCATGACATTCTCCCACCGAATGGTTGACTCTAAGACGCACTCATTCGGTCCACATACAAATCCATTGGTCAAGGTATTGCGTTTGGCTAATCTCGAACAACTCTTCACACTCACGCGCAAGTCGAGTATTCCAAAGAGCTTTTAACAACTCAATCTTTTGTTTTCGAGAAACAGACATGTAGTGCCGATTGAGTCCTCCATAGTTATTAATAATGTCCGGCTCCAAACCCTTAGTTTATATAACAAAAAAAAGGGTGGGTGGTGGTGGTGGTGGAGGTTTTAAGATGACTCCGTTATAAGCACACGAAAAATTTGCGACTTCTTATTCCACATCTTGCATCATTACGTGCGCTTTCTTTCACATTAAACAAGATCCATAGTCAAAGCAAACTCTTTATCCCCTGAAGATTTGGTTTGCTTCTTACATAATTATCTCGAACGCATTGTTCCGACGAGCCATGTTAGAAGTATCATTTTGTTCTTTCAAAAGTTTCGCGCGCATTATCCTGCACACTCAACCTATGAGCCCGTAAGGCCTTCACTTCATCCTTTAGGACTAACAACCGCCAATTCCACTTGCTTCTCGATGGATGCACTATAGCGGATATCACACATAAAGATAATGCGTAACCACGCGTTATGACGACCCATTTCGCGGGAAGTGGGTGCACTATCTGCTATAGCCCGATTAATATCTACCATCATCAAGTTTATTTCCGACATAGCCGATCGGCTTCATGGCGTAGCAAAAATAACATCATCTAATGCATGTTTGAATCCCGAAGGAAACCGTCCGGACGCTTGAGTTCTTCGAGCAATTGAAAACACTTTGTATTTACTATCAAGCTGCGTATGCGCTTTACCACGACTTGATATTCTTATCTCCCTAAGCAAATTTATTTCAGACCTTCACGAGTAGTAGCGGTCCAACTCGGATCCTCTTCTATAGGGAGTCACTAGCATGGACACGGAGGCCGGAGACAAGACATAACCATGTAAAGGTGAGCCATTCAAAAATTCTAATATAAATAATGAACGAGTAAAGAAATGGAGATACCATACCGTAAACATACTCTTCTATTTATATAGAAGGTATACACATCAAGGCATTTATTACCCCATAACTACTACCCTAACCCCTATCTACTTAAAAAAAAAAAAAATAAAATAAAATTAGGGCAACACACGAAGCGCTCCTGTGAACTTCAACAAGAGCGGCTTCAATATATCTTACACTACGATCCGTCTCTACACATCGAAAATGAGTAATTAGACGTTGCTCACCCGCATCATCACAATACTCAAAAGTGCTACATTAAGCAATCTACCTTCACTTTGAATCTCCTTCACAAGATGATCCGCTACCAATTGTTCATGCCAATACAAATTCTCGATCTCAAAATATCACGCGCAAGACACATCACTCGCAAGAGGCGGTTCGGATACTTCACCTCCAGAACTAACCTCACACGATTAGCCATGATACAAAAGAACTTAAAGAATATTTATTGAGATTAACCAACACAACTCTCATATATATATAACCAAATACTACAACTCCCAAGACAACAACTACAAATCCTAAAAAAAAAAAAAAAAAAGGAAAGATGGTAATAATCCGGCTTTGGAGCGCTCGGCTATAAGCGACGACAAGAAGAAATGTCTTCATCAAGGTCCTTGCATCATCAATCACGCTTAGCCATATTGAGTAGTGGAATCGGTGTAAGCACTACGCACTCGTCCAACATTTGATGAATCTTGTGCATTACATCGTCGAGAGGCACGGGATTCTTGAGCTATGTTTAACGTCTCTTTATGCTCTTCATAAGCTTTACTGCGCTTTATCTAGAGCAATTAATCGATGGGTTTGTAGCATCCCAATCTCATCCTTCAATACTAGCAAACGTGCTAGCCCCTGCCTTCCTATCGGTAGGGATGAATAAGAGGGACACGGCACATAGAGTTAAAGCACACCCACGAAGGTTAGGACCCACCTGCTGAGTAATGAATGCACGACAGTCAGCTATTGCTTGCTCAATATCAGTCGTCATAATTATAGACTCTTGGAAAAGTCGCCCACCTTGTTACAGCAGCAATAGTATCATCTAGCTGGCGTTGTCTTTACGAAGTTAGACGCCTCCCGACGAATGTGGATCTCCCCGCCATCGAATGCGTCTCATATTGTTCATTAAATTGCGCTGCGTGTAGCTACTCTGTTTGGCATCCTAACTTCTCTCGAGCATTTCTACTTCAGCTTTTCACCAACAATGCAGATTTGTTAATTCATGATCCTTTTCATAAGGAATAACTAGTATTGGCATAGAGCCAAAACCAAGGTGTAACCATGTAAACGATGATCCATCCGCGCAAAATATAAAAGGATATAAAACAACAAAATAAACTTTAAAGATACTAACTGAGGCAATACTACTTACCCCTACTTATATGAACACACAGTAATACCGCATTAATTACCATCCAACCATAATAATAATTGTAGGTAATCAAATAATAAAATATATCTTGCAAAAGGAAAACAAAACCATCCAAAATTACCAGTTCAACCAAACAAAAGCAAAGATATTATTGTTCAAAACCATTATCAAAAAATCTCCAAAGCAACCAGCTTTGCCCTCTTCTTAGTTAGGCGCCTATTGACCTCCTCAGCAGCATCCCGGGCGGTCTTCAATTCCTCGGTAGCTCGACCAACATCCGCCATCAGTCGGTCATATGCTGCCTTATTAACACTGGCAACATTAAGCAAATGCATGTACTCCTGATCCAACTCATCAATCGACGAGGCAATGTTGTCCGTGCACTATGGCTCGCCTTTGCACAGATCCAATAGATTCTTAAGCCAATGAATGGGGAATCATATAACTAGATAAGTTTGGATGGTGGCATCCCACTTCCTCAATATAGCCGGATCAATAGGGGCTTCCTCCCTTGGAGAAACCATCCGCTATATCAAGTAACCTCGTTAGCCACGATCGAGAATTGGCAGCATTTCTTCATGAACACACATGTGGCCGAACTTCTCTACTATGCGCCGATAAGTGGTTGCTTTAGACGAGGGAACCCAAAACCCATGTACCAACTCATAGCGGTTATCCACACCAGCCTCCGTGGCGGAAACAGACGAGGATATCTGAATCGAGGGATCCTCCCAATAGCCATTAGATCGAATCAACATCCACGCCGCAAGAAATCTTAGGGGTCACCGGGAAGGCTTTTTTTGCCGCTTATCATTGGAACTCCCGACTCGCTACCATTAACTTTTGGTTTGAGCCGCCCCCCTTACCATGAGCGCCATCTCGTTTTCCAATATCCTGAAGAAAAGAAAGATAGATATCAAAGAAAATACCCCGACACAACAAGGAAATAATAACTCAAAATGCATATCATATACTTAGATCGGAATGAGGGAGAGGATTAATAGGAGAGTGAACCGATCGGCGAGAGGAAGAAGAAGAGCTCAACACATCTAGCTCCGAGTGATATAATGAGAGATGAAAATAAAAGAAAAGGAGGAAATGAAAATAAATTTTAACAAAAGAATATAGGAAATGAAGACGTATATATAGATCACCAAATGCATTTAATAATCACAACATAAATATTTAGATCGGCACGGTCGGTACCCCAAACTTAATAAGGAGAGCGCAAGACACTCACGGGACTTAGAAAGGGAAACTCTGATTTTTGGTGCTGCCTTTAGGACCACTGCCCTCTTGAGAATAATCATGAACAAAATAATCCGACTCAGACTCATTTTCTGTACCTAGCTGTTGATGGGTGAAAACTACTCCTGCAGAATTTGGTAATTTGGGGTGTGGATGAGGAATGAATTTAAACCTTCAACAAATGCACTGCGCGGTGAGTGCTTGTAGATTCGAGAGATCAATGCAGGCAAGTCCGGCCTAAACCAAGAAATGGCCGTTCCAGACTTGTTTCGGTCACAGTGAAGGAGAGATGGGGTTGATCTTAGGGAGGGAAGCGAAAAGGTGTTGAGATTGTGAAGGTGTTGGCTTGCTTATGACTTGTAATGTAAAGATGAGCAAGCTTACGGTTGATGCAAGCAGGCTCGAGTGTTTGAATACGGTTTTTGTATTAACACTTGGTTTTACTGCCCAACTTGTGTTGTTCTCTGTCTTTTTCTTTTGAAATAAAGGAGAACCTATTTATACAAGTCATTGAGCCTCATTCACGCTTCTCGTGGGAAGTGGAGGTAGTGGAATGATGGAGTAGTGGAGTTGTGTGTCGGTGATACACGACCGTCCTTGCCCACTTCTCCCGTTCATCTCTAACCGCCCATGACTTCCTAACACGTTCTTGTGATGGCGTTGCACGCCGCACGCCGTGAAACCGCGAGACCAATACCCCAGATGTATCCCCCCGCTTTGTGACATGATGGATGTCCGGAATGTGGGATCGTGGATCCACGAAAGATAGCATGTAATGCTGAATTGAATAACTGCGTTATTAAGAAAGTCGATACTTGTGAAGTATCGTGTGTATTTTATCAGTCTTGCATTGTGCGGTAAAGTGATGGGTAATAACTCCTCACTAACTAAATAACTCTGACGGGTTATATAACCAAGCGGTGAAGTTTAACGATGAGATGATGTTTGAGACACTCATTCATGACTCCAATGAATACTAGGGTTTTTGAAGAGGTGTGCAAGCATCACTCTTGACTTGGTCGAACCAAGCATGGGAAGGATTTTGAGAGGACCCGACCATACATGCGTGTTGACCATGATGGTGTAGGCGCCCAGTATTCCGTTCTCTCATGAAAGCGCGATCCGGGCCACTCAATTTGGCCAAGCAAAGAGGAGTGGTCGAGATCGATTTTGCGATAAGAGTTTGATACCGCAAGAAGCCGCGCGCCATACTCTTTTCCCAAGCCGTTTTTCAAGACGACCTAGCTTGGTCGGTTTTGGCGGTTGGTTTGGCGTGAAGATGGTAGGCGATGTTCACGCCCATGTCTCGCCGTCCCATGAAAACGTGATCTAAGCCACCCAATTCGTCCTGAAGTTGAGTGGTCGAGATCGATTTGCAATTTGGGAAGTGTAACCACGCATGTTTGAGCGGGCGTTTGGATTGCCAGCATGATATGCCTTGGCCGACCGCATGAAGAGGTAGATGGGCCCACGCACGGTCATGCTGGTATGACCGGACTGCTAATCTAATTGCGGACCCTCCATTCGTGCGGAGAAGATGGACGCGCGTGATGGCTTGAATCCCTTTGGCTTTCAAAGCCGCGCGACCATGCTATTTCGAAGCGGACGAATGTGTTGTAACCAACCATGGTTGGTTTTGATCGATTGGTCAAGTGTGTAGGCGGTCACATGGTGATTGTGTCGACATGCTCCGGGCCCTCCTTGAGTCTCATCTACACCTCCATCTATACCTGCGAAGATGGATGGTTAAGACCGCCATGCATATGTAATATGCCGCAAACCCTAATTTAGGTTTTCCGCCCATAATGCTTGGTATGGACGGTTTCTTGGCAAGCAAAGGCCAATAATGGACCATGCGGGGTCGGGCCGTGTATTCCATACCCGCTTGGGGTGATGGAATTGATGCGGGGTCATCCAATCATGCTTGTGAGTTGGATGATCTGCGATCGGTCATATCCTGGACCGATGTGGTCGGTCTGGGATGCTCAATCGAACTGGTATAACACACCGAGAGGGGCTCAATCGGGCTAGTATAACACACCGAGAGGGCTCGGGCTAGTATAACACACCGAGAATCACTGTACGGGTATTTCCATTACATGGTTTCATTATAGTGCTTGGAGGTTCGTGTTACTCTGTAGAGTAACACTCGGTCGTCCATGCCACACCGATAATGATTCATTATAGTGCTTGGAGGTTCGTGTTACTGCGTAAGAGTAACACTGGTCGTCATGCCACCTTTGTCGGTAATGAGTACGGAAATACAAGACCGATATGAAATTCACAGAAGGGATTGTTCTTACATGCTCCGTTCTTGGTGAATTAAGTGAGGGAGTATCAACACTTTATAAATGGCTTTATCTTTTACAAGATGTCAAACGCATGAGTTTTAAGTTATTTACAAATTTAACCTTAAACGAAAATCCACCATCAACATTAAGTCCCCTGCCTCTAGCACATAACGGTTACACTTATTGTGTGGTAGGCATGAGATGGTGGCATGCGAAATGACCAAGCTAGAGTGAATACATATTTACTCTGGATAGTTTCACATTGTCAAAGGTTTCCTCGAACTGCTTGGTCTTGATTAAGGATGCGAAGGAAGCAGGACTTGATCCAGGTGAGTCGCTTTGGTTCCTCTCGACATGTATGAGTTCGGCCGCCCCTTCGGGTGTTTGAGTCGGGATAGGATTCCTCTTCTACCGGATTTAGGGCGTGGGTGCTTGCACATTGCCGGTTAATTGTTGTCCAAGATGCTCTTCCGGTTCTTGATCGGGGCTCAAAGAAATCCACGACTTGGTCGGCGTTGAATCCTCATATATCGGCGCCGTAATCGTTTTAGGGTTTCCCTCAAAATTATGGCGGTGAAGAGATTTTTGATCCGTTTTTACGAAAGAGAGCTTCCTTGCAAAAAACTCTATTTCCCCATCATGTCTAACAACAAAGTGGATCATCTTCTTCATACCATCCAGATCTCCCGTTAAACGTGCGCGACACAGCTGCCCGAGCCCATGATCAATCCCTCACTCGTGTTCTTCGAGTCAAGAAGATCATACCTAGTTTGTCTCTTCCTTCTTTTAGGAAACATTGTTTGTTCTTCATAACGGTCGAGTGAATAATCCCTTCATTCTTGCAGAGATACCCTCTTTGCCAACATGTGTGACGGCCATCGGCACGATGATGACTTAACCATTCCTCTTCCTTCAAACTCAAACACGCCTACCCCCTCGAAACCTCGAAGACGCCACCTGGTGTCTCATCTTATGAATATCCAAAATGCAGGTCTTTCATTCGATGTTCGCATGAAATGCCTATCCTCCAAATGCACCTACCAAGATGTCGGTGGATTCTTGGTGCGAAGGAGTTTGTGCCTTTGTACACCAAGTTGTGGAGGAAGTACGGTCATATCGCAACCAGAACGTGGTCCGACATTGTTCCTCTGCTTTGGTTACCGCGGAAATTGCCTTCTTCCCATGATTGCTGAGATGGGAGTATTTCTATCCGCAATGTTCTTTGAATCAAGTCTCGAAAAGTGGGAGAATATGGTATCTACTTGTGAATCCATGAAGTTCAACGTGGGCTGGTTGCGTGAACGTCTTTGATGTCATCAAGGTCGATCGACTGGTATCCTCGCAAATGTTGTTCCTCGCTAATGAAAGCTATCTTGGAAGAGGAGAAAGCTCGCCGCAGAATCCTAGAAGGTGGAGCAGTCGTGCGGGACTTGAAGAAAAGAACGGAGAGATACCAAGCTAGACCTGAGATGATGCTCTCAAGGAATTATAATCTTCTAGATGGCCTCTTCTAAGTTACTGCTCACTTATTGTTAATGACGTTTATGTCAAGAGTTTTGAACATCTTTGTGGAATAAATTGCATTGGTTTTTGATTGGTGAAATAGGTTTTTCATTGACACATCTCAATATAGTTGATGATTCAAACATGTAATGAAAATAAATGCATGTATTGTTGACACAATGATAATGGTCGTGTGTAATATGCCTTGAGCCACTTTCCATTGATGACCCGCTTCAAGCTTGCCTCCTCCACTACCTTAATGATCTTGTAGTGCCAGATCTTTGTAAGCTCTTGGTGACTGCGTAGGGACCTTCCCATTTTGGTGAGAATTTTGGTGCATATTGTCTTGTTGGATGTGTTTGGCTGTTTTCAAAACCAAATCTCCCACCTTGAAAACGCGTGGTTTCACAATTTTGTTGTATGCCCCGGAAATTGATTCTGTACACCCAGCGCGTTCTTCCGCTTTATTCCTTCTAAAATCCAGTGTCTAACTCGCTATTCTAGAGTCGAGACTTCAGCCTCGTTCCAATGGATCCTGCTTGTTGCCGCAATCTCGCCGATGGGATTCGATCTCTTGGGAGAATTGCATCCGCTCCCGTAGACAAGTGAGTATGGCGAAACCCCAATGGAGCTTCGGGCGACGTATGGTATGCCCATAGTGCCATTGGTAATGATCATGCCATTCCTGGGATTGTCGTGGTAAATCGTTCGATTGATGATCCAATCAATGTCTTATTGGTACTTTCGGCTTGCTGTTCCTTGAGGATAGTAGACGGTGGAAGACTTGTTTAATGCCGTACTCCTCTGTAACTCCGTGGACCTTGTTGGCGAAGGGAGTGCCATTATCCAGAGATGATATGCTTGGGCACGCCAAAACGACAAATGATGTATTCTTTAATGAAAGCCGCAATTGTTGCTCCCGTAGTCCCTCGTAGGGAATGGCCTCTACCATTTGGTGAAGTATTCCCGTCGCGGTTATGATATACTCATGCTGCTACGATGACGGTGGATTAATCTTCCCCGATAATGTCCAAATTCCAGCGAGTGAGAACGGCCATGGGCTGCTATAGAATGCGAGAGGGTAGAAGGCGCATGAACAAGGTTCCCATGAATTTGGCATGTGTGACGGCACTTTGAACGAAAATGGCTGCATCATCCTCCATGGTCGGCAATAGTATTTCGTGTATTTGGAGAAACAGTTTCCTCTTCCTTGATGTTCTCCTTCGTGTGTACCTTCAAAGATGATCGGATTTCTTCTCCCGGCCGGGCACGAGCATATCACCTCCGAAGCTCTTGCGGTATAAGATCCCTTAATGGAATATGAACTCGCTTTGTCTCTCTCTTTCGTCTTAATAGCGTCCTTTTGGCCGTGAGAATTATCCCATCACGGAGATAGCTAATGTAGGAGTTCTCTCCAGTCCCAGTCACGGTTCACATTAAAAATCTCCAACTGGTGTGGTGGTGTCGGCAATTCGAAAGCGGGACTTTGAAGTAGTCCTCGATTGAGCCTCCGTCTTCTGACCGCACAACCCGGAGCGTTGAAGTCGCCGGTAAGCGTACCACCGATGATTGTCCACAAATTTCATTGTGAATACGATCCAGTCTGTATTTTGTGCTTCGTCACCTCCCGACATCTTGACGAGGAGCCGTAATGGATTCCGATAATACAAAGATACCATGAAGCATGAAGAAGTTTTGCGGGGTTTTGAGACTGACCTTTCCTTGTGAGAGT
>JAJJWW010009306.1:0-64163 GCA_023531295.1 Papaver armeniacum | reverse complement strand
ATGCACAAGGTCTAGTTCAAAGTGGACATTGTTAGGAACATGCAGAGATACACATTCCAACTGTGGCTCCTTAAAGACATTATACTTAGCTGCAAAATGGTCCAAGAGGACTTGAGAAGCACACAGATCTAACCCAAGGCTTGGAGCTGTCCACGAAGTGGGTTTGAAAATCTCTCGGTCGACATTAATACAATCATGTTGTGACTTAAGCATGGAATCAGATCTGTCTAAGTTATTTTCATCTGTATCATTACACGATTCAACTCTCCCTAAGTCAGAAACAAGTATAAGATCATGCTCATGTTCATTGAATAAATCAACAAGCCCAAATTCAGAATCATGATTATCCACAACCTTTGTGTCATGCATAAGAAAATCAGAGATAACAATATATTGCGACCTAGTCAGGGAATTAGACACATCAAGGTTATTTTCATGCATATGATCATTGGTGTCAACAGAAAATTCGACCTTCCCTAAGTCACAAACAAATTGTGTAGCATGCTCACTTTCAAAGAACAATTGTTCAAGCCCCAATTCAAAATCAGCATCACATGTATTTATAGATTGAACATTAGAAGAAGCATCTTTCATAAGGGTCGCAGCAGAGAAGCCTAATGTCTCTGAACCCGAAGGTTTGATCACAAAATTTTCAGAATAAGCATGTTCTTCCAACATATCAACATCATCATAATCGTAACAAGGATGCAATGCCTCATGCAAAACCACAGTGTCTCTACTACATTCATGTACCTCTATATCAGGTTCATATTCAATATTATTTGCACGAGTATGAATAGATGCACTGTTTTTAAAATTTAATTCATTAGGACTAACAGACAATTCATCTTGAAATTCCTCCCTTCCCCCATTTTGTAAATGAATCAGATTCATCCTTAAGATCATATTAAGTTGTTCAATGGAAGGGGAGTCTTCAATAGTGGGTATCCTCGTTTCATATGGATATTCAGTACATGGTTGTGCATGAGGTTTACTACCGAAGGGAAATTCAGATGTGTTGTTATATGGACGATCATGCAATGCTTGCAATTCAAATATAGCATTATTTTGTTCAATGAGTTTGATATTTTCTATCACAGATTGCATACAAGGGCTCGGGGGAGTACAAAATTTTTCAACATCCCCTGGTGGTGGTTGATACTTGTGTGGATAACAATTAGGGTCTATATATTGTAGCTCGGGACCTAGAAAAGGTCCATAATAATCCCTATAATTATCAACATCATGGTTTATGGGAGGCTCATAATATGAAGCATGCTCGTAAGCAAGTTCTCTGATTGATTCCTGCGATGATTTCCCATCCCTAACATCAGTCCAAAATCCTGACATGATACCTTTTTTTTATGTAAATAAAATAATGAAACAACTAATATCCTAAATGCTACTAACAAATCCTAAACAGAATGATGCATATAAGAATGTATAAAAGCTACTAAGACAAAATACGACAGGCTAAACACACTATACAAGATTAAAATAACAAAAACTAACAAGAAAAAATAAAAATGATGCTGATGTACCAATGGCAGAGTGTTGTGACGTCTATCAATCCTGAACTGGATTTATATTGGACTATGGTAATAAAAATATGGTCAACTAACGAGAGGCCAACTCGTATTTGTTAACACAATATGAAGCTCAGATGTTAAACCCAATATTAAAACATTCAGGCTAAGCAATTACAGAAGCAGAGACGTCATGTTGTTGTGGTGTTAAGGAAACTTACCTCTGGTGCGCATCCGGCAGAAAGCTATTAGCTAGGAATTGAATGTTCCCTCTTTTCTTTTGAATCTTTTGCTCTCACCTTTCTGTGGTAATTTCTTTAACAACAACAATTTCAGTGACGAGTTATAGTAGGAAGCAAAGCTGCCTCCATTTTCTTCTTTTTCTTTGCCAGTGGTGGTGGTCTCTCTCAGTCACCTAATAACACTACAGTTGAAGCTTTAGCACCAGTTTTGTAAAACAAATCCTATAAAAACATCTAAATGCAAATCAGAAACTATGTACAGATAGGAATCAAATAAATTTACAGAAAATGGGAAGTGATAAAAAAACTATTAAAACTAAAAATAAGCAGCAGGGTAAGCTGCAACAGACAACTAACGGCACAGCAAAATATATGATACAGGTAAGGCGAATAATTAAAATGACACCTACAAATTATCTAACTCCCAGAGCTTATGACAACAAATACAAAAGACAAACAAAAGAATACTAATATCACTATAATGTTACAATGATGGAGACCAATCAACACTTTCAGATTCAAGTGCCTATATAAGTCACTGAACTAAAGATATTATATTAACTAAACTAACCTTCAAAAAAAAATTTTAACTAAACTAACCACTAAATTAAGCTTAAAGCTACCAGGCTACTAGTACTAATAGTAACAAGACAAAATGACAAGCTAAAACAGTACCTACAGATTTAGAGTGAACTAAACTTTAACTTTACTACATGAAAAGAAGACAAACAGGACAAATGCAATTTTAAACCAAAATGCAAAAGCTACAAGACAAATTACAAGTATTAGTACCTAATAATTTAAACTAAAATGAACAAATTTATGTACAAGCCAGGGGAACTAGTAACCTACACTAGCAGAACTTATGAAAAGCTACGAAAAACTATGCGATCTATATACAGACCAACTAGTACAACTAGCTACAGGACTGAACAAAATCTTATTGTACAATTCAAAAGCTACAGGACAAGACACTTTAACTAATATAAGAGCAATCAGAAACAATAACCTGTTCAAAACAGTACTAGCAAATTCTAGAAAAATATTCACTATTTACAAATGCCAATGACCTATAAAATAAAAGAGTTAAAGGCAACAGAAGACCTAACAAATATACAACTCAACTATAGAATGCAACTAAATGATGCAGCTAATTGAATATACAGATGGTTTACTACAGAAAATGCTGAGATGCAATTATCTATATGAAATTAAAGAGATACAACAAGAGCTACAGATTTGTAATGAAATTGTAACTAGATGCAAGTTAAAATGTAAAATAAGAAGGGAAAGACAGATTCTGCAGAATTTCTAGGGATGAAAACTAAATACGATTAGATGCAACTCGAAAAACAGCTATAGATTATACTATGCTAAGACTCAACTAAGAAATTTACAAAGTGTACAAGCTAAGCGACTGGCTACAGAGTTACAGTTTTCCTACAGATGCAAGGTAAATGAAATCAGAACTGCAAAACCCTAGCTTATGCTAAAATGCTTACACTTGTGAAAACAGTTTACGCGCCAAGGCGACAAGAGCAGTAGCAAGAGTTTCAGAAACACAACAGTTTGAGAAATACAGAATATTGATAACTATAGGTACAGATAACTTCAAACTAGCTGCAGTTATACGATGAGACCAACTGAAACACAATGACTAAAAGTTTAAAAGTGATGCAAGTTATACACAGATGGAATACGCAACAGAAATGGTATGCTACAGATTAAAGATGCAGGTAACTATGACTGAAATCTAACTTATGCTAATGATGCAGTTTCTAAAGATGGAGTAAAGACAAACAGTTAAACTACAATGGCAGGATACATATTTCCTAAACTAATTAGCACAGTTCAACAAGAATTTTTTTATAATTTTTTTTTAACAACTATAGGTGAAACGAAAATTCTATAGACAGATGGTTGAAATAACAAATTCAGCTAAGGATAGACAAACTACAAACTGCAATGACAGAATTAAAAAGCTACAGATTTATCCTATCTAAAACTAAGTTGTGCTAAAACTTTTTACAACAACTCAAGTTACAGCTAGACTTACTCTAAAGTGCAGTTATAGATATGACTGAGATAGGATGATGACACTACTAAGCTACATCTAAGATTATAAAACTAAGATGCAAATGCAAAGACAGAAGAAGAAAAAGAAAAAAAAAATGAAAGTTACAGATTATTCTGACAGAAAGCGGTAAACGGAACCAGGTGGAATATATACAAATGGGTTTAAACAGCTATAATCTAAAACTGGAACACATATGTACAGAATATTAAATGAAATCAGTAAAATAACGAAGAAACTTCAGCTACACCACTACCGAGTCCCCGGCAGCGGCGCCAAAAACTTGGTAGGCTAAGAAAGATACCTACAATTATACTGCAAGTGCACAACGTCTACAGTAGACATGGCAAATACAGGTCGATCCTACAGAGACTAGGGTGATGTAAAGTTGAAGCTAGAGTATTACGAAAACTGATTCAAATTTAGAGTAACCAAAAGGGGTGTTTGTGTCGATACGACTAAGAGGTTGGTAGTAACTAAAGAAATAAGATTACAGAACAATAAATGGTTAACTAGGGCTTCAAATCCACCTCCTAAATGCATAGAAATCCCTAATTTGATATACTAGCTCTCCCTTCAATCAAGGAGTTATAGAAGTTCTAGCTTCAAACTACCTTGAAGATGTGATATAATCACTAACAAATATGATGATTTAATCTCAGCAAAAGATGTCAATCCCTAGCATTACTTGTCTTTCTAAGGCACAAGTAATCAGCGATTGAACTAAAATAAGTTCACATAGGCTTGAATTTTGACAAAGAGTTAACCAAACTACCTAGGATGCTTGACATACAAGGTGTAAGCAAATTGACAAAATTCGAAAATTAATCATGCTTTTCATTGAAATCCCATAGAGAAGAACAAGTAAAATCAAACAAGAGGAATTCTAATTATCAAAGGAAGTTTTATCTCGGCCCTAGCAGAGGTTTTTAGAACAGGAGTAAAATTGAAACAAACCCAAAACCTAAAACTACAGCATGCACCGGCTACTCCGGGCTTGGTTTCTCAAATACAACAGCCTCTTCAATTTATACAAGTTATTCCCAAAACCCCAAATCCCCATAATCAAACAGATGCACAAGAAAATTTAGGGATTTGATTTCTTTTCACTCACCACTGATGCAGACTTCAAAATACACATCCACCCTGCGACGCCGCCTGAATTTGTCTTCATGTCTCGAAACATTGACTCAGATTTCAGACCTTAGATTAGACAAACCCTGCTGCTTTTGTTCACCAAAGCCTCCCTATTGTTATCCAGGGCTAGGTGCGATATGGATACAAATTTGTGGTAGGAAAAGTGTGATTAACAATTGAGAGATGACATTTACAGAGGGATTTGACATGCCGAGCAAAATAGGGACAAAGAAAAGATTGGTCTGAGTGAATTCTTGGGAGAGAACAACGCAGAGAAAGAAATTTGTTCTCGTGGAGGAAATGGGATTTGATAAAGGTAATAGGTTCTGGTGTAAAGCATGAATACCTCGTTGTGGTATACAAGAATGGACCTTGGGCTTGGTTTCCTCCTGGACCTTTCCTTATAATTTCCAAACGTGAATTGCTAACCATTTGGCATGCTCATCTTGATGTGCCGGCCTTAGAGAGTCTTCAACTTGAACCACAACCCCTTTGCAGAACTAAAATTAATACGCCACTGTACATACATGCAGCGCTTCAAGCTTGCACACAAAGAACTCCATCCCTTGGTGTGATGACCTACCACTTCTCTAGAATTCTTTCCAGTGTTCTTTCTCTACCTTTTTTCCTACAAAACAAACATAGATAATCAATATTTATAATAAAACGATTATTGATGCCTCGAGACGCAAAATGCACAATTTCACTTAAAATGTGACATTAAAGCACTTGAGATGTGATAAAAAGATAACAAAATGATATAGAAATATGCATTATTATGCACCGATCAGGTGCATGGCAATAAAGCAAAATTAGGAGTATCCCCTCTGCCGGTGTCAATACCCGAAAGAATTTCCAACAAGCCATCCAACCCTGAAGATTACATGTTGTCGTATCAACAACTTACCAATGTAACTCAATTACCTGGAGAGAGCCCGTCGACATTCATCCGTAGATTCCGAACACAAGTAAGTCATATTGAACAACCCTTTATGCACCCAGTCACTTCTCCTCTCTGCCATACATGAGGATTTGGTCCAGTTATCAACCCGAGCGTCACTAAGAGATGTGAATGGGATGCTGGGCCTTTTAAGTGTTTCATCAAAAATTTGGAGGCTGTCTTAGTCGAGAATGATAAACCCAAGAATCAAGTAGCCGCGCAACATCAAAACCCATTCCAAGTTGAAGATATGGTAGTAAAATTTGTCGCTCAACCTCCTTCGTCCAACTCCACAGACGAACCATACTTAGTAGCAGAAGTTATTATGGGAGGTTATTGCAAGCTCATCAATGCCGACAAGTTGGAAGGTGTAGTAATACACGCTCAGTGGCTCAAAACCTTTTAAGCCTGAAATTGTCACGCCGCCTCTTACCTCACAATTCTTCTTAGTATTTCCTTCAGCAATTTCCCTTTTCCTGTAATATTTGTAATTCCTCCAAAATGATTGCACTGCTTGCATTCATAATTAGGTTTTCGATTTTAATTAAAAGCATTTTTATTGCAAAATAAGTTTTCCTGAATCATCTCAAAGGAAAAGTACCCAGCAAATCCAAACTCCCACAAAGTCATTACCCATCAATTAAAAACCAGAAAAAATCGAACCCTACAAAAAATATCTTGTTCAAAAAAATACTGAAGAGGGGAATATGCAAGGAAGAAGACCATCAAGTGGCGGCACGTACACCTTCCTTCAAGAACATCTGGCTTCAACTTTCTCCTGATGAGGTTTATCTACTTCTCACGACGTGTTTACCAACTTGTGGCAGCTCACGCTTCAACATACCTAGGCGGCATGTCACGTCCTATGTAATTTGCAAGGGAAAATCCAATAAGAGGTTGGTTAAATCCTTAACTATTGTTATTGTTTTCCCCTGTTTTGTGTTACTGTTGCCAGCGACATGCGAGGTGTTGCTATGGAAGTAACTAGAGAATGTGACACGCCTACTAGCATTATTGCTGCGCTATTTATGTGATTTGGCTTCCCGTCCGCTGAATCGCTCTGGAAGAATGGAAGAACTCGTTTTTCGCAAAAGAGGTTTGGGCTTCTTTCGGGAGATTTTATTCATTCATCCAATTAAAGATATGAAATTATCAAAGCAGCATAAATGAAAGAATATTACTCGGAGAAGCATGGCTCTAGTCACATGAACAAAAAAAAACCTGAAGTATCAAAAGCATCTACAAGCTACGAAAAGGTTGTTTTTCTACGGAAGGAAATAACAGAATGAAAAACTAGTTATCAATGTCAATGCCTGCTCCAGCTGTTGATGGTGGATTTTCATTTAAGGTTAAAATTGTAAAAAACCAGAAAACTATGCGCTGACATCTTGTAAAAGATAAAGCCATTTATAAGTGTTGGATACTCCCTCACTTAATTCACCAAGAATGGAGCATGTGGCAACAATCCCATTCTGTGAATACATGAAATTCCTCCAGGTTGGAGCATGTGGCAACAATCCCTTCCTGTGAATTTCATATCAGCCTTGTATTTCCAAAGACTCATTATCGGTGTGGCATGACGATCGAGTGTTACTCTTACGAGTAACACGAACCTCCAAGCACTATAATGAAACCATGTACGAAATACCCGTATGGCCGACTCTCGGTGTGTTATACTAGCCCGATTGAGCCCCTCTCGGTGTGTTATACTAGCCCGATTGAGCATCCCAGGACCGACCGTATCAGTCCGGATATGATCCGATCGCAGATCATCCAACTCCATAAGCATGATTGGATGACCCCGCATCAATTCCATCACCCCCAAGCGTGTATGGAATACCCACGGCCGACCCCACATGGTCGGTCATTGGCCTAGCTTGCCAAGAAACCGTTCATACCAAGCATTATGGACTAAAACCCTAAATTAGGGTTTGCGGCACATTACATGTGTTGCAAAGCGAGTCTCAACCATCCATCTTCGCAGTATAGATGGAGGGTGTAAATGTAGATTCAAAGGGCCCAGAGCATGTCAACACGATCACCGTGGGCCCGCCTACACACTTGACCAATCGGTCAAAACCAACCATGTTTGGTCGTGACAAAATTGTTGCCCAAACAAGAGATGGCGCACGGCTTTGAAAGCCAAAATTAGGGTTTCAAGCCATCACGCGCGTCCATCTTCTCCCAAGCACGAATGGAGGGTCACAGTTAGATTAAGCAGTCCGATCATACCAAAGATGACTACCGTGGGCCCATCTACCTCCTCATATGTTCGGCCAAGGCATATCATGCACTGGTTAATCCAAAACGTGCGCCCAAACTAGCGTGGCCACGCCTCCCAAACCACAAATTGATCTCGACCGCTCAACTCGCCGGACGATTTGGGTGGCTCGGATCACGTTTAATGGGATATTCAAGTATAGGCATGAACACCATCCTACCATCTTCACGTCAAACCAATCGGCCAAGACCGACCAAGTTAGGTCGTCTTGGACGCGCCGAAAAAGAGCATGGTGCGCGGCCTTTTGCGGCATCAAACTCCTATTGCAAAATCGATCTCAACCACTCCTCTTTGCTGTAGGTCAAATTGAGTGGCCTAGATCGCACCTTCATGGGACAGTGAGACATGGACGTGTACACCGGCATGCTATCTACATGCACGCCCTGGTCGGTCCTCTCCGAAATCCTTCCCATGCTTGGCCGACCAAGTCAAGAGTGATGCTTGTGCGCCTCTTCAAAACCCTAATTTCATTAACGGTCGCGAGATGAGTGTCTCAAAGATCATCTCATCCGTCCAACTTCACCAGCCTGGTTATACAACCCTGGTCGGGAGTTAATTGGTCGGTGAGGCGTCATTACCCATCACTTTACCACACCATGATGCAGTGCACTCGCATAAAATACACACGATACTTCACAAATATCGACTTCTGAATAACGCAGTTATTCAATTCAAAGATTACATGCTATCTTTCGTGGATCCACAATCCACACATTCCAGACATCAATCATGTCACAAACTGGGGGATACATACTGGGGTATTGGTCTGGAGGTTTACAGCGTGCAGCGTGCAACGCGCCATCACAAGAACGTGTTAGGAAGTCATGGACGGTTAGAGATGAACATGAGAAGTGGGCAAGGCTGGTCGTGTATCACCAACGCACAACTCCACTACTCCATCACTCCACTTCCTCCACTTCCCACGAGAGACGTGAATAAGACTCAATGACTTGTATAAATAGGTTCTCCGCCCTATTTCCAAACGACAGGAGAAAAACAGAGAAAACAACAACAAGAAAACATCAGAGCCTGTTTACACCAATCGTAAGCTTGTTCACTTTTCTGTTGCAAGTCTACACCTTCACATTCTCAACACCTTCTTCGCTTCCCTCCCTAAGATCAACCCTATCTCCTTCACTTTGTGACCGAAACAAGTCTGGAACGGCCATTTCTTGGTTCAGGCCGGACTTGCACAGATTGATCTCTCGAATCTACAACCACTCACCGCGCAGTGCATTTGTTTAAGGTTTAAATTCATTCCTCATCCACACCCCAAATTACCAAATTCTGCAGGAGTAGTTTTCACCCATAAACACCAGCGTCCTCTCCAATACGCTAATTGGCATGCCAAACACGCCAAACGTGCCACTTTTCCATAGAAGCATGCCGAACGTGGCAACGTACCATTAATAGTGCGCGAATGTGCTAACCCACTTCTTGTTCGTGGCCAAACGCCATAACATATTCCAATTAGGGAATTCAAAACACGGCTCTGCCTTAGTGGCATTAGTCGAAACCCTAATTTCCAGTCGTGGCCCAATTACGCTACTTTGGCCCTACAACGTGCCACGAGCCATGTGGGACCCGCCAAACCTTAAAAACGGCGCCATTCTATAATCACCCGTAGCCATCCTTATGCCTGTGGTTATTACCCTATTATGGCCAGCCATAATTCCTTTAATGTGGCCATGGCACCAATTGCATAAGGCGCCACCGTGCCGCGCCATGCCACACGCGCTAATTAGGGTTTCGATATGCCAAACCCTAATTTAGCTAAAGCTGCCATGCCAACTAAGTCAAGTAATTCTCCTAAGGCCTTAAGTTTGATATAGCAACAGGGCTAATGTTGCCGGAGCCATATTTGGGTCTAACACCAATATGACAAAATAGGTGCCATGGCTACGCCAGGCACCACTATGCCACTGGCATGCCGCTATATGCCACTACACCATTGGCATGTGCCAATGACGCCACTGTGCTACCATTAGGTGCCAACAGAATGTGGCCATAATCAATGGCCATCCTTTCTCATGAGTTATGATCTCAGCAGTCCAAATTCGCCACAGAATTGACAGGCCTGTGGAAAGTTTTGGGCGACCAACTAAGACAAGCCAAATAGCATCACATGCTATTCTTCTGTGGCAAGTCTCCTGACTTTGACTTGCCACACATAGCAACCTGCTACTTGTTTTCCATGAAAACACTCGAGACATCAAACATGTCACAAACTGGGGGATGCTCATCAGGGTATTGGTCTGGCGGTTTACAGCGTGCGGCGTGCAACACGCCCATTATAAGAAAGTGTCAGAAAGTAGGGCAGTTAGTGGCGGCAAGAAGTTGTGTGTGTAAACTAACCAGTTTCCTCCATAGTGGGAACGTGGTTTCTGACAGTTACACATGACCCCACTTATCCATCACTCAATGACTCCCACTTTCTACGAGATCTGGGTGCGTTCAATATGACTTGTATAAATAGGTTTTACCTATTTTCGACCAAACACAAGTTTTGGTGAGAACAACAACACAGTATCCAGAAAAATACCAAAGAACTGATAGCTTACATTCCGCAATCCAGTTCCAAATTCTGATACAAGTCATAAAATAGCCATACCTTCAGAATTAACCATTCTAGTCTGAACACCTTCTTCGCTTCCCTCCATAAGACCAAACCTTCTCCTTCACTTTGTGACCGAAGCAAGACTGGAACGGCCATTTCTTGGTTTAGGCCAAGATTGTACAGATGGATCTCTCGAATCTAAAGTACTCCCGTGCAATGCATTTGTTTAGGTCTAGATTTGTTTCTCATCCACACATCCAAATTTACCAAAACCAGCAGAAACAGTTTTTACCCATAAACAAAGAGATGCAATTTTCAGAATTTAAACTTTCAAAAATTGACACTCTGAATTTCAAAAATGGACGAAAAAAAATAAAGAACATTGTTCGTTATACTTGCGGAAATTAAGCTCCTAAACTTTTGGAAGTGAGGCATTGAACATGTTTTATTGCTCGTTGCCATACTTTTGGAACCTAAGCTCTTTAACTTTCAGAAATTAGCCAGTGACCATATTTAGTCGCTGCCAAGTTTCCGGAAATTGCACTACCCGACTTTCGAAAGTGGACTATATTTAAAAGGGGAGCACTGTGGGAACCTGCATGCAAGTCCATTATTTGAAACTTTTAGTTTTTAAGTTTATCTTTTTAATAAAACCTTCATCATTTAAGACTAGAAGTTCGAATAAGTTCTACTTAGTCATTTATGGTTATGATATCAACATAAAACTAGATCCCGATTTTCATCCTTGGTTTTGAAAAGTATGTTACTTAGATAAGTTAGTGACAACTAATGTGGACTATATATTAGTCAAGTACAAAGTGTCTACAAAGCCAACTGGGAAAGAATATCATTCAACAGGATTGTTGTTGTTATACTTAGCATAATGATTTATGAGCTTGCTATAACTTAGGTCTTACCATGATCTGTAGTGTATTTAATTAGTGAAATGCATTAGTTTATGAAATTATAAATTAGGATTTGGTAGAGGATATCTTGAACATTGGAAAGTGTTAGATTCTTAAGTGTACCATTTTGGAAAACAGAAAATTTACTATTATAACAAGTGAGTTATTCATGTCAGTATATCGTAGAAAATCTAGCTAAGTAAATTAATATGGAAGTAAACATAAAATCATATATAGATATTGTTATTTTTGGAATTTACTTAGCTTAAACACAAAATAATATTTGCTTGATTCCTAAGCTAGTGGTTGAAAACTATAAATAGGGACTCTCTACAAGCATTACAACTCATCTCATTCAACGAGTACATTGTGGTTAAGAGTTAGAGCGGCATAGCCTATTACCCTTCAAACCTTTGGGATCGGGGTGTAACTTTAAAGTTTAGGGTCTAAGAAGCAAACTCTCTATATGAGAAATTAGATTTATCGTTTTAAGTTTTTTTTTTTTTTGTTTTTTTTTTTTTCTTTTACTTTTGTAACTTTCTTGACGTATATTTCTTGTTTATCTTAAGGTCCTTCACTTTTGATATATGGTCACTCAAGAATTGTCAATTATAAGTTATCAGTATTCCGTAAACACCTGTTGGAATCTGGAGATTGAACACATATTGTAGTATTAGTAGATTTAGATCTGTCGGACCATTATTGATTTGCTACAACATGTTTGTCTGGTTACTGTCGTGATTATAGGTAGTGAAGTAAAAGAGTTATTAAAGTGATAAAATAACTCTGCCTTAGAAGTTTCACCTTAGTTGATCCACATTGAATCTTGATCATACAATTTTCCTTGATCGTATCAATTTGATAATCTAAAGAAAATCTTAGTCGTCTGATTATAGGTTGGGTAGCGACAATCATCTTGACAAACCGGGGAATCAACTCCTAGAAAGTAACAAACATTTGTTAGGGATTCACGTGCGCTGACCCAAAGTGGTTGTAGGCGCAGGGATATTGCTTAAATGGGATAACTTAGTACTGCT
Organism: Papaver armeniacum; assembly: GCA_023531295.1. Lineage (NCBI taxonomy): Eukaryota > Viridiplantae > Streptophyta > Magnoliopsida > Ranunculales > Papaveraceae > Papaver > Papaver armeniacum. The sequence continues at coordinate 51,464 of JAJJWW010009306.1, read as the reverse complement.
ACATTTCATCTAAATTACACTAGACGTGGTATGATATAAGACAATGGAGTAGCCAATGTAGTTAATCTCGGATCTCAGTTTATCTCGGCCAGAACTGAGACACTAAGACAATGAGATCTCATGGAGATTCTCGTTGAAATTTCGGAGTAACTCTCGAGGATTTGGTTATTTTAATTCCTACGACATGTATATTAATTATCAAGTATTTATCACATGTTACCTATTAAGTTTATATAGATATAAATATTCATCACAAGAAAACTAACAATCATACTTTGCTTGTAAAATAGAAACACAAACATAATCAAGTAAAAGTAAACTGATCCAGGACAAGTCGTAATGTAGATAATATTTTAATATAAATTGTTTCATGTCCAAGTGTTTTATATAGACAAAAATACGCCTTTTCACTTTTCTCCATCACAATTCAAGAATCAGAGGGAATGGTAAGAAATCAATCAAAAACAAGACACAGAAAAGAGATAAGAAGAAAGGGTAAGAAATCAATCATGGTATTATGTTTATTGCAGTTAAGGATAATCAAACACTTAAGGTAAGAATTATAACTTTAATTTAAGAATAATCAAGCACTTAAAGTAAAAATTGTAACCTTGATTTAAGAATAACCAAACAATTAAAGTATGAATTATAATATAACCGTGATTGGAGAATAATCAAAGGAAGAAACAGTAAGAGTATGATCTACTTAAAAGTAAACCGGAGACGAGGAAGAAAACATACAAATAGCGAAATGAAATTACACCAGGAAAATATTGAGAAGATAAGGGTTAATATCTTGATCTTTATTAAGATTCTTAAAAGCGAATAGGCTAAACTCGGCTAAGATGAACGGTTTTCGGCAATATATCGTCGAGACGAGATTGTGTGTTTCGTCTCGATCAACCTTCGCGACCCGGAATCCTGCGAGAATCTTAGCCAAGACGCCCGAGATTAAATATTGGGTGTAGCGGTTAATTCGTTGAGCTTTCAAAAATGGGCAGGTCCCGGGATCATATGTGTTACTTTTACTTTTGTTATTCCATATTGTATAGATTATCTTCTTTATAATCAAAAGTAAAAGTCCAGACGTTGCCATCTTACATATTCAAAAATATTATTTTTCTTCATTAGATCATTCAAGGTGTGTTTTGCATAGGTTCAATCAAAAAAGTTGGTAGTGCACTCGGTACCTTCGTTTTTTCAAACTAATAAGAAGAAATTGAGTTGCAACAAGTCTAATTGAGAACATAAAAAACTCTTACTCTTCAACTTTCCCAAGAAGTAATCTTTACTTTTTAGGGTTTCCGACGACTAATATTATTCGAATTTGAGATACCACTTTAACTCAAACGGGTATCTCAAGAGTATTTGGGTTTTGAGTTTTACGGGTTCAATGAGCCACAAATCTTCTAATTATATAATCCAATCAGATAATTCATTTCTAATCCTAAGATAAACCATCACCTTTCTCATATCGTTCATCTTTAACCACAATCTCTTGCCAAATAAACATTTCTGACTTACCCAAATCATTAAAGGAAGAGTCATGCGTTCAAAAACTATGAATTTTGAGTATTTCTCATATTTGTTGCATAACCAAAGAGATATGTATTAATAATGCGCAACTCGAAGTATTGCAAGAACATAAACCAAGTCTCTCAGTGGGTTTATGAAGTGTCTGGGTTCCATGAACTCAAATATATCTCTATATGGTCAGATACCATTTTCATTGGGATTTTTCTAATCTAGTTGTCAGATTTAGAGGCTCGTATATGGAGGTTCAAATTCCAAATATCTAGAGGTGTCAGTCCAAGTTTTGATTATTTAATCATATGCATATGAGACCACTAATTTTAATAATAAATTTGTAACGCCAATATTATGCATTCTCTTCTCATGCATAAAAATCAAATTTATTTAAACTAATAAAGCACATAGTAAGAGAAAAATGTGTAAGAAGAAAGGTTCATATATATGTAGAATACGAAAATTGAAGCCTTAATTGATAGGCTAAGATGACTTTTCATTCAAGCATGTTGAAACCCTAAATTTACAAAAGAACATCAAAGTAAATAAACTTAGGTTTGATGATCATTGTGCCGAAGTCAATATGAACAAACTAGGAAAACCCTAAAGAATAAAACCTGAATATTCATAATCATGTAAAAACTTAAAGCAGTGCTAGACAAACATATATTGCTTCATCAAAACCTTGACGATAAAAAACCTACAAGACAAAACCTTGACGAAGAAAAAAGAGTACAACGCGACAAGTCCAATAAATGAGCATATAGTAACGACTCTTCCCCTATTAAGTACTTGAACCAAATTCTGCATTTTAATTGTTTTATCAAAATTAAAGTAATAACGCACGTACGTTAACCATAACTTAGTTGATTCCCTTTAATCCATTCGTTAATTGGATTGTGGATTATATCCAATGTAACCTTGTCTAGTTAATTATAGTTTCGAAAAGATTACATAAGGTGTGTCTATATAGGTTAAACGAAAAAAATTGGTCGTGTACACGGTACCCTCGTATTTTCACAATTAATTTGTGTAATAAGCATGGTTTTAAAAATCGCACGATTTGTGATTCGAATCGTGCGATTCGCATCAAAAATTTCAAAGTCTCTTCACATCGTTCCTTTGAATCGAATCTGAAAAGAATCATGTTTATTTTCTTTTAATATGCGATTCTGACTTTTTTTTTGGTTGACTCGTCAAATAAAGTGTAAAAATGGTTCTTCCCCACATTCCTTCTGTCAGTCTGTGTCCCCTCGAACCCAACTCTTTTCTTCTTTTTTGTTTGTTAACGTGGAGTCGTGGACCCATTAGCACCTTAGATATCTAGACAAGCGAAAATAACTTTGAAGAAGTTTACGTTGAGAATCTTTGCAGCTGTGCTCATGGACCCCATAAAACAACATTCAAAACTTAAGGTTGCAAGCACGACAACACCTTATAGGTTATGGCTTATATAGCTCGTGAGTAATTGAGTAATGAGCTACTATACGTCTATACCACAATTTTAATTGTTTATAAATGTATATACATTTTACTTTATACTCATTTTTTTAGAAAATTTACTTATCCATCCATAAAAATTAGTGTTATTTACACATGTAGAACTATATTATTATTTTTAAATGTGAATATAAAAATAACTATAAATCTACGATTTACGATTTAATATACGATTCGATTCTAAAAATATAGAAAACGGTTTACGATTTCACAACCTTCGTAATAAGGTTTCTCTGCGAAATTGACTTGATGGTGAAGATTTATTGGATTGGGGCTTTGATTAATTAGAACCTTAACAAAACTTTGAAACTGTTGTTTGTAAATTCTCTGAATTTGAGATCATGGGTTCCTAAATTAGGTTTCTAAGTGTCAGTTTAGGGATACCCCTAAACTATAGTTCTTAAAGAATTTTGGGGATTTTTATCAAATAACAACTCATTTTCTAATTTATGGAGTGGATAATTGTATTTTTATATGAATTGATAAATCTTCAATTTCAGTTGATTTAATTTGAAACTGGGGATTAGAATCTATAAAATTAGGATTCTCCATAAGGAGGTTCAGAGTTTAGATTCAGTTATCTTTTTTTTTTCTTCCGGATTTTGTATTGATTATTTAAGTAATTAACGGAGAAACTGGAATCAATATTTCCATTACAAACCAATTGGGTGACTAATATTGAAAAATTAAGATCAATTGGTTAAAATATGGACAAGGTTTTCTTCAAATGTGATAGAGCTAAAGAGTTTAAGTCATTCACTCTTTTTTCTTCTCTAACAAGAACACCATCAGATATGGTTTGAAGAAAACCTTGTTTAGAAAGCAATTATAGTTTATTAACTATTTATTGCTTTCTAGTTTAGTTAGGTGCTTTAGTTTAATTGTTATTATTTTTCTACTTATCTACACCATTAAGGTGGTTTTATCTACTCTTTAGAGGTTTATCTTCACTTTAATGGCGGTTCTTGGTTATAAGTTTTAAGATCAACTAGTTTTTGCACCTGTGCTTTGCACAACCTAAATATATTTTATAGAGAAAAGTATGTTTTAGTGCTAGCGAATTTTTAGGGATTCATAATTTGAAACATGAAACATAAAAAATAGGCAATAATATTCAATTACTAAAAATGATAATATAAAAAGTAGTCAGTTAATAAAATTAAAAAACAGGGAATAGAAAATAAAAAATTATAAAATCTACTAACATGAATAGAATTCACTGTAATTCTAAAATTATCTTTGGAATTTTTTTTACCCTTCAAACCTCGTTGTAGTCATCGTACAAAGACTCAACTAATATGCCATATGTCGTGGCCTAAGGCGATGTGCTCTACCAGTTGAGTTAAGGTAGCAAGCAAGCAACAAGTTACTGTCAAACATAGTGTATCACAATTAATCAAATTTATATTACCTTTTGAAAATTTGATTTAGTATAACAATAAACTTACATATAGACAATAGGACGTCAACATTTCTAAATCTAACTTACGTTTCACATCTAATTAATTTAAATACATACCGAGCTTTGAGTCATGATCTTATGGTTTGAAGGTAACTTGTTTACTAAAGACATGGAGGTTTTGGTAATTTTATGAGAAATCCTGAAAAACGAAATGAGAGGTGGTTTCGAAACTTAACAATTTCATGACAAAATTTGTTTGATCCATACCTCCCACAAGACAGAGCAACAATAATGTGATGCCAGCGTATAACCCACAAATTCAAGAATAATGGCGACTATGCAACTTGGTTGTGGAGACTTCTTCGTATTTCAATAATATATGTAAAGAAAGTTTGATCTACCGGCAACACAAATATAAGAAATAGGTTCGATGAAAAATAAGTAAGCAATACTTGATTTATTATAGAGAAAAATTATCCAAAAAAAGGGTAACACCGGTGCTTATTAGAATAATGATATTTGGGAGAATCTGTAACAAATGCACTAAATAAAGTGTTGTCTAAAGAAATCTAGCAAGCATTTCTCGAGACGTGCTTGTCATAGTGACGACTTAATGGAACTATTAGATGGCTCCAAATTTAGATTCCTGATTGCATTCATACTCATATGTTTTTGCGTCTTTATATGACTTCATGTTTGGTTACTTGATTTTTCCCATTTCTATAGAAATACTCTTTTAAGAATGAAGAAGTTTCATTATGTGATATGTGTAGCCTTATATGCTTATTTATTACTCATCAAAGGGGCTGCAAATGAAAATGAGGCTTGTAATTTAGTGCTTATGGAGTTTCCAAAATTTTCCTTCCTCACGGTATATATCTCGTGGTTGTAAGAAAAATTTGTGTAACCTAAACGTCGAAGAAATGTTTAAAATGTCATAGAAATAGCCTTAAAGATCCACATTGAATATTATCAAGCACCATACCAATATAGAGACCATAGTAATATAAAACGCTGCAAAGAGAGATAATTTACATACCAAAGGCATTATGAGAAGCACACATTCATCACTTAGAAACTCGGGTGCCACTGTGCATGCTCTTGCTCAAGCCTTTAGATATAATCAAACTCATGCATCATAAGCTACCATACTTTTCCAAGCATTTTGACTACTGCAAGAATGTTTATCAAAATATACTTTATATACATAGTGGAAAACCAAACATCAGATATAATTATACAAAAACGTGCAAATGTATTCTCTATTATTTTACAACTGAATTAAGCTGAGTAAACGAAATTTGATTCCGATTTAAAAAAAAAACATATGAAAGTTGTTCGAACTGAACTAACTCGAGATATTATCATAATGATCAAGTGGAAAAAGGTTTAATTTTTCTCGGCACAAATATCTTACGGAAGTAGAAGTACTAAGACAGAAGTTTGTATCGATCCTTTCCCAGCCACTAAAACACATTTGATATTGTTTGTGTTAAGTAACTGAATAAGTTCGTCTCTAGCTAGATTTTGCATGGATCCTGGTGTAAAAAATCCTCGGTGATGGTACTCATCTATGTTCTCCACCTGATATAACCTCACTTACTTTAGCATTTCAATGGGTTATTAATATGTAAACGTAAAGAAATAAAATCTTAGGGGATTTCTTTCAACAAATAAAACACACACATTAGAGATAAAGTAATTAAGTGCATGAGTTTTTCCACTTCTCCAATCATTGATAATTTTTCCACATACTGAGAATGGGATGTTTTTACCCCTGACCTCTCTCTCTCTCTTATCTCTCCTCTCTAGCTTCTTCCCAAAACCAAAAAAAATCTCCACCACCATTAAAGCTTGCTGCTCAGATCTAGTCCATTTTGGGCAAGAACTGAGCAGGTTTCTTTTCTTTTCCTTGTTTTCTTAGATAGTTAGTAGTCTAGGTTAGATTTATTTAAGTTTTTGTTTCGATCCCCATTGTTTCTAGGAGATTTTTATGAGGTTCTTGTGGGTGTTTTGACCTCTTGGTTTGTGTCTTCTCCTTTATGGAGATTCTTTAGGCTCTCTCATGGAGTTTCTTTGTGATCTCAATAGAGATTTTAGGTGGAAGTTCAAGTGTGGTGATCAAGATTCAAGAATTTGGGCATATTACTCTCATATATGTTTATGAGTAAATCTCTTTTTCAAGAAGAAGAAACCCTTTCAAAATGGTTGGATTATAATTCCAAAACCATTCTCTCAATCTTAGGATTGCTTGGTACTCTTGTTGGTAGTTTGTTACTTCTGTTCACAAATTACTCTTTGTTAGTACCTTTTAATCGTAATTTGATCTTTGATCTTGATATACTTGAAGTCCATGTAATCTCTATCTTATCATAAATGAAATTTTATGAGATTTATCAAAAAAAAAAAAAAAGATAAAGTAATTAATATATTAATATAAATAATGTGCTTACTGTTTCTATGGCACCGTAGTGGTTTGTTCCAATGATTCCATTAAGACTTATACAAAACGAAAAACAAAGAGATTTCGGGTAAAAAAATAGAGATGTCATGAAATCAAACCAACGGAGAATAGGGTCAGGGTATACAAAAGGAGAACACGGTTACAGTGAAACAAGAGAGAGAGTCGAGAGAGGCTATTTTAAGGGTTTTTAGTTTTCAGAGAGGATTTTGTATATGTTAAATGGGACAAGGGCTCTTGATTCCCTATTGGTCCAAAGTCTCTCTAGTGATTTCCTATTGGTCGGAATTTTAGGTGAAAAGGGACAAACAAATTTCATGATTGTTCTAAATTTTGTCCCTTGAATTCCTATTAGTCTAAATTTTCAAGCTTTGAGAATGGAGATATTAATTCTCAACTTTTAACCGCAGCAAAGGAAAAACTTCTGAAATTATATATATATATAAATAATAGGGATGTCTTCCAACGACGAAATCTTCATCTTTGTTTCATCGGGATCTTCATCATTAAAATTATTTGATGATGAAATCTTCATTACTAGTTATAAGAGAGTTGATCCTGTTTTGAGAGCACATCTTTCTAAAGAAAAAAAAATACTTGGAATATAATTCCGAGAAAGCCCATTCTTTCTCCGATTTAAACAGGTCTTATTCATACTTGTAATTGTCTTACTCCGGTAATCCTTTTCTTTACCTTGTCGGGTTTCTCAGTATTGTACTTTTATGGTATGATCTTATTTCTTTTGTTCTCTCTCTTATATTTAATCTTAAACTCATTGTAACCTTAAATTAATATTAATAAAATGATTTATTGATTAACCAGAGAGAACAAAAATGATTTAGACGCTCGTTAATTTATAACATGTTGCAATTGTAACTGTTTTTTCCAATTCTTGATCTCTCAAATGTTTCCTAAATATTTTTGTTGTGATCCAAATCTGTTGGACTGAATTTTTCAGATCTTCTTCGCAGATTTGGTTGTAAGTAGTATTTGTATATTTTATTAGTACTAAATAAAATAAAACACTGTTGATTCAAGTGAAATTTAAGGTTTTCTATTAACCTGTTTCTATTTTATTTTCAATAGGCTTTCTTCTCTGATGGCTTATAAATGCATGTTAGATGTTTGTAAAGCAATTTCTCATAGCCTTGAAGGCGTTTCAATCGATTAGTACAATCGTTTCATATATATCAATAGGGGCGATTCATCCTGGCAGAAAGTGATTCTCCCCTTTTGTGAAAATCAATGGCTACCAGAAGCAATCGTAATGATGTTGTGTGCATATTATTCCCTTTTGGGACAATTCTATCTTAATGAAAAAAATAGTGAAAAAAGACAGTTTCTTCAAATCCTCCAAATGGCCGAATCTTAATTTAGTGGCCATCCATCAAAAATCATCAGATTTCTCTTTGAAGTTCATGTTCTTAGTATATATGTTGGTGTATTACAATGTACTTGTTATTCTGATACAAGACATTTGTATTTTATCATAGCAGTGACTAAATGCAACCCACAGTTGGACTAGATACAACCCACAACTAAATAAATACATATTTTTTAACCAGTTTAATATGGGTCGTCAGGAAAACCCAGTTCATCACCGTGTATATCTTCCAGAAGAACATGTTTTTTCTACTGTAATGTTTTCTCCATTGTCTTTCTTTTTCTAACTTTTTTTTTCTTTTCAGGTGGATGATTGATCATGTATAGGGGTAAAACTAAATTTGTAAACCTCATTTATCAGGTTAGAAATAGGGATACTAAGTAACTTATTAATTTGATTAAGGAATGGTTTGGATTTTTTATTTCAAAAATAGGGTTTGAATTTATTATTAATTTGATTGATTTTCCTTTTAAAATTATGACTTTTCTACAAATGAAGTTAATGAAAAAATTACTGTATTTTTTTGCTTGAGAAACAATATTGTAATCGAACCATCTGATAAAAGAATGATGAAACTAAACATCAAATTAGGTTGGCAAGATTATAGAAGCATGCAAACCAGATCATAGAAGGTTGACAAGATTTCAGAAGCATAAAAACCGGAGGAAAGAGAAGATGATAGAAATAGGTTTTGTTTACTTATGCTAACCGGGTTTACAATTATTTCACAGTTTAATTAAAGGTAGAAAATCATCAAGTGGTCTGATGGTTCTCATGCTCCCTCCCACTGCGGAGGTAGGGTTCGAACCCTGTAATTTCCACAATATACTCCAAAGAGTTTGGATGTAGTCTAGGGACCACTAGTCTAGCGTATCAAAAAATAAATAAAAGGTTGTATTTTTTTTTTCCCGAAGGAAACATCTTGATTTAATTAATATAACAAGAATGAATATATCCCGTTCAAGTACATCAAAGATGAAAATGATGATAAAATACATATATCTTGTTTCATAGAGGAAAAAGATATTTGAAAGATGACATCTGAAATAATATTCTGCCATTTGAATTCTTCTTCTTCATTAAGTGTAACATGTCCCAAAGGGGAGTAATTTGCGCAGGCCATCATTATAACGATCACCTCTATTAGCCAACTGGAGAATTTCGACCACTTCTGGTAAATCTTCATCGATGATGTTGTTGATATGAATGATCCATTCAAAAGAAACGCCATAACGGCTATCAGAAACATCTAGTTGGCTTACAAAAGCCATTAGCGATGAAATCAATTAAAGATAAACTAAAAACATTGTTTATCAGCCTTAGAATCGCTTAATAGCTATAATTTTATTCAATATTATAAAATAGTAATAATATTTATAACCAAATATGTCAATCGATATGAAGATTTGGATTAAAATCTAAAAGATTTTTGAAGAACTTGGTTTCAGAGATGGTTGTATTTAAACTAAACATAAGTTGCATTTAGTCATTGCTTTTTATCATTTATTTCACTTTTTTTTTTTTTTTTTGATAAACAAGGAACCTTTTCATTAATGGTAATTCGAGGTTACAATGAGTTTAAGATCGAAAATAAGAGAATACAAAGAAACAAGATCATATCGTATGAGTATACCGAGAAATTCGACAAGAGAAAGAGAAGGATTACCGGAGGAAGACAAATACAAGTATGAATAAGATCCAATTAAATCGGAGGAAGAATGGTTCTTTACGGAATTAAAACCCAACCATTTTGTTTGATTTTCTTTTATAGAAAGATGTGCTCCTAAAATAGTAGTGATTTGCTCAAATCTCTTGTAACTAGGGATGGAGATTCTGTTGTCAAAAAAATCACCGCCGTAGTTTCCGTTGCCAGATAAGTTAATGATGAAGAATTCTTCGCCGGAGACAACAAAGATGAAGGTTTTGTCGTTGGATAACATCCCTATTGATCTTGAAATCCAAACTAGTAACCAAGAACCACCATTAAAACGTAGATAAACCTCCAAAGAGGAGATAAAACCACCAAAATGGTGTAGATAACTAAAAAAATATGATAACAACTAAACTAAACTTACAAACTAACCAAGAAAGCAAGAAAAAATGAAGAAACCTGCTCAGATCTAGCCCAAAACATACTAGATTTGAGCAGAGAAGGAGTTACTAGAGGTGTTTTTTGTTGGAGAAGAAGAAGGGGTGAGAGAGAAGAGAGAGAAGGAGAAGAATTTACCAACGATTTACCCACATTATTTTAGAAGTCTATTATAGGGGCGCCAAGCTTTTGGTTTTGACTTTTAAGGGCTCCTATGGATTCAAAAGTCCTAAATATGAATGAGGGGACCTTATTCATAATAAAAACACAATAATATCCTTTCATTAATTTTATTATTACCTTATTAGCCTAAAATAACTAACCTAAATTTAATTAAAAACCAAAAACTAAATCTAAACCTAAACCAAAACAGCCTCTTCTTCTCCATCGTTTTTTTTTCTTCCTTCAATGACGATTAATCATCGATTAAACTAAATCTAAACCTAAACCAAAACAACCTCTTCTTCCCAACCGTATTTATTTCGTTAAACTAAAAAAAAAAAATTTTGATTTTCAAACCCTAACTATAAATCAAATTAGTCTAATTTAATTACTAACCGTACTTAGTTTAGTTAATCAAATCATTAGCATTAACTAGATTGGTGCCCGTGCTATGCACTGGGTATTTTTTTCTTTTTGATTTGGTGTGCGCGGGGCTTCGCTCCACCCCGCGTCGATGCATTTTTAGTTTGGTGCCGCGGGGCAAATGCATTATGTAGGGGGAGAAAAGATAGAACTTTTATTTATTTTTTCCTTTTATTTTCACAGAAAATATGTGGTTTTTTTTTCCCTTAATGTATTATTTTGGAAAAGAGTCATAATATTAGGTACTCGATTTCCAAATTGAGTTTGGACTTCCATAAAATTCTAAACGCGATAAGTTAAGTTTTCCTTTTCCATAACAAATTTTTTGATGGAGGTATCGTCCGCCTTAGACGGTGTTACGAACGTACAATTAAGTATTTGGTGTAAACACGGTGTGAGAAAATTAATTAGATTCAATCTCTCATGCAAGTGTTATCCACCTTCCTTTTTGTTGACGGCATCACTAACGGATGGTTAAATACTTGATGTAAACAAAGTGTAACCCTATTTTTAATATCCTGACCAACAGAGTTATGCCAAGTGTCCTCACCATACCTTCTACATTAGAAAAGGCCTATTTCGACCAATGGGAAGCGAGGGTTCCGTCACCGTTCAACGTGAGAGCTTATTTTGTCAAGGTCTTTAAGGGGGAAGATTAATTAAGGTCATTAACAAAATTAACAGGTTAAGGGGTTTAGATGATGATCGCTATTTGATGACTCAATTTTGTAATCTTGTGAGCTTCAAAATCAAAAGTTTGGAGCCTCTATTAAACTTCTTACTTTATTTCACTTTTGATATATTTGAGATTGTTGTATTTAATATTATCTTTATCAATTCCTTAGATAAACTATTTTGTATTTTGTTTTATCAATTCCTTCAGAAAAAGAAGAAGAAAAAAAAATTGTTTATACATATTACAGACATGTTCCTTGAGCTGTTTGTGTACAAAGAAAAGCAGGGGGGAATGTTTTGTGGGGAATCTTAGTCAGCTCCGTCCCTCAGTTGGAAGTTGGAACCAATCTGTACCCCGATTCTGCGTGTTGTAAAGAAATCATCCCGTAACTAGGTATCGAACTATCGACACTCTTTTTCCCTGTGTAGGCATCTACACCTGTCAAACGCGTGAAGAAAAAGTCTGAAAAAAAACTTGCTGCCATATGATGATCATCAATCACGACTGTTGTTGAAAACCAAAGAAAATAACTACTTCTGTATGAAAGATTGAATTAAGAGTTAAAAATATAAACTCTTTGATATATTTTTCTCCAGATTGAGTCTGACTGTCTAGTTGATTCTCTAGAACGTATATTGGAATAAGTCCTCTCAGATTGCCAAATGAATTGTTGGGTGTGGTTGTTAGACCCCCGCATTTTCACAAGTGTTGTCCATATTCCTTTTTTGTTGACGGCGTGTCACTAACGGATGGTTAGATACTTGATGTAAACAAAGTTTAACCCTATTTTTAATATCCTGACCAACAAAGTTATGCCAAGTGTCCTCACCATACCTTTTACATTATAAAAGGCCTATTTCGACCAATGGGAAGCGAGGGTTCCGTCACCGTTCAACGTAAGACCTTATTTTGTCAAGGTCTTTAAGGGGGGAGATTAATTAAGGATATTTTAGTCATTAACAAAATTAATAGGTTAAGGGATTTTGATGATGATTGCTATTTGATGACTCAATTTTGTCATCCTGTGAGCTTCAAATCCAAAAGTTTGGAGCGTGTAATAAGCTTCTTATTTTATTTCACTTTTGACATATTTGAGATTGTTATATTTAATATTATCTTTATCAATTCCTTAGATAAACTATTTTGTAATTTGTTTTATCAATTCCTTCAGAAAAAGAAGAAGAAGAAAAAAATTGTTTATACAGATTACAGACATGTTCCTTGAGCTGTTTGTGTACAAGAAAAGCAGGGGGAATGTTTTGTGGGGAATCTTAGTCAGCTCCGTCCCTCAGTTGGAAGTTGGAACCAACCGGTACCCCGATTCTGCGTGTTGTAACGAAATCACCCCGTAATTAGGTATCGAACTATCGACACTCTTTTTCCCTGTGTAGGCATCTACACCTGTCAAACGCGTGAAAAAAAAGTCTGAAAAAAACCTTGCTGCCATATGATGATCATCAATCACGACTGTTGTTGAAAACCAAATAAAATAACTACTTCTGTATGACATATTGATTTAAGAGTTAAAAATATAAACTCTTTGATATATTTTTATCTAGATTGAGTCTGACTGTCTAGTTGATTCTCTAGAAAGTATATTGGAGTAAGTCCTCTCAGATTGCCAAACGAATTGTTGGGTGTGGTTTTTGGACCCCCGAATTTTCACAAGTGTTGTCCACCTTCCTTTTTTGTTGACGGCGTGTCACTAACGGATGGTTAGATACTTGATGTAAACAAAGTTTAACCCTATTTTTAATATCCTGACCAACAAAGTTATGCCAAGTGTCCTCACCATACCTTTTACATTAGAAAAGGCCTATTTCGACCAATGGGAAGCGAGGGTTCCGTCACCGTTCAACGTAAGAGCTTATTTTGTCAAGGTCTTTAAGGGGGAAGATTAATTAAGGATATTTTAGTCATTAACAAAATTAATAGGTTAAGGGATTTTGATGATGATTGCTATTTGATGACTCAATTTTGTCATCTTGTGAGCTTCAATACCAAAAGTTTGGAGCGTGTAATAAGCTTCTTATTTTATTTCACTTTTGACATATTTGATATCGTTATATTTAATATTATCTTTATCAATTCCTTATATAAACTATTTTGTATTTTGTTTTATCAATTCCTTAAAAAAAAATAAAAATAAAAAATGTTTATACTCACATGTTCCTTGAGATGTTTGTGTACAAAGAAAAGCAGGGGGAATGTTTTGTGGGGAATCTTAGTCAGCTCCGTCCCTCAGTTGGAAGTTGGAACCAATCTGTACCCCAATTCCGCGTGTTCTAACGAAATCACCCCGTAATTAGGTATCGAACTATCAACACTCTTTTTCCCTGTGTAGGCATCTACACCTGTCAAACGCGTGAAGAAAAAGTCTGAAAAAAACCTTGCTGCCATATGGTGATCATCAATCACGACTGTTGTTGAAAACCAAAGAAAATAACTACTTCTGTATGACATATTGAATTAAGAGTTAAAAATATAAACTCTTTGATATATTTTTATCTAGATTGATTCTGACTGTCTAGTTGATTCTCTAGAAAGTATATTGGAGTAAGTCCTCTCGCATTGCCAAACGAATCACTGGGTGTGGTTGTTAGACCCCGCATTTTCACAAGTGTTGTCCACCTTCCTTTTTTGTTGACGGCGTGTCACTAACGGTGGTTAGATACTTCATGTAAACAAAGTTTAACCCTATTTTTAATATCCTGACCAACAAAGTTATGCCAAGTGTCCTTACCATACCTTTTACATTAGAAAAGGCCTATTTCGACCAATGGGAAGCGAGGGTTCCGTCACCGTTCAACGTAACAACTTATTTTGTCAAGGTCTTTAAGGGGGAAGATTAATTAAGGATATTTTAGTCATTAAAAAAATTAATAGGTTAAGGGATTTTGATGATGATTGCTATTTGATGACTCAATTTTGTCATCTTGTGAGCTTCAAAACCAAAAGTTTGGAGCGTGTAATAAGCTTCTTATTTTATTTCACTTTTGACATATTTGAGATCGTTATATTTAATATTATCTTTATCAATTCCTTACATAAACTATTTTGTATTTTGTTTTATCAATTCCTTAAAAAAAATAAAAAATAAAAAATGTTTATACTCACATGTTCCTTGAGATGTTTGTGTACAAAGAAAAGCAGGGGGAATGTTTTGTGGGGAATCTTAGTCAGCTCTGTCCCTCAGTTGGAAGTTGGAACCAATCTGTACCCCGATTCTGCGTGTTGTAACGAAATCACTCCGTAATTAGGTATCGAACTATCGACACTCTTTTTCCCTGTGTAGGCATCTACACCTGTCAAACGCGTGAAGAAAAAATCTGAAAAAAAACCTTGCTGCCATATAATGATCATCAATCATGACTGTTGTTGAAAACCAAAGAAAATAACTACTTCTGTATGACATATTGAATTAAGAGTTAAAAATATAAACTCTTTGATATATTTTTATCTAGATTGAGTCTGACTGTCTAGTTGATTCTCTAGAAAGTATATTGGAGTAAGTCCTCTCAGATTGCCAAACGAATTGTTGGGTGTGGTTGTTAGACCCCCGCATTTTCACAAGTATTGTCCACCTTCTTTTTTTGTTGACGGCGTGTCACTAACGGATGGTTAGATACTTGATGTAAACAAAGTTTAACCCTATTTTTAATATCCTGACCAACAAAGTTATGCCAAGTGTCCTCACCATACCTTTTACATTAGAAAAGGCCTATTTCGACCAATGGGAAGCGAGGGTTCCGTCACCGTTCAACGTAAGAGCTTATTTTGTCAAGGTCTTTAAGGGGGAAGATTAATTAAGGATATTTTAGTCATTAACAAAATTAATAGGTTAAGGGATTTTGATGATGATTGCTATTTGATGACTCAATTTTGTCATCTTGTGAGCTTCAATACCAAAAGTTTGGAGCGTGTAATAAGCTTCTTATTTTATTTCACATTTGACATATTTGAGATCGTTATATTTAATATTATCTTTATCAATTCCTTACATAAACTATTTTGTATTTTGTTTTATCAATTCCTTAAAAAAAAATTAAAAAAAAAATGTTTATACTCACATGTTCCTTGAGATGTTTGTGTACAAAGAAAAGCAGGGGGAATGTTTTGTGGGGAATATTAGTCAGCTCCGTCCCTCAGTTGGAAGTTGGAACCAATTTGTACCCCAATTCTGCGTGTTGTAACGAAATCACCCCGTAATTAGGTATCGAACTATCAACACTCTTTTTCCCTGTGTAGGCATCTACACCTGTCAAACGCGTGAAGAAAAAGTCTGAAAAAAACCTTGCTGCCATATGATGATCATCAATCACGACTGTTGTTGAAAACCAAATAAAATAACTACTTCTGTATGACATATTGAATTAAGAGTTAAAAATATAAACTCTTTGATATATTTTTCTCTAGATTGAGTCTGACTGTCTAGTTGATTCTCTAGAAAGTATATTGGAGTAAGTCCTCTCAGATTGCCAAACGAATTGTTGGGTGTGGTTGTTAGACCCCCGCATTTTCACAAGTATTGTCCACCTTCCTTTTTTGTTGACGGCGTGTCACTAACGGATGGTTAGATACTTGATGTAAACAAAGTTTAACCCTATTTTTAATATCCTGACCAACAAAGTTATGCCAAGTGTCCTCACCATACCTTTTACATTAGAAAAGGCCTATTTCGACCAATGGGAAGCGAGGGTTCCGTCACCGTTCAACGTAAGAGCTTATTTTGTCAAGGTCTTTAAGGGGGAAGATTAATTAAGGATATTTTAGTCATTAACAAAATTAATAGGTTAAGGGATTTTGATGATGATTGCTATTTGATGACTCAATTTTGTCGTCTTGTGAGCTTCAATACCAAAAGTTTGGAGCGTGTAATAAGCTTCTTATTTTATTTCACATTTGACATATTTGAGATCGTTATATTTAATATTATCTTTATCAATTCCTTACATAAACTATTTTGTATTTTGTTTTATCAATTCCTTAAAAAAAAAAAAAAAAAAAAAAATATTTATACTCACATGTTCCTTGAGATGTTTGTGTACAAAGAAAAGCACGGGGAATGTTTTGTGGGGAATCTTAGTCAGCTCCGTCCCTCAGTTGGAAGTTGGAACCAATATGTACCCCAATTCCGCGTGTTGTAACGAAATCACCCTGTAATTAGGTATCGAACTATCAACACTCTTTTTCCCTGTGTAGGCATCTACACCTGTCAAACGCGTGAAGAAAAAGTCTGAAAAAAACCTTGCTGCCATATGATGATCATCAATCACGACTGTTGTTGAAAACCAAAGAAAATAACTACTTCTGTATGACATATTGAATTAAGAGTTAAAAATATAAACTCTTTGATATATTTTTATCTAGATTGAGTCTGACTGTCTAGTTGATTCTCTAGAAAGTATATTGGAGTAAGTCCTCTCAGATTGCCAAACGAATTGTTGGGTGTGGTTGTTAGACCCCCGCATTTTCACAAGTGTTGTCCACCTTCCTTTTTTGTTGACGGCGTGTCACTAACGGTGGTTAGATACTTGATGTAAACAAAGTTTAACCCTATTTTTAATATCCTGACCAACAAAGTTATGCCAAGTGTCCTCACCATACCTTTTACATTAGAAAAGGCCTATTTCGGCCAATGGGAAGCGAGGGTTCCGTCACCGTTCAACGTAACAGCTTATTTTGTCAAGGTCTTTAAGGGGGAAGATTAATTAAGGATATTTTAGTCATTAAAAAAATTAATAGGTTAAGGGATTTTGATGATGATTGCTATTTGATGACTCAATTTTGTCATCTTGTGAGGTTCAAAACCAAAAGTTTGGAGCGTGTAATAAGCTTCTTATTTTATTTCACTTTTGACATATTTGAGATCGTTATATTTAATATTATGTTTATCAATTCCTTACATAAACTATTTTGTATTTTGTTTTATCAATTCCTTAAAAAAAAAAAATTAAAAAATGCTTATACTCACATGTTCCTTGAGATGTTTGTGTACAAAGAAAAGCAGGGGGAATGTTTTGTGGGGAATCTTAGTCGACTCTTGTCCCTCGCTTGGAAGTTGGAACCAATCTGTACCCCGATTCTGCGTGTTGTAACGAAATCACCCCGTAATTAGGTATCGAACTATCGACACTCTTTTTCCCTGTGTAGGCATCTACACCTGTCAAACGCGTGAAGAAAAAATCTGAAAAAACACCTTGCTGCCATATAATGATCATCAATCACGACTGTTGTTGAAAACCAAAGAAAATAACTACTTCTGTATGACATATTGAATTAAGAGTTAAAAATATAAACTCTTTGATATATTTTTATCTAGATTGAGTCTGACTGTCTAGTTGATTCTCTAGAAAGTATATTGGAGTAAGTCCTCTCAGATTGCCAAACGAATTGTTTGGTGTGGTTGTTACACCCCCGCATTTTCACAAGTATTGTCCACCTTCCTTTTTTGTTGACGGCGTGTCACTAACGGATGGTTAGATACTTGATGTAAACAAAGTTTAACCCTATTTTTAATATCCTGACCAACAAAGTTATGCCAAGTGTCCTCACCATACCTTTTACATTAGAAAAGGCCTATTTCGACCAATGGGAAGCGAGGGTTCCGTCACCGTTCAACGTAAGAGCTTATTTTGTCAAGGTCTTTAAGGGGGAAGATTAATTAAGGATATTTTAGTCATTAACAAAATTAATAGGTTAAGGGATTTTGATGATGATTGCTATTTGATGACTCAATTTTGTCATCTTGTGAGCTTCAATACCAAAAGTTTGGAGCGTGTAATAAGCTTCTTATTTTATTTCACATTTGACATATTTGAGATCGTTATATTTAATATTATCTTTATCAATTCCTTACATAAACTATTTTGTATTTTGTTTTATCAATTCCTTAAAAAAAAAAAAAAAAAAAATGTTTATACTCATATGTTCCTTGAGATGTTTGTGTACAAAGAAAAGCAGGGGGAATGTTTTGTGGGGAATCTTAGTCAGCTCCGTCCCTCAGTTGGAAGTTGGAACCAATTTGTACCCCAATTCTGCGTGTTGTAACGAAATCACCCCGTAATTAGGTATCGAACTATCAACACTCTTTTTCCCTGTTTTGGCATCTACACCTGTCAAACGCGTGAAGAAAAAGTCTGAAAAAAACCTTGCTGCCATATGATGATCATCAATCATGACTGTTGTTGAAAACCAAATAAAATAACTACTTCTGTATGACATATTGAATTAAGAGTTAAAAATATAAACTCTTTGATATATTTTTCTCTAGATTGAGTCTGACTGTCTAGTTGATTCTCTAGAAAGTATATTGGAGTAAGTCCTCTCAGATTGCCAAACGAATTGTTGGGTGTGGTTGTTAGACCCCCGCATTTTCACAAGTATTGTCCACCTTCCTTTTTTGTTGACGGCGTGTCACTAACGGATGGTTAGATACTTGATGTAAACAAAGTTTAACCCTATTTTTAATATCCTGACCAACAAAGTTATGCCAAGTGTCCTCACCATACCTTTTACATTAGAAAAGGCCTATTTCGACCAATGGGAAGCGAGGTTCCGTCACCGTTCAACGTAAGAGCTTATTTTGTCAAGGTCTTTAAGGGGGAAGATTAATTAAGGATATTTTAGTCATTAACAAAATTAATAGGTTAAGGGATTTTGATGATGATTGCTATTTGATGACTCAATTTTGTCATCTTGTGAGCTTCAATACCAAAAGTTTGGAGCGTGTAATAAGCTTCTTATTTTATTTCACATTTGACATATTTGAGATCGTTATATTTAATATTATCTTTATCAATTCCTTACATAAACTATTTTGTATTTTGTTTTATCAATTCCTTAAAAAAATAATAAAAAAAAAATGTTTATACTCACATGTTCCTTGAGATGTTTGTGTACAAAGAAAAGCATGGGGAATGTTTTGTGGGGAATCTTAGTCAGCTCCGTCCCTAAGTTGGAAGTTGGAACCAATTTGTACCCCAATTCTGCGTGTTGTAACGAAATCACCCCGTAATTAGGTATCGAACTATCAACACTCTTTTTCCCTGTGTAGGCATCTACACCTGTCAAACGCGTGAAGAAAAAAGTCTGAAAAAAACCTTGCGCCATATGATGATCATCAATCACGATTTATTGTTGAAAACCAAATAAAATAACTACTTACGTATGACATATTGAATTAAGAGTTAAAAATATAAACTCTTTGATATATTTTTCTCTAGATTGAGTCTGACTGTCTAGTTGATTCTCTAGAAAGTATATTGGAGTAAGTCCTCTCAGTTTGCCAAACGAATTGTTGGGTGTGGTTGTTAGACCCCCGTATTTTCACAAGTGTTGTCCACCTTCCTTTTTTGTTGACGGCGTGTCACTAACGGATGGTCAGATACTTGATGTAAACAAAGTTTAACCCTATTTTTAATATCCCGACCAACAAAGTTATGCCAAGTGTCCTCACCATACCTTTTACATTAGAAAAGGCCTATTTCGACCAATGGGAAGCGAGGGTTCCGTCACCGTTCAACTAAGAGCTTATTTTGTCAAGGTCTTTAAGGGGGAAGATTAATTAAGGATATTTTAGTCATTAACAAAATTAATAGGTTAAGGGATTTTGATGATGATTGCTATTTGATGACTCAATTTTGTCATCTTGTGAGCTTCAAAACCAAAAGTTTGGAGCGTGTAATAAGCTTCTTATTTTATTTCACTTTTGACATATTTGAGATCGTTATATTTAATATTATCTTTATCAATTCCTTATATAAACTATTTTTTTTTTGTTTTATCAATTCCTTAAAAAAAAAAAAAAATGTTTATACTCACATGTTCCTTGAGATGTTTGTGTACAAAGAAAAGCAGGGGGAATGTTTTGTGGAAAATCTTAGTCAGCTCCGTCCCTCAGTTGGAAGTTGGAACCAATCTGTACCCCGATTCTGCGTGTTGTAACGAAATCACCCCGTAATTAGGTATCGAACTATCGACACTCTTTTTCCCTGTGTAGGCATCTACACCTGTCAAACGCGTGAATAAAAAGTCTGAAAAAAACCTTGCTGCCATATGATGATCATCAATCACGACTGTTGTTGAAAACCAAAGAAAATAACTACTTCTGTATGACATATTGAATTAAGAGTTAAAAATATAGACTCTTTGATATATTTTCTCTAGATTGAGTCTGACTGTCTAGTTGATTCTCTAGAAAGTATATTGGAGTAAGTCCTCTCAGATTGCCAAACGAATTGTTGGGTGTGGTTGTTAGACTCCCGCATTTTCACAAGTGTTGTCCACCTTCCTTTTTTGTTGACGGCGTGTCACTAACGGATGGTTAGATACTTGATGTAAACAAAGTTTAACCCTATTTTAATATACTGACCAACAAAGTTATGCCATGTGTCCTCACCATACCTTTTACATTAGAAAAGGCCTATTTCGACCAATGGGAAGCGAGGGTTCCGTCACCGTTCAACGTAAGAGCTCATTTTGTCAAGGTCTTTAAGGGGGAAGATTAATTAAGGATATTTTAGTCATTAACAAAATTAATTGGTTAAGGAATTTTGATGATGATTGCTATTTGATGACTCAATTTTGTCATCTTGTGAGCTTCAAAACCAAAAGTTTGGAGCGTGTAATAAGCTTCTTATTTTATTTCATTTTTGACATATTTGAGATCGTTATATTTAATATTATCTTTATCAATTCCTTACATAAACTATTTTGTATTTTGTTTTATCAATTCCTTAAAAAAAAAAAAAAAAAAAAAATGTTTATACTCACATGTTCCTTGAGCTGTTTGTGTACAAAGAAAAGCAGGGGGAATGTTTTGTGGGGAATCTTAGGCTTAGTTTGGTAATGCTGCGGCTTTTGTAAAAGCGCTTTTCTCTTGTCTCTTGTCTTTGTCTTTGTCTTTATGGGTGTCTTTGTGTAAAAAAAGCGATTAGGTGTTTGGTAAACTAGATACTAAAAGTTAAAGCCGATTAAAAAAATGATCAAATTGTGTTTGGTAAAATATAGGTTCACTTATTGTAGTTGTAACAAATGACAAAAACAGACATAATATATTAATATATTTTTATTCTATTTTATCGGATTTAAATATATTAGATATTTATATATATTTTGAGTAACTATTTTTTATTACTGATATAACTTGGGATAAAAAAAAAATTATACTAAAATCAAATATTTACTAAAATTATACTATTTTTTATTTTATAATATATTGGTTCTTATTTATTTTATTTTTTAATTAAAATGATATATAACCAAAAATTTGAAAGTGAAAATAATAATCTTTGAAGAATGTGACATAGTTTAAAATAACAACTTTTAAAGAATATTATGGACAATAAGAAATTAATTATCAAATATTTAAGGGCAATTTTGGTCATTTATATACTATAATAGGGATATAAAAAAAAATCATGCATTAAAATAAGGTGGGACCAAAGCTTATGCTTTTAGAGCTTTTATAAGCTCATCTCCCTCAGCTTTTAAAAATTGGGGTATTTTGGAAGTGCTTTTGGTTAAAAAATTATGCAACTCCCTTGGACTTTGAAAATATTTTATCAACATTCTAAATAAAATAAAATAATTAAATGTCAACAAGATGTTGCCTCAAAAACCTTGTCGAAAACCACGTGGTATTACTCTTAAAATAAAAACACATAAAGGATTGTTAAACATTTTTTTGAAAATACTTTTCAAAATCCAATTTTTCCCTGTAATTTTATCGACGCTCTTTTTCCCTGAATAAACGCTTGGAGTGTCCAATTCTAATTTTGGATGGCCGTAGGTTTTTCCAAACGCTTTATATACTATAACCAACCGTATATCATCCAGGAACCGTCTTTTCAAGATTTTCTAAAGAACCGTGATATAAAAAAAATCACTCATTTTGGTTGGCAATCACAAATATCACATAATTTTTTTTTTTTTTATAACTCTAAAAAATCTAATTTTAGAGTTATTATAAGTGAAAAATTGATTATCAAACACTAATCTTGATTATTAATAATAAGCATTAAAATAAAAAGATTGATAAAAATAAGAACTTAAATATATTTTTTCAAGAATGCAAATAAAGCTTCAAAATCCAAAAAATAAAAACATTACCAAACTCAAATTTAAAACCCAAAATAAGCAAAGTGACTTTCGGTCCTCAGGAAGTTGGAACCAATCTGTACCCCGATTCTGCGTGTTGTAACGAAATCACCCTGTAATTAGGTAATCCAACTATCGACGCTCTTTTTCCCTGTAATTAGGTAATCCAACTATCGACGCTCTTTTTCCCTGTGAAGGCATCTACACCTGTCAAACGCGTGAAGAAAAAGTCTGAAGAAACCCTTGCTGCCATATGATGATCATCAATCATGACTGTTGTTGAAATCCAAAGAAAATAACTACTTCTGTATCGTCTCATGGAGACTTTCCAATTCCCTAAACTCCTGAAAAATTCAATTCTCATCATATTTTTCCTGCAAATCTCATTCTCTCTATCATGGGGTTTCTTCATCCCTGTGGATAATTACCTAGTTCATTGCGGATCGGTTGAAAACACAGTCCTCAACAATAGAATCTTCGTTAGCGATTCGTCTGGTTGTGGATCGAATTTATGGTCTGCAGCTAGGACAACCTCTCTCAAAGATGAAAACCCACTTGAAGGTTCATCTCCTCTTTATCATACAGCTAGGGTTTTCACAAAACTATCAAATTATGAGTTTGAAATCAAAGAAAAAGGAACTCATTTCGTACGTCTTCATTTCTTTCCTTTTGATTCAACGAAATTTAATCTCTCGGATTCTCTTTTTCATGTTTCTGTTAATGGGGTTTTGCTTTTGAGCAATTTTACCGGTCAAGAGGAGGAGAATCGTAACTTTAGAAATCCTGTTCTGAAAGAATATCTTATCTGGGTTGAAGGCGGTGATAAGCTTGTACTTTCATTCATTCCTTCAAAAGAATCATCTTCTGCGTTTGTGAATGCAATTGAGGTTATTTCTGCACCTAAAGATCTCATAGCTGATACTGCACAATATCTTACCTCTGAAAGAGTTGAGAAATATAATGGGTTAACCAAAGAAGCGTTAGAGACGATTTACAGAATTAATATTGGAGGTCCAAAAGTTACACCTTTTAACGATACTTTATGGAGAACTTGGATACCTGATGATGGGTTCTTAAAATTAGTTGCTGCTTCAAAGGCAATTTCATTTAGTGGCAGGATCAAATATCATGCTGGGGGAGCCAGCCGAGAAGTTGCTCCTGATAATGTTTACAGTTCTGCCAGAATAATGAGTTACCCTAATGTTTCAATGCCAGATTTTAACGTAACATGGGTTTTCCCTGTAAAGTCAGGCTATAGTTACTTTGTCCGAATGCATTTTTGTGATATTGCTAGTATGGCTCTTAATGAGCTCTATTTCGATATTTACATAAATGGCTATGCTGCGTACAAAGATTTTGACATGTCAGAGCTTTCAGGCCAGATGCTTGCTGCTCCTTATTATGCCGATTTTGTAATTGATGCTCATACTGCCAAGGAGTTGACGATAAGCATTGGCCCGTCAAGTCTTAGCAGTCCAGAAAGAATTAATGCGATACTGAATGGGTTAGAGATCATGAAGATGAATAATTCGATGGGTAGTCTTGATGGAGAAATCTCAGTGGATTCTATTATGCGGAGTTCACCAAGAAGGCATATGGGGATTTCAGCGCCTTCAGTTGTGGTTTTAAGTTTATTGCTTGCTGCATTTGTTTTGCATAAGAGGAGGACTGAGAAAAAAGACTCCATGGGGTGGTCACCGTTGCCTGTGGATGTTCCAGAAGGCAAATAGAAGCAACCTTCTTCCTCAGGTAAAATTGGAAATATTATGAAGGTTCAACGAGGTTTTGTACTATATAACTTTTGGTAATATGTAGGCAGAGTGCAGGAGACTCCTGCAACTAATGAGTTTGCATGGATATGTTTCTGTATGGTGCCCTTTTAAAGGAAATACTTCTTATTTTACAGTCTTGCTTTGAAATACTTGATTTGTATCAAAAGCTAATAGTTGAAATGTCTAATCTGAAGTTTGTAAAAGGCATGTTGTCTATTAATTTGTATTAAGCAACTCAAGGAGTTTGGGATATAACTATTACAATCAAGTGTTTACCTTCCTCCAGTTCTGTTTCCTTTTGATGTTGTGATTCAATCATTCTCCTATAACATGAGCATAGCGAATAAATAAGGAAACCCATGTACTTATCTCTAGGATATTATAATGAATGCATACTGTGCTAATTAGGCCATACAAGGTGTTTCAAAGTTAAAGTCTGTATGATGAAATCCGCCACTTGGTCATCGTCTATTAGATCCTTTCCTGGTGGAACACACTTTCAAATGGTATTTGGTTTGGTTTCATATAACTGACTCTGAGGAAAGCATTCGTTGATTAGAAAAAGGTGAAAAATCATGTGTCACGAACTCATCATCATATACTTCTTTGTTAGGGAGAGAATTGAATGCTTGTGAACTGTTAGGGATGAACTTCAGTGTTTGGTTATGAAAGTAGGAACAAGTTTAGGTTCTCAAAGTGGTTATTTTCCTAGAGCACGGGCATTACTGATTTGAATAAAGTCACTAACTCCTCATCATGTACTGCATTGTCAGCAGGAGAAATGTTTACCATTGTGCAAACTTCCTGTAGTAAGACTTAGGTTTAAACTTAAACTTAGATATTGTAACGGATAAGCTACAGTTTACTGTCAAATTTTTAGCAATTAGAATCTTCACAGAAACTTTGAAAAAGACACTTCTAAAATATACCGTTTCCTTTCTCTATCATTGAAGGACATTTAACTCAAATATTGGTGGATACTTTACAGTTTAATGTAGTTTCTTTTAATGGATTTCATTGCTAATTTAACTGTTGCAAGATAGCTAGTCTGACCTAATTACACAATACCATGATGCTAAGTATTTTGTAACCAGACTCTCTATCTGCAAATGTAGTGTTTTTATCCATTGCAACTTTCTAAGTTTCAAATGTTTTGATGTCTGCTCCTGACATGCATACTATCACCTCACATTTTATTCTGAATTCGAATATGAATTCCACAGTGAAGCTCCATTTTTGGTTCAATGCTAGAACTAATAGCATGCTGCATCCAAGCGATGATTAGAACCTTCATACTAGATTTTGAAGTCCAGATTGAGAACTCCATTTCTGTTTCAATGCTAGATCAAGCATTTGTCACCCCGATGCATTTTATATCAACAGATTTGTGTCATTCCATGATCCATAAAAGTTTTATATGAAAGGAATAGCCGAATGGGAACCAGCAATTGTTGCAGCTGAATTTCTCTTGATTGAGAAATTTAATAGTACTGCCCACTGCCCAGGGCAACTATGCAGGATTTCAAAATGATGCTTCTGTTAAAAGTACTTAGCACAGAATGTTGACTAGGCTGGAATAAAAAAGAAAAAGAAAAGAAAAGCATGATTGACAAATAAATCAAAAAATTGTTGCAGGCTAAACAGGTGTGGTACTGACTTATGGGTGTCACAACTTTCAGATGTTTGCAGAGACTTCTATGGATGTCACAACTTTCAGATGGAGCTTCCATAACTTTAACAACTGCTATGAGTTACACCAGGTCCAATATCTCTTCCTTACAGTTCATTTCATATCTAGCTCTTCTTTTGGTTCTGATCACTATTAGTACTTGGATACTTGATTGCTTTGCAACTAACTTTTTAGTTCTTATGCATAAAAGCTAAGCAATAATTACAAGCTAGTTTCATGTCTGCTGTAGTTTTGCAAAGTTTAAATTACAATGGCCTCTTGTTATCCTATCTTACTTGCCTTTGTGTTATACTGCATATTGATCACGAGCATGAAACAACTATAAGAAACAAATTTGCTGAATTCAAGGATGAAACTAGACGAATACAATTTTCTGCTGCTCCAAAAAATTAAGGCCAGTATGATTCTGAAAGCAGAACAGTGAACAAGATGCTGCAATTTGATGGCCCAGGCTTCTAAAAACTTAGCCTAGTTAGCATCCTTAGGTTTCCAACACTGAATCCATATGGAATAGGTTCCGTAGGAAATTAAATCAAATGGCTCCTAAATACTTCTGATTTGAGTTTTTGGATCCCATCATACCAAATTTCAGCTTTTTCTCTCATGGCTTTATAGTTCAGGTGTGCTTCCGAGAGTACATAAGTGACGTGATGTCCAAACTCACTTTTTCCCCCAATTGACAGGAAAAGATAAAAGGAGATTTTGGTACTACAAGCAATTAAGTATCATTCATCGTTCGTTGTTCGAGTCCCTGACCGTAAAAGCAGAACCATCTGACTGGAAGTTCAAAATGAATTAGGTTCTTTCCCATTATGGATTTCTAAGGGTCCTTGCCCATTATCGTTTTTTTTTTTAGGTTCTTGCTTGTTCAGGGTTTTGAAACCTAGATACCACACTTCCACTTTGGTGTCCTCTTCCAGAGTTTTCTGTTTTTCTTATTTCTTTCTGTAAGCAATATATGCGCTCTTAGAGTAAAACATGGCACACTGTAAGTTACGTCTATTGCGGAAACTGGTAATTGACTATAATAAACTGTGGGGATCAGAAAAGGTCAAAGAATTTTACATTATTCCAGGACTTCTCCTTACTGGGGTGAGAAGAATTTCTTGATTTTCATCATTAAAGAGAAAAACAGCAACGAGTTTGACAGCAATTCATACTTAAAATGACTTGTCACGATTTTTAGAGCCACTTTTATCACTGCTACACTTGGGAACAACCGACTTCTCTAACACTAAAACAAGCCCTGATAACCTATGAGATGGAGAAATGTGCCTTGAGAACAGAATGATGTCTGTAATATTTTTACAAAAAGCTTTTTCACATTTAAAGTAAATTTAATTGAACAAAACGATGGATAGAGCGATTGTAACTTCAAGGTTTTTTTTAATTTTATACAACTGCATGCTGAAGCCATTGGATTCCTTGGCTTACAGCATTATTCTGAAACGTAATCGTAGAGATACATATTTCACACAAAAATCACCCCAATCTAAGTATTGGTTTAAGTGCAAAAGCTACACTATAAAATAGTTAGGATGAGCTCAGAAACTATCTACCGTCACTGGTTATCAATTGTGAAAAAACTCCGCTTGTCGTTATATCTGAACGCCCATCTTCATTATCCTGATCACTTGACTGAACCGAAGAAATACGTGGAATTGCACGCAGTAGTGGAAGATCAGTTGCATCTTTTATGCTGTCCTCGTGAGGTTCTCTCTCAACTCCTTTCTCCTGAAGTTGCAAGGCATATTCCAAATTCCACAATACATCACCCATTGAAGGACGATCGACACCGTAATCAGACAAACATTTCTCAGCTGTGTCTCCATACTTCTTCAAAGATTTCAGATCAATCTTACCCACGAGTTGAGGATCAATTATTTGCTCGAGAAGTCCTTTCTTTTGCCATAACATTGCCCATTCTGCTAAGTTCATTTGGTCTCTAGAAAGTTGAGGATCAATTGCTGGTCTTGCACAGAGTACTTCGAAAAGAACTACACCAAACGAATATACATCCGACTTATCTGTAAGCTTCTGCAGTCTAAAATATTCTGGATCTAAATACCCAAAACTTCCTTTCACTCCAGTGCTTACATGGGTCTCGTCAAGACATGGTCCTGACCTTGAAAGACCAAAATCAGCAACTTTAGCTACATAATTCTCATCGAGCAATATGTTGGTTGATTTGACATCTCGATGTATGATTCCTTGTGCAGAACCTGTGTGCAGGTAATGTAGACCTCTTGCTGAGCCAATGCATATCTCAAGTCTTTGCTTCCACGTCAAAGGTGGTAACCCTGAGCCATACAAATGATTTTTTAATGGTCCTTTCTCCATGAACTCATAAACTAGGATCATCTCCGACTGTTCTTCGCAATAGCCAACAAGGGATACAAGATGACGATGTCGAATCTTTGATAATACCATGATCTCTGTCTGGAATTCTGGTAGGCCTTGCCCAGAACTTCGCCCACCTCGTTTCACTGCTACTTCCGTGTTATCTCTAAGCACCCCTTTATACACCATACCAAACCCCCCAGAACCAATAATCAACTTCTTGTCAAAGTTGTTAGTAGCAAACTGTACTTCGGAAAATGAAATTTTCAAGGCCAGGTTTGCATTTGTGTAAGGGGAGCGGGAGCCTGCAGTGGTGGTTCCTTCAGACACCTTACTACTTGAATTCCCAGCATACACAGGTAAAGATGACCAAGTTTCAGCCGGCTTGAGCTTCCGCTCCTTGTTCCGGCGCTTCAATAAAAAGAATATTGCCAGTACGACAAAGGACAGGAAGACAAATCCTCCTACAATTGAACCCACCAAAACCTTGACATTTTTCTTACTCGATCCTCCTGTCAAGCTAGTTTCATTAATCATCTTCATGATCTCTAATCCATTTAGTATAGCATTGACGTTTGTAGGGGTACTCATATCAGATTTACCAACACTGGCATGTACCGAATCTAAATGGTCGGAGTCGACGACAAAGTCGATATAATAAGGTACTGCTAAATCAGGGGCTGTTTTAGCTGATAAATCCAGATTCCGGACAGCAGAGTTTCCGTTCAGATAGACGTCGAAGTAGAGCTGATGACGTCCCCTACTAACGAAATCGCAAAAATGCATCCGAACTAGGTATTTATCAGAAGTCCCTGGATTGACTGGCAACCTCCATGTTATGTTGAAATTTACATTTTCAATTGCATTCTTTGTGTTCATCGCCTGAGCAGTATTGTAAACATAATCAGGTGCAATCTCTCTAGTTGATCCTCCATCTTCATAATTAGCTGGACCATTTCGAGAACAGGACACTGCCGCGTCTTTGAGGGTTAGATACTCCTCGTCTGGGATCCAAGTCCTCCAAAGAGTATCATTAAATGGTGTAATTGTTTTAAGACCTCCAACATTAATTCTATGAACAACTTCCAATATATTTGAAGATAAGAAACCTTTTTGGAACTCTTCAACTGTTGATGAGCTAATATATTTAGGTCCTTCATCATTGATAAGATTATCAGGAGCAGAGAATACTTCAATTGCATTAACAAATCCGAATCCTGATTTACCCAATGGTTTGAACAAGATTTCAACTTTATCATCCTTTGGCTTTACTATAAACTCCTTTAACTCAACAGAAGTAGTATCTTTCGTGCGAAAGTTATTTAGACTCAAAAATCCATTAACCAAAACATCGAACAAACCATTTTTTAGATCATAATTCTGTGAAGTGAAAGGGAAAAAATGAAGACGTACCAGAAGTAAGCCCCTCTTCTTGATCTGAAATTTATAATTGGAAACTTTTGTGAAAACTCTAGCTGTATGATATAAAGGTGATAATCCAGGAGATGGGTTTGGGTTTTTGAGCAAGATTTTCGGGGTTGGAGAGACAAAAGCTGAACCCAGATTTGATGCATCTCCAATGAAATTCCGATTATCAACAACAATGGGGTTATCATCTGAACCACCACAGTCGATCAGATAATTATCAATAGGAGTAAAAACTGCCAGAGAGAGAAAATAAAGAGATGATAGATAGAGGATAAAAGAGAGAACCTTGAGAGTTTTCATCTCCATTAATGGAGATTCTTGTTGGGTAGTGGAAGTTATATTTCTCTCGGGAATTTGTTTCGCAGAGATGATTAGAAATGGACAATCTTGTGAGTGGTGTTGTGTGGTCACTTACAGTTTCCACTTCTGTAAACTTAAAAAGGTACAAGTATAAAACAAGATTTTTTTTTTTTTTTCTAAGAAAACACCCTACCTACATTAACTTAAAAGAGAGTTACAAACGTTCAAGATGGGTTCTCTCATGTCCACATTGTTCAAAAAAAGGAAGAGACACCCAAACATTCTTAATACAATACTTTCTAGCGCGGCGTGCAAGCCTATCTGCTAGTTTGTTTTTTGCACGCTTAATATAAACTACTTTAAAATTATTACAACTTAAGAGTAAAGATTTGCAGTCCAGCAAAATATCCTTGCATCTCCACTCGACACTAACTCCGCTTCCGTTAACAAAATTCACAACTTGAAGACAGTCGCTGATAAACAAGACTTTGGAAAGATTGATCTCCATTGACCAGGAGATTGCAAGATAAAGAGCAGTCGCCTCAGCGCCTACAACATTAGAAATCAGTCCAAAGTCCGAACGAGATTGAGTTATGGAGCCTGCATTATCACACAAAATCATGCCAACACCAAAATTAAAATCCTTAAAAGAACCATTAATAAAGAGACAATGATCCACCAGATCAATAGGAATTTTGACTTCCATACTAGCCTTCTGAACCTTTTTAGGAATAACAATATAAGTATTAATCATTCTTTTTGTGTCGAGAATAACTTTATCCAGGTTAATAGCAATTCTGCTGAAAACTACATCACATCTAAGCTTCCAGATACACCACATGATTATGGCGCCTAAACTTGGCCAATCAACTGCAAAAGGGGACCGTCCTAATCTATTATCGAACCATTCTAGAAAGAAATCTTCTGTCCAATCCAAGTTAAGACTAACAAGATGTTGCAGCGATAAACCAAACCAAATATGAGTAGCAACAGGACAATGGAAGAACAAATGAACAGTTTCTACATCAGCATTGCAAAGAGGGCAAGATCCATCAATAGCAGGGTTATAATTTTTTAACAAAGCATTGACTGGAAGCATATGAGCAAATATCTTCCACATGAAAAATTTAATTTTCGGCAGACAATTCAGGTTCCAAACCTTTTTCCAAAACAAAGCTTCTTCACCATTGCTAACTTCATTCTTATAAACTCTATAAGCAGATTTTATAGTAAAAGACCCATCTTTCGAATGAGCCCACATGATTTGATCTTT
This sequence comes from Papaver armeniacum, assembly GCA_023531295.1. Lineage (NCBI taxonomy): Eukaryota > Viridiplantae > Streptophyta > Magnoliopsida > Ranunculales > Papaveraceae > Papaver > Papaver armeniacum. The sequence goes on along the minus strand of JAJJWW010009306.1, from coordinate 19,937 downwards.
AAGAAGCAAATTAATCTTAATAGTTCTAATCCTAACAACATCTTCAGGCTCAAACAGAGAATTTAACAAATCAATATTCCAAGTACCAGACTGCTTATCAATAAGTTCACTAACTAGATTAAAATTGTCATAATTAGGATTAAGAGATACAGGAGGAGAAGAAGTACCAGGCAACCAAACTGAATCCCATATTCTTTTATCATTACCATCATTTATTTTAAAAACTATATTAGACCTTAAGAAAAATAGACTATTCACTATACCTTTCCAAATCCAAGAATTTGAATCCGCTTCTTTATCAATTTCCAACAAATTATGATTAATGGAGTACTTGTCTTTTAAAAACTTTGAAATTAAGAGATCGGGATTTTGAATAATTCTCCAACCAAGTTTTGCTATAAACACCCTGTTAGTAGCATAAGTAGATCTAATACCAAGCCCACCACATCTTTTATCTTTCCCAATATCACCCCAAGAACGAAAATAAGTCGCACGTCTAGGGTCTTTCTTAGACCACCAGAAAATTCTTTGAATGGAATCAATTTTAGAAGTGATCTTCTTAGGAAAAGGAAAACATGACATATGATAAACTGCAAGACTAGATAACACATGCTTTGTTACAACAGTTCTACCAGCAACATTTAGACTAGATTTCTTTGTGTTTCCTAATCTAGAGTAAAATTTATCTATTAAGAATTGAAAAAATTTGGTTTTATCTCTATTAACAAAAAGAAGGGTACCCAAGTATTTTTCAAAAGAACTCATAAATTTCATCCCTGAAGTTTTTGAAAGAAGCTTCTTATGCTTATGGTGCATTTTAGAACTGCTAAAAAAACCAGACTTTTCAAAATTGATAGCCTGACCAGAGGCCTTAGCGAAAACATTGATAATTTTCATCAAATTTCTAGCATACATTAAAGAAGCTTTTGAAAACAACATACAATCATCAGCGAAGAATAAATGAGAAATAGAAGGACTATCTTTTCGAATTTTGAAACCTTGAATAAGATTAAGATCTTCACCTTTCAAGATGAGTTGAGATAAGACTTCCATGCAGATTATGACAATGTATGGTGAAAGACAATCTCCTTGTCTAATACCCCTAGTAGGGAAAAAGACCTCACCAGGAGAACCATTAACCAGAATTGAATAAGACACCGTACTAATGCATTGTTCAATAATCTGACACCAATCATCGGAGAAACCTAGTTTTTTAAAGACAGAAAAAATAAAAGACCACTCCAATCTATCGAAAGCTTTGGAAAGGTCAAGTTTTATAGCCATAAAACCATTTTTAGCATTTTTCTTCTTTCTTTTAAAACAGTGTAAAATTTCATGACTAATAATAAAATTATCATGAATTTGTCTATTAGCAATAAAAGCAGACTGAAAGGGGGAAATAAGGGAATCAAGTAAAGGTTTGAGACGATTAGTAAGAATTTTAGAAATGATTTTGTAGACTGTGTTTGATAAACTAATAGGTCTAAAATCCAGAGGAGAAGAAGGGTTATTCACCTTAGGTATTAGAGCTATGAAAGAATGGTTTAACTGCTTGAGGAGAAATCTTGTTCGAAAAAAATTCTGAACATGATCAGTAACTTCCTTCGAAATTTCTTGCCAATTATCTCTAAAGAAACCAGCATGAAAACCGTCAGGAGTATTCTATCTCATACCAATAATCGAGCTGTTTAGAGTAGTTTAAGATGTAATCCCCAATAGCAGAAGTATAAGGTAAAATCTGTAACTTCTTAATTTCAGCATTTAATTTACCAATTGTATTTTTAACATGACCAAACGACTCAATGTTCCATTTACCGAGGTCAGTCTTAAGATTTTTAAGCTTGCCTGCCACAATGAAACTAGGTGACCCACTAACTTTCTTATCCCAAGAATTTGTAAGAACATTCTTAAATTCAGGACTTAACTGCCAACAATTAAAAAATTTATAAGGAATATACAGATTCTGTTCATTGTGAAAGCACTTGAGCAGAATAGGGCTGTGATCAGAGTAGACTCTAGCAAGATTAGTAATGCGGGTTTGAGGAAGAACATCTACCCAAGAGTCATTCATAAAACCTCTATCTAATTTCTCAAAAATCAGCTCAGAAGGATTTTTAAATCTTCTATTACACCAAGTGAAAGGATTACCAAAAGCAAAAACCTCATTCAATCTTAACTCCACTAGTTTATTTTTAATGAAAGATGGCGCCAAAGAAGTATCAGATTTCCTCCCTGTTTTTCTGAACTATGAAGAATAAAATTAAAATCACCCAGAAGCAACCAAGGTCTAATATCATCTTCATTCATGTGACTTAGAAAATTCCATTGATTTTTCATTCCAGAAACATTTAAAGCTCCATACACAAAAGATACCACACAATTTTTAATACTAGGCGATATATCACATAATATATGAATCATGTTAAGAGAGCTACTGATGACTTCTATATTGGATCTAGCAAAGTAACCTAGTGCTAAGCCTCCAGATTTTCCAACTGCCGGCACTACGAACCAAGAGTCAAAAGGAAGATGATGACTGAATTTTTTGACAGTGTCATTATCTACCATAGTTTCTATAAGACAAACAACATGCGGTCTAAATTTTCTATATAAATTAAGCAAATGTAACCATTTTTTATCCGAGCAACATCCATTCATATTCCAGCAAACGAAATTCATGGTTCAAATAAAGAAAAACTAACAAGAAACAAATTAGAGGTAACATTAAAATATCAAAACAGAGCAAAAACTAGGATTATGATAAGCAGAAAGAAACAACGATTTTAGAGTTTAAAGTACTTACAAGGTCATGAGATAAAGAAGGCTCTGCATCCATAGAATCCACAGTATCCACCATCATGAGATTAAGCACCTTTTAAAATTCTTCATCAGTAACAATAGATTCCGGGGGAAGAGTATCAATAGGGGTTGGTTCCAAAGCAACAACTCTATCTGATAATTCTTCTATAATTGCATTGCTCAACATAGAATTGTCAGTAAACCGATTAACATAAATTGGGAGTAACAACAAGCTTATAACAGCCCACGGAAACAACTTAAAAATCTGTTCCTCAAGTAACCACCACTTGCCAAGAACTCAGCGACTAGACAAAGAAACTAGTAAAATTAGGCAATCATGAAATCTGATTCCACAAGTAACCCCAACTTGCCAAGAACACAGACAGAATACAAAGAGACTAGTAGAGTAGGCAATCATGATTCCAATTCTAAGCATTACTAATATCAAAAGGGCAAAGAAAAACACTGAACCTTGAAGCACTTCATGAATCCAAGCCATCACTAATTTGAATAAGAGCAAAGAGATACACTGACCCTTGAATTACTTCTTACAAAAGAACAGAAATCTCAATAATATAACAAATCCCTACATAAGTAGGATCTCATGATGCTAGAAAGCATATCCAACAAAGACTATTCTTCACTAATTAACCTGACTAGATGAGCAATATTGACGAAAACCAAAATTTCCAGACTTTGAAGAAAAATTCAAAAATTAACCCTAGCTATATACTAACCAGAAATTCCTCTTCCACTTCCACATATTAATCTCAAGATGGTGAAAAAACCATGACCCTATGGATGCTACCTCCTTCAGCTCATGACCTAATATAAAAAACAGAAAGGGAAAAGCTTAATCAGGTAACTCAGAGATTCCCAGCAGATAAATCAAAATAGAAATAAGCTAAACAAACAGAAATTTGTACATGATATAAAAAGGAATTTGGTTTTAAAAGCTTTAAAGAACACGAACCTAAAAGATTAATCCATGTAAATTGTAAAATCAAAAATTAGGGTTTTTTGACAAGAAAATTTTTAATTCATTAAGAAAAAGCGGAAAGGAAGAGAAAATTAAAAACTAGGGATAAACTATCATGAGATTCAAAAGAAACTTAGACAAACATATGAATTAATTGAAGAAACAGAGTAAGAATTCGTCGGAGAAGATCGAAGAAACTTGAGATTGACTAAGTTAACGTCGCCTGACCACTCGCATTGACAATCGCCCAGAGAGAAAAGAAAAAAAAGTTCAATGTATGTTAGTAACATTAAAACAAGATATTTGAAACGTCTAAAATTTAAGTCGGGTTGTTGGACATTATGGTGAATTTTTAGTATGCCCTCAAAATATATGGTTCTTATTTTTATTAGTCCTTTTATGTAAACTACTTTTAAGGCCAAGCACAATGGTGCCCCTTTTCCCTTCCCTATCCCTCATATGTACAGAAAAAACCAAAAAACCATCCACTTTGGTCTCCCATATCCCTACACATGTAGGAATATCCCTCCATTTTCCTACTAGGAGGATCACATCTGATCCGCCTTGTAGTGAAGGGAAATCACACGGCTACTTAGTTGTCGTATATTTTTACGCTTTATGGATACTGAGTAGCCGTAGCATTTTACACGGCTACTGAGTAGCCGTTTCCATAAAAATATTTGTTTGACCTTTTTTCGTTTACACCTCTCTCACACCCGATCCTAACCATCCATCATTAATAACGGCTCTATCTTCTCCACCGTCGGATCCCAACGGTCATTTTTTAAAAATCCTTTATAAATACCTCTCTAATTCTCACACCAAATTCTCTATTCTTACAATTTTCTTCACTAAAATCTCTCAAATTTTCTTCTTTAAGTAAGAGTTTTAAATTTTGTTTTGCTCATCAATGTCGGAGACTCAAAAGCAAAAAAGGAAACATATAGCGAGATTTAGTACTTTGGAAGATCATCACATTGTTACTCAGTACTGTGCTCTTGATTATAGCAGTTACGTAGATAACAATTTGTTTTATAAAATCCTTTTTCAAAAATTTGTGGAAGCTTGTGGTGGGAATCCACACGTGCGTACTATAAAAAGCGTTCGTAATCGGTTTAGCATAATCAAGAATGAAGTGGATAACTTTTCCTCATGTGTTGCAAGAGTCGTTGCAAGTAATCCGGACTTGGACTCTAATAACCGGGTATGTTATCTAAATATGTTCATTATAGTTGTTGTATATGTTGTTTGTAAATATTTTTATTTATGCGTATCTTATTTATGGCTTGTTTACATTGATGTAGATGATAATTGCGAGAATCTATCATATTAAAATACACAAAAAACCCTTTACTCGAGATAATGAGTACGATTTGCTTAAAGATGTACCAGATGTAGAAGTAGGTGTAGCTGAAGATATGCAGCAAGATTTTAATCCTATGTCATCTCAACTTTATGGAAATTTCTCAAATATGTTTAATACTCTAACCCCAATAAATTCTCAAAATCCACCTACAAGCCAATTTGTTGAGACTCCATTTGCAAATCAAATTCCAAACGCTTATAATGTCCCTAGCAGTATCCCTTTTCCATTAGGATATACCCCTAGTACGAACCCAAGTACAATACCTGGAACGTCGTCAAGTAGATTTACAGAAGATAAACGCAAGTCGAGAGCACCCAAAAAATCCCAAATTAAGAAAACTGTCGCTGGACCAAGCAGACCCGCTACACCATCCTCGCAAGACTCCCAGATGAGCGATGCGGGCAGTAAACTTGTTGATTACCTAAAAGAATCCCGAATGACAGTCGCACCTCATCAGCAACAACAAAAACAAATTATGGAAAGGTTGCTAGATACAACACAACAACAAATTGAAGTTAATCGAGAGAGAGAAGAAAGGGAAATTATGCAAATCGATCTCCAAAAGCTGGCTCCAAATGCAAAAAAGTACTTTGAATTAAAACAGAATGCCATATTGGCCAGGCAGTTGGCGAGGCAAGAACAAAAGCAGTTCAATTTTTAATTAAAAGTTTGTTTTAGTCTTTAGTTATTGAGTTTAGAATTGTATTCTTAATAGCTAGTTTCATTGTTGTTTTTTTAAGTAAGGTCGTGTTTCAGTTCCGGTAATGTAGTTTCCTTTTTCTCAGTAATATTAATTTTTATATTTCTAATTACGATAATTTGAATTATATTTTTTTATACCAACGGATCTTTTGTAACGGCTATGTATCGGCTAATTTCCAACGACTAATTTCCAACGGTTACTTTCAATGCCTATTATAAATTGTCAAAAGCTTCCTCAACACAAACAATCCAAAATAGTTGGCATTAGTATCCTCTGTGTCTCATATTTTTTTTTGTTTCAATAGATAACATGGGTTGGGTATACCATAGAAGAAGATGTTGCAATCACCACAGCGTTTGTAAATGCTGCTACTCTGCCTATTGAAGATGTTCAAGAACTCTCCGCCTACGAAAAATGGACGCTAGTGTTTGACGGCTTTGTACAAGCGTTTGGAAATGTTAATAACCAAACCAGATGACAAGTTCAACAACGGATTTCTCAAATTCAAATAGCGGTTCTCAAGTATGTTAGAATACAAAGAAAGATTCATGGTTACGCCCCACAACACATGACAACTGCAATTACCGTAGGTGATAATAAATAGTTCTGATATTTCAAATGTTGTTTTCACATAGACACTAACCTAATTTGGTACGTAGGAGGAAATGGCAAAATTTACATGTTATGGCAAAATTTATAAGCATAAAGATTCATGCTTTATGCTTGTTTTACGTAGGAGGAAATGGCAAAATTTGTGTACCGACTAGATCATCGTACAGAATTTACATGTTATGAGTGCTACTTAATCTTTAAGGCTAACATGCCTAACTTGGAACATTACAATCTGGAAATGATTGTCGGCGGCCCTCCAGAAGACGGACCTGACGAATAGTATATGCGCTTGTTGTTTAAGAGTTTGTGGGTAAATCTCTATGTAAACCCTCACGAGACTATAACTCGTCCACTAGGGTCACCTAGGGGTTTAAAGGCTTGTTGCACGTGCTAAGTGCAATCGAGATTACTACGACAAGTAACCTAGGTTTTTATTCAATAATTGTAATGTCCTTTTAATAGGTAATTTCAAACGACTATATCCCAACGGCTACTTTATAACGTCTACTTTATAACGGCTATTTTTGACGAATATTATATATTGTGTTATCTATCTCTAAACAACAAACACCTATTTTCATACACTTTGCAAAACTCCTCACATAATTCAATAACTGTCATACTTCTTTATACGAACACAACCATAGGATCATTTGATCCAATTGAAGATTTGGCAATCATCAAAGCATGGTACTCAGAAAGTCGAGTAGTAGATCTCACTCCTATAATGGCAGAGCCCGAAACCTTTTGGGCGAAGATATATAACCAGTATAGACAAGATTAAATGAGAAGAAGTCTTCAACAAATTCATGATAGGTACAAGTTTATCCAAAAAGCCGTTTGCGATTTTATAGCTATTCAACAACGGATCTTCAACGCCAACCATATTATCCTATCCCCTCAACAAATTGTAAGTATTTTAGAATTGTTTTCGTATAAAGCTAAATTGATTGATTTTAAATTACAACAATAAGTATATTGGGTTGTGTTATTGTAGCACGAAGTAGCTAAAGCGCGTTATTTTGAGGAAAAGCGTGAAGCATTCACATTTGATGAAAGCTACAATTTCATGGTATCCAAAATCCCAGAGTATCAATCGCCGGACAATTCATCTGGTTCATCCAGTGAATAATGAAAGTATAATAAATGTTTGTGTAGATTTTGTGGGTAATCTAAGTGTAAACCCTCACGCGACTATAACTCGTCCACTAGGGTCACCTAAAGGTTTAAAGGCTTGTTGCACGTGCTAAGTGCAATCGTGATTACTACGACAAGTGATTTGGATTTTTATTCAATAGTTATAATCTTGTTGTCTATTTTGTGGAATTTCAGTTTTATTTATGTTAAACTTTAATTAAATAAAAGATAGAACATCTCATCATATATAGATTGCAAGAACACTTAAACATAAAGGATTACATTAATTTAAGATAAAACATTCAAATATAATCATTCTTCAGGATTGTTGTTCCGAAGACTTGATTAACATCTGATGCAGAAAAACATAAAGATAACAGATTACATAAATATAAGATAAAGCATTCACATAGTAGATCATTCTTCAGGATTGTTATTCTGAAGACATGATCAACATATGATGCAGAAAACATAAAGACAAAAGATTACATAAATATAAGATAAAACATTCACATTTAATCATTTTTTAGGATTGTTATTCCGAAGACTTGATCAACATATGATGCAGGAACATCTCGGCGATAAAGCTACATTTCGTCGGGATTGTAGGTATCATAACTTGCTTTCAATAGTTGATAACATTCATCATAGGGAAAATTGTCGCCTGTCTGGTTAAGATAGTCTAAACGAGCAACACTTTTCTGAAATTTTAAAAAATAAACTTAGCTTAAAATAGTTATAATTTTAGGAAATAAAAGAAATTTGTTAATAATTTCTTACCCTTTGTTCATATGACATTCCAGGATTAAGTATGTTAACTTCGGCATGAATCGTGACAAAAGTGATGATCTCCTTGTTGATCTTGCTTCACCTAGTTCTAAGACCTCCTTCGACTCTCACATTTGGATTTCCGGATATGTTATCAAAAAATTCAAATACATTCTTCCAGAATTGGTTGCTAGTGTTCTGAACTACGTTTGGAATATTATTTTTTGTTTCAATCCATGCTTGCGTAAGAGCAACATCTTCTTCTGCTTAATCTCATTTTTATAAAACAAAATATGATAGAATGTTTGGATAGCTTCACTTTGGAAAGTGAATTCCTATATATAGAGATATGATGAGAGGATATATAATTCAATTTTTTTTTGCCGTTATACAGTAAAAATTACCAGTACAAATAAAACCAAAAAAGTAGTCGTTATACAGTGAAAATGACCAGTACATAGAGATATAAAGATATCCGTTAAAAAGTTAAAAAACTAGCCATTTACATTTAAAACCATGGATTATTTTCATTACCCTGATGTTGGTACGTGGTTGTACTTTGATTGACTTGTTCAGACAAATTATAAGGATGGTAAGATTCTTCTTGACTGTTTGGAACAAAAGAACCCGTCGACGGTCCCGAATCACTAACATGGCCTGGGGTAGATGACTCACATGTATGTAGTGGCTGATACTCTCTCACAAATCTCTGATGGTAATCTGAACCATATTTGATTTTGTATTGCAGTTCCTTTGTGTGGTCGAAATAGAATTGTTGTAGAGCCATGTTTTGATGTTGCGAATCCTGATATGCCTGACACCACATCTCCTGTATACAGTAAACACCCACATGAGTTTATATTTTTTTCACAAGTAAATATATAAGAATTAAAGGACATATGATACTCACAACTGTACCCAGATTGACATTATAATTGGGTTGACGAAACTGTCCCAAATACTCTATTCCAATAGGCATATTAATCGCCTTCAATTCATTGTCGCATATTCGAGCTGTCAGATTTTTTGGTGGATATGGGAAGAGATGACGATCGACGGGCACCAACTCTTCTGTATATGTGTTCTTTCCTCTCGGTGCTGGTCAGTGTACATAAGCTTCGGTATCTTGCGTACCATACAAATCCCTGTTTCCTTCATGTACAATTACACCTGAGTACTTCCCAACTGACCTCTCTTCCACCACAGTTTATACTCATGATCGGATACTTCAACAAAATGCAAGGAATTAAGTTGATTGTTGGCGTACAAATATTGGGTGTTGATGTCTACTGTTGAATCAGGAGGATTGCACGGTATTACTGTCATTCCAAGAACTTGTTTGAGACACCGTTTGCCCAGGTACAAGGCGTTATGACCAAATGGATCGTGAAATACCCTCCGTGTTACAGACATTTGTTTAGCCTCTACCACCTCGGGGTTAGTTTTCCATTCACTATCCTCCCACGACGACCATACTACAAAATTGAATGAGAAGTTATCAATCTGGTAACGCACAAGAGTTACTTAATGGGTACCTGTATCACTCTGTGCGCCTCTACTCAAGTCTCTCTGGTCTTCATCATATAACCTACCCGCCGGCCACAAATCTGTATTTTCAGTCTCCGGCTTTGTATAGGGAAATAGACATCGGAAATATGACCAAAACCAAGGCTGCAACATTATTAATTATTGTTAACAACTAATTTCATTATACGGTCACCAATAATAAACAAGTAAGGAAAGTAAGATTACAAGTGGGTATGAATTTTTACCATCAATGGATACGAAAAGAATTGCAAATCAGGCTTGTTGGCCGTTACTCCAGTACTCAAGCCCCATAACATACTACCGTACAACGCCGAACCCCAATCATAATACCTCAACACATTTAAATCCCTCATTATACTAGCCATTTAATCTCAACAACATTGTTCTTGTTTGGGAAAAGGATATTCCCGAAACACCACATCAAAAACCATCTTGCAATTTGCTCCTGAAATATAACATCGTTTTCTAGGCCGACTCTATGGTCAAGAAACAATTTAATCGTACTCTTCTTGATCCCCTTGCATCTATACACAATTTGTTGTCTCAAGTCAACTAAGTTTTCTTGTCTAACCTCTAGTATTCCTATTATATGTCTAGATTCTCCTCTTTTCCTTCTTTTTGTTCTAGCTTCCGCGTTAATATATCGGAGCAAACAATCTATGGTTTCAGGAGCAATCTGATGCAGTTGATCCGTACTCATTTCTTCCAATGATATGGGATTTCCTTGGCCAATAGGAATTCCGCTAATTTGCGTGAAGTCTAATGGGGTAAACCCTATTTCAAAACTAGGGAAGTGAAATGTATTGGTGTTATGCCACCACCTTTCAAATATACCAGTAGTTAAACAGTTGTCTCGTAGTTTTGGATAATGAACTTTGAAAATTATACCAAACCCGCAGTCGTCTACAAGTTGTTTAGCATGTGGAAATCTACTGATTTGGGTATACATTTCATGAAGTTGGCTTACAATACTTCGATGTTTAAGTGGTTTACTCATATCATCTGTCGTGATTGGGATTTTCAATTTATGATCACCATGATCTTTTGAAGAAACCGGAATTCTATCATTCATAATTCCTTGAAAAACATCGGAGTACATCTATAACACACATATACAGAAAATCATCACAAAAAATCCATGCAAAATTTCTACAATGGATATATTGTAGAAGAGCAACAAAACATATTAGCCATATTATGTATCAAATTACAACGAAATCATCAATCAATCCAAAATTATCCATCCAAATACAATTTCTCTGCCAACAATCTGTCCTAGACATAATACATATTCATTTAATCATCCATCAATCAAAAATTATCAATAACAATACCATATCTAAATATATTTTTTTTCATAAACAACAACCTCTTTGATTCAATCAACAAAATATCATAAATTCAATCAAGGATGTCTCAAACTATCAAACAACATACAAGGACACATTATAATCAACCTAACATCTCCAATTTAATCATAATCAAAATCAAATTAAATTTAAACCCTAAAATTTGAAACACTCACCTTGAAGGATTTTGTTGATGAAACACGAAATTGAAAAAAGCAAATACTTCACCGGGTACTAAGGAACAAACCCATTGAATTTTAGCTCCTGAATCGCACCCTAGAGTCTTCATATCGAAAGGGGTTGTGGATAGGAAAAAAATAGAGAAGAAGAAGTAAGAAGAAGAAATGGTCGCGAGTGGTTGCTCCTGACGACTTAAACCTATAACACGGCTACTGAGTAGCCGTATTGGTCAATTCAACGAGTTGACTGATACGGCTACTCAGTAGCCATTTGGCACTATTCATATGACTACTCAGTAGCCGTATCGTGTAGGGAAGGCAAAAGAGGGCACCATAGTGAGGTTGCCTTCCTTGTGTTATCTCTTCCCTTTATTTGAGGGATAGGGAAGGGATGCCCTCTCCCATAGTGCTTGGTCTAACAACACCCTCGATTGCAAATGTTGGACCGTGTTTATTGTCTAGACTCTAGAGAGTAACTTGAACTCTTGGACTTTAGTTGGGGAAAAAGCAAGTCCAATGGACGAGGAGGTTTCATGCAACTAAGATTAGTTTTGTGCTATGTGATAATGTTCTGCCATTTGTGGTCTTTGTTATGATCACAAATGAATTGGCATGATATCCTTTTGACATAACTAATAGGTATTTGCTCCCTTCGTCTTATTTTATTAGCCTGCTTTGACAAAGTCATAATATTAGCGTTAGAGCATTGCTCGGTCGAACTCGCATGCGTTGCTATCTCAAGCATGTTTGTCAATGTTAGTGATCAAAACTATAAGTCTTGATTTCTAGCCTATTATAGCTAAAGGTCTCGGACTAGGATAGAAAGTGTAGTTGAGCTCAAGACTCCATGGCAATCATCATACAAGACGAAGGACTACTCAAGGAACTGGTGGAACTTCATCGACTAAAAGATATGTGGAGACTTGAACTTATCTGTCACTCAAAAGTATATTTACTCTATCTCATATTCTTGAGACAAAAGTCGTTTTGATATATAGACTTTCATTATACACATTTGCTATTTCGAGCCGAGTTTATCTCGCCTATCTATTTCTCGAAATATGTGTTGGTAAGCTTTCGCTTTAGCCAAATTCATCTTTACCTAGTGACGAATGTCATGTTATGTTTCAATCACTTTGAAAATTGCTCTGACGAAAAATGGTCTATGAATAACGGCTATATAACGTTCTCTGAGAATGTTTCAATGATTGAAATGAGAGTTTAGATTACATAACCATTGGTAGGATATAAGCATTGTTGTGGAAACACATATATGTATAAGTTCTTATTCCTTGAACTAAAGTTTGCGAACTTTGTTGATCAAGAGAAACGGAATGTGGCGTGAGCCAAGTCCGTGAACTCAGTCCGCGAACTGGCGGAAGTTCTCGACCCGAGATTTTCTGCTGGAGTTTGTGAACTCCTTCCGTGAGCTTAGGTCCGCGAACCCAGTCCGCGAACTTGAGTAGGTTATATCTAAAATCGGTTGTTCTTGAACTCATGTTTATATAAACTAAGGAATGCTTTTGCAAACCGTGGCTATAAAGTTCATGAACCGATTCGAGTGAATCAAACCGTTTTTGCTTCGATTGTGTCTTGTGTAGTTACATAAGATCTAAGCAATTGAACAACTCTCTAACTAGTTCATTTGAGTCATTTGAACTAGTTATGGTTAAGAAGAATATGGTTGATATGAAAGTGATCATATGGCTAACCATTTGGCTAACTATTGTTGAACCAACAAATGTTAATGTTTGGGAACGGTTACATAAACCCAAAATTGGACATTTCATTTATGTGTAACAAGCCAAGGTTTTGATCCAACGGTTGAGAATATTAGCTTCAATCTAATCAGGTTTTCATCTAACGATGAATATTGAATGCTTTGTTACCAAGCTAACATTGATTGCAAACCCTGATTTGAAAGACTATATAAGGGAGAACTCTAGCAACCGGAAACCTAATCCCCACACCTTACGTGTGATACTAGTTGCATAAGCTAGAGTCGATTCTCCTTTAACCTTGGGTTTTCTTCTCTAAACCAGGTTAACCACTTAAAGACTTCATTGGGATTGTGAAGCCAGACCGATACTACTTTTCTTGTAGTTGTGTGATCTGATCTTGTTGTTTCTATCGTACGGGTACAATTGGAATAATTGGCTTGAGATTTATATCTCCGATAGGCAAGATAGAAAAGAAATCACAAACACTTCGTCTCATCGTTTGTGATTCCGCAATATCTTTTTTCACTGCGTCGATTAAGATTATTGTGAGGTGATTGATAATACTAGGTTGTTCTTCGGGAATATAAGTCCGGGTTATCAATTGGTTCCTTTTCACCTTGATTTATCAAAAGACGGAACAAAACTCGTAGGTATATTCGTGGGAGACAGATTTATCTATTACCGTAGACTTTTCTGTGTGATACATATTTATTTATTAAAGTCTTCGACTTTGGGTCGTAGCAACGCTTAGTTGTGGGTGAGATCAGCTAAGGGAATCAAGTACGTAGCATCCTGCTGGGATCAGAGACGTAGGAGCATAATTGTACCTTGGATCAGTGTGAGATTGGTTGGGGTTCAACTACAGTCCAGACCGAAGTTAATTTGGAGTAGGCTAGTGTCTGTAGCGGCTTAATACAGACTAGGTCCCGGGGTTTTTCTGCATTTGCGGTTTCCTCGTTAACAAAATTCCGGTGTCTGTGTTATTTCTATTCCGCATTATATTTGTTTATATAATTAAAATATCACAGGTAGTGCGTTGTTCAATCAATTAGAAATCCGACCTTTTGGTTGTTGATTTAAATTGATTGACACTTGGATATTGGTCTTTGGTACCAGCTAAGTTATCTCTCTTTGATAAAGACTCGCAGATTTATATTTGCTTGAGTAAAAATCAAATCGAGAGATTGAGATATAAACTCTTTGATATACTTTTGATCTAGATTGAGTTTGACTGTCTAGTTGATTCTCTAGAAAGTATATTGGAGTTTGTCCATACATATTTCTAAGCGAAATATTGGGTGTGGTTGTTGTACCCCCGCTTTTTTAATTGGTATCAGAGCAGGCATACACGTTCAAGACCTTATAAGTCTGTGTTTGTAGCGATCTGACTCTATGGACAGAGGTGCTATCTCTATTAACGTACCACCAGTCTTCGATGGCTCTAATTACTTATGGTGGAAAATTGCTATGCGAGCTTTTCTTCAAGCGCGTGATTTTTAATCATGGGTATATGTTGTTAATGGATATGATCCTCCCGTTGTGGCAGTTGGAAATGTAAACGTTCCCAAGAATATTGGTGAATACAGCCCTGCTGAGATACTTGCTGCAAAGCAAAATTCCGACGGTTTGATAGGCATCATACATGCCATTACCCCAAATCTTCAGCACCATGTGTCAAATTGCACTAAGTCGCAAGAAGCTTGGGATATCTTAGAAAACGTTTTTGAAGGTAATACCAGTGAAAAGGAAGATAGGCTTCAAAACCTTAATTCCGATTGGGAAAACCTTCGTATGGCAGATGAAGAAACATTTGATGAATTTAATCACAAAGTGTCTGAAATTGTTAATGCATCTTTTGCATTGGGTAAGACTATTCCTGAAAAGGACATTGTGATGAAAATTCTCAGATCGCTGCCATCCAGATACGATTCTAAGAAGCATGCAATCGTTGAGGGAAATAACCTTGATAATGTCTCCAGAAATACTCTGGTTGGGAAGCTTAAGATCTTTGATCATGAACATTCATCCAAAACTAAGGATGTTGCGTTCAAAGCACTAAAGGACACTAAATTACTTGATAAAACTAAAAAAGTGTATATTTTTGAAGATGAGCACTCTGAGACAGATTCATCGGATGAAGATCTTGACAAATCAGTCTCGATGATCACAAGACAGTTTAGGGATCTTTTGCTGAAGAGAAGTAAACGGTTCTCCAGAGATAAGCCTAAGGCATCAGTCAAACCTCATAATCGTGTTCCTCCTAAAAATAGGGATATTGATAAAACTGATGATGAGGATATTCCTCAGTGCTTTAAGTGTAAAGGATTTGGTCATTTTGCAAACGAGTGCCCAAATCGTAGAAAATACACTGGGAACAAAGGTCTTGCTGCAACTCTTGATGCAATGTATGACAACTATGATTCTAATGAAGACGAGAAATCAAGTGTTGCACTTCTTGGTGAAAATATTGATTTTGATAATTGTAGCAATACATACATCAATCTTGATATTCTTTCAGAAGATAATACAACTATTCTGGAAGATAAAGTTGATCTATTCTTTGGAAACTCTGTTTATAATGTTTCAAGTTCCACTATGTGCCTAGCTGCGTGCACATCTCAAAAGCCTGACTTTTATCCTAGACTAACGTGTTCGTATTGTTCTCTAAAGGGTCATGAACTTTCAAGGTGTTACAAGTACAAACACCAACTGAGGCACGTCAACAAACTTCAACGAAGAGCAAATCATTTAACAAGGAAGCTTAAACTTGCTCAGAAGACCGCTGAGGTATGTAGGATCTTATCTTCATCTAAGAAGTTAGTTTCCAATGACAAACCAAGACCATTAGAGAAGAGAGTATGGTCGAGTCGGTTTGATAGACAGAAGTCTGAGGATTCCTCTCATGAGGAAAATGGTGGACAAATTGTTGTTCACCGCAACGCAATTTAATTGTGTTGATTGATGAAAATCTTGTCTCATGTGCCTGATCAAAAGAGACAATGATTTTGTACCTCTAGGGCTTTAAGAAAAGTTTTTTTTTTTTTCTTAGTTTTTGCTCTTTCCTGTCTTTCTACAAAAAGAGAGGGTTATGATCGTCAATTCTGCTCTTTATAGGGTTGAGAGTTGGACGTGTACGAACCTGTTAACAGTTTCGAAACCCTACATTCCTTTTCCTTCATTTGAAACTCCTTTTTATCTCAAGACTACTTGTTGACATTGTGATTTCCTCTCACAAACCCATACGCCTATGGATGCTCCAAGTGCCATGTCTTCTGATGGAAAGGATGTTAATATGATTTTCAAGCCATCAATCATGAAGGAAAAAGAGAAATCTCCGTTAGCTCCGACATTGAAAAGAAAAATAAGGAATGTGAGGAAGCCAAGAGCTGTTCCTTCAAACTCTCAGAAGTTTTCTGATGTTCTTGAAGTGTTGAAAGGAGATTCAACAAATAAAGGCTTTTGTGTATAAGACTCATGAGATTCAGAAGGCCCTGGTTTGACATCATCAGCCAAGAAGGTTTATTGATATAAACTCCTACCTTAATGAACCTTACGTCCCAATAGCTGTTGGCGACAAGGAGTTCGGGGACGATAAAGAATTCTTCAAAGGTCTTAACATCTAGTAAATCTTCTATTTTTCTGTTTTTGTTAGAAAAATAACTAGAGTTTGGAATAGCCATTATTGTGATTACACATAGCTATGTCCAACGTTTTCATCTTCATGTTTTTGGATTTATTGGTTTAAACTCTAAATTTGTTTGGAAGATGATTTTTGCAGTATCAATCTTTATGGTTTTATATATTGCAACTGTTTATGGGATATGTGTGTTTGCGTCCGTGAACTATGATTGTCCCATATCTTTTCAAAAATAAAGTCTTTCGTAAGTCGATATTCATATATTGATAAAAGATTGAATGGACTTTTAACAAATACAAAAGTTAAGCCTATATTGTCAATTATTGATGGAAGATAGGTTAAAATCTTTTATTTTCAAGGATTATGTCTATTGTTTGTCATTGTGCAAACGGTGATGGAAAATAGAATGAATCCTTGTATATTCTGCAGTAATTGATCTTCCCTGATCCATATTTTATGTATTACTGTGAGGCTCCGTAATGTGTCTTATGTTGAGCACTAAACGACCAAGTTGATTATTTTATGATTAGCTTTGTTGTTTTTCCGTAAGGTACTTTATGTCGAGCATTTTTGAACTAAATTAATCATCTTGTTTGGTTATTTAGCTATAACTCCATAAGTCTTCTTATGTTTGAGCGTTTTTGACTGGGTTGATTATTTTCATGATTAACTTAGTCATTGCTCCATAGATTCTCTTATGACGAGTATGACCAATTAAATTGATTACTTTTGTGATTAGTTTGGTTGTGTATTTTGATTAGATTAATTATGGGTTCCCTTGTGATTAATCTAATTGAGTATTTTTGAGTCTCCATAAGTTCACTTGTGTTGAGCATTATCGATTAAATTAATCATGAACTTCTTGTGGTTAATTTAATTGAGTATTTTGGATTCAAATTCATACTTGTATGTGATTTGTTATGTCCAAAGAAATCCTTATTTTCTTCCGAAATTAAGGTCGCTCTTGTTGTTCTTTCGGGAATGACATATTATGGGGGAGAGTTCTTTTTGAACTTGTGCTTAATTGCCAAATCTTTGTGGGGAGTGCGGTTGTGGAATATTATAGGGGTTGTCTTGTATATTTAAACTCCTTGATGAATGCATTTAGCTTCGGCTTTATGTTTGCATCTAAATAAGATGATATGTGTTTCTTTCTTTTGGTCATGAAATGTCTCTTTCGGAAATTTCATTAGGATCTCGTTCTTGTACCTTTGCCAATTTTATTGACAAAAAGGGGGAGAATTAATATGTAGTTCACACTACAAATATATATGGTTTTCGGATCATTATGTAAGGGGGAGTGGTTTCCATGTGAGATGGAGTATTGACAAAGGGGTAGTGATACATATCACCATAGTATTGTTGTTGAAGTTGTGATACAATTGGACTTTGACGATGTGTAATGATACTATGACACTGTATAACAATGATTGAGAACTCTTGTTTTCTTGTTGTTATAGCTACGGATTTTCAACAACGATGATGCTAAACTTACAACCTTTGGGATCATTGGAGTACTTGGAAGTGACGAAGATTTCGAGTAATGTTGAAGATTAGGCATGTGGAATATGAGCTACAAAAATTAATTTATTTAGTTTTTTGTATTCCATATGTATTAATAGTTTTGTCACTAAATTGACAAAGGGGGAGATTGTTAGAGCATTGCTCGGTCGAACTCGCATGCGTTGCTATCTCAAGCATGTTTGTCAATGTTAGTGATCAAAACTATAAGTCTTGATTTCTAGCCTATTATAGCTAAAGGTCTCGGACTAGGATAGAAAGTGTAGTTGAGCTCAAGACTCCATGGAAATCATCATACAAGACGAAGGACTACTCAAGGAACTGGTGGAACTTCATTAACTAAAAGGTATGTGGAGACTTGAACTTATCTGTCACTCAAAAGTCTATTTACTCTATCTCCTATTCTTGAGACAAAAGTCGTTTTGATATATAGACTTTCATTATACACATTTGCTATTTCGAGCCGAGTTTATCTCGCATATCTATTTCTCGAAATATGTGTTGGTAAGCTTTCGCTTTAGCCAAATTCATCTTTACCTAGTGAAGAATGTCATGTTATGTTTCAATCACTTTGAAAATTGCTATGACGAAAAATGGTCTATGAATAACGGCTATATAACGTTCTCTGAGAATGTTTCAATGATTGAAATGAGAGTTTAGATTACATAACCATTGGTAGGATATAAGCATTGTTGTGGAAACACACATATATATAAGTCCTTATTCCTTGAACCAAAGTTTGCGAACTTTGTTGATCAAGAGAAACGGAATGTGGCGTGAGACAAGTCCGCGAACTCATCCCGCGAACTGGCGAAAGTTCTCGACCCGAGAATTTCTGCTGGAGTTTGTGAACTCCTTCCGTGAGCTTAAGTCCGCGAACTTGAGTAGGTTATATCTAAAATCGGTTGTTCTTGAACTCATGTTTATATAAACTAAGGAATGCTTTTGCAAACCGTGGCTATAAAGTTCATGAACCGATTCGAGTGAATCAAAACGTTTTTGCTTCGATTGTGTCTTGTGTAGTTACATAATATCTAAGCAATTGAACAACTCTCTAACTAGTTCATTTGAGTCATTTGAACTAGTTATGGTGAAGAAGAATATGGTTGATATGAAAGTGATCATATGGCTAACCATTTGGTTAACTATTGTTGAACCAACAAATGTTAATGTTTGGGAACGGTTACATAAACCCAAAATTGGACATTTCATTTGTGTGTAACAAGCTAAGGTTTCGATCCAATTGTTGAGAAATATTAGCTTGAATTTAATCAGGTTTTCATCTAACGGTGAATATTGAATGCTTTGTTACCAAGCTAATATTGATTGCAAACCCTGATTTGAAAGACTATATAAGGGAGCACTCTAGCAGCTGGGAAACCTAATCCACACACCTTACGTGTGATACTAGTTGCATAAGCTAGAGTCGATTCTCCTTTAACCTGGGGTTTTCTTCTCTAAACCAGGTTAAATACTTAAAGACTTCATTGGGATTGTGAAGGCAGACCGATACTACTTTTCTTGTAGTTGTGTGATCTGATCTTGCTGTTTTTATCGTACGCGTACAATTGGAATAATTGGCTTGAGATTTATATCTCCGATAGGTAAGATAGAAAAG